>JAJEJO010000711.1:773906-827787 GCA_020662805.1 Glaucomys volans | reverse complement strand
TGAGGCTGGCTTTGAACCCGGGATCCTCCTGCCTCAGCCTCCCAAGTGCTGGGATTACAGGTGTGCGCCACTGCGCCTGGCTAGAGTCACCTTCATTTTTAATAGGATGTTTTTACAGAATAAAGAATGCAGGTTGACAATTATTTTAATATATATCTTGTTGTCACTCTTTTAATTGAAAAATCAACTGCCAGTCTTACTGTTTTCTTTTTTTCTTTTTAGATGTTGATAGACCTTTATTTTGTTCATTCATTTATATGTGATGCTGAGAATCGAACCCAGTGCCTCACACACACACGAGGCAAGCGCTCTACCACTGAGCCACAACCTCAGCCCTTACTGTTTTTCTTTTGAAAGTAATTTATCTTTTTTCCCTGGGTACTTTTAGGATTTTCTCATTCTTTAATATTTTTTTTGTAGTATTATGCGATGTTTCCGGATGTGGATCTCTTTTATTTTTTATTTTTTATTTTAGTTCATTGTACACAAATGGAGTACAACTGTCATTTTTCTGGTTGTGCACCAAGTAAAATCATACAATTTGCCTGTTCATTCATATACATAGGGTAAAGAGGTTTGTCTCATTCTATTATCTTTCCTTCCCCGCCTCCTCCCCACCGTGGATTTCTTTTTCTACTTAGAATTCTTGATTTGTCTTGTGTCTGTGGATTGATGTCTTTAATTGATTTTGGAACATTCTGAGTCATTTTCTCTTACTGCTGCCATGTTCTCTCTCCTCTTTTGGCCCCTACAGTTAAACGTATTTTAGATTTTCTCACTGTGTCCTTTTCTGGCTCTTAGCTTTCTTGTGTATTTTCTATCCTTTTTGTCTCTCCATATTTGTTTTTCGATTTTTTTTCTCTTTCACTGTGTCTGATAATCTGTTGTCAAACCCACATGCCAAATCTTTATTTTCAGTCATTCTATTGTGCGTTCTAGAATTTCTGTTTGGTTCTTTTTCATAGGAGAAGGTTCTGAGGAGGGCTGTCTGTGCTCAGGGGTCCAGAGTCCCCACCCTCTCTGCACTGGGGAACCTAACCCAAAAGCATTGCTTGGCTTGCCCATCAGGGGAGGGAGGTGTTGAGAACAAGATTAAACGCCTAACTGCTGGGACCTCAACCACGTCTCAGGAGGAAAAATACCTGCCAGAGATAATCAGAGCACTGAGGAATCAGTTTCTACCCTGGTATTTGAAACACCAAGGGAGCAGGGCATAGCTGGAGATTGCCAACTCACTCCGGAAAGTCTCTCCCCTCTCTGGAATTGTTTCTGCAGATATCCTTTGACTTTACAGTTATGAATATTTGGGGTAGATTCTCTGATTCCCTCTAATTATTGCAGCAGATTTGCAAATGTGGACACTCACTACAGAAGTGCAGGTCTTATGTTCTCTTTTTTTTCTAATTTTTTCTTTTTTAGTTGTAGATGGACACAACACCTTCATTTTATATTTATTTCTCTGTGGTGCTGAGGATCAAACCCAGTGCCTCACACATGCTAGGCAAGCGCTCTACCACTGAGCCACAACCCCAGCCCTTTGTTGTGTTCTCTTTTTTTTAATTTAATTTTTTTGATTCATTGTTCGCAAATAGGGTACAGCTTTTCATTTCTGTGGTTGTGCATGATGTAGAATGACACCATTTGTGTAATTATACATGTTCACTGGGTAATGATGTCTGTCTCATTCCATCTTTCCTTCCCCCGCCCTCCCCTCATTTTCCTCTTCACAATCCAACTTTCTTTTTCCTCCATCTGAAGTGCCATTGGAGTAGACAGTGCTGCTTTGTTTCGGTGTCCCCTAGTGATTGTAGGTGTCATGTTCTATTTCTGGTTTCATGGTTTCTTTATCTCCTCCTCTGGTGTGGTGCTGGGGGTCAAACCCAGGGCCTCATACACCCCAGGCAAGTGCTCTGCATCCCCAGCCCTCTTCATCATTTTAAAACCATTTTACTTGAACGTTAATAATAACAGAACTTCCCCTGCCCCAGTGAGACAAAGGCGTTCTCTTTCTTTGTTCTCTTCGTTTCCCTCCCCAGCCAGCGCCCCAGCTGCTCCTGCTTCTTTAGTCTGGTCTCTTGCAATCGATTCTCCACCAACAGCCTGAGTGATGTCAACTGAGCACTCTTCAGTGGCTTCCCACAGCCCTCACCAGCCTGTGCCGTCTCCTTAACACGGCACGTGAGGTGCTGTGTGGGCCCGGACATCCTTTCTGGCATCACCTCAAAAATCCCTTTTCTGCGGGACGTGGTGGCGCACGCCTGTAATCCCAGCACTTGGGAGGCTGAGGCAGGAGGATCTCGAGTTTAAAACCAGCCTCAGCAAGGGTGAGGCACTAAGCAACTCAGTGAGACCCTGTCTCTAAATAAAATACAAAATAGGGCTGGGGATGTGGCTCAGTGGCCGAGTGCCCCTGGGTTCAAATCCTGGTGCCAAAAAAAAAAAAAAAAAAAAAAAAATCCCTTTTCCTTAAAGAAAAGAAATCCATATTAACCACAAGAGTCTCTGGTCAAGCGGCCTGCTTACAGCTCCGGACCCTCCGGGTTGAAGTGTGTCTTTGCCCCATCGCCGGCCCTTTCAGGGCTGCCAGGGAGGCAGTTATCACACAGCAGCATCCTGAGCCTCCCAGCAGCAGCCTCTTGAGGGCAGCGCTGCGTTCATTTATCTTGGTGTTCCCAGTGAGTAACCAGAGGGTAGTGGAGGGTGAGTGAATTCTTACAAATGACTAAATGGAGGAAGAAAAGAGGAGGCTTACTGCTGGGTTTCCTGCAGCCTTGGTGACAGCCCTCTGGGCCTCACAGAGCTGACGAGTAAGAAAGGACTTAAGAGCAAGGTGCTTAGATTGGTCGCAGGTAGTTTGATTGACAAAGAACATAATCCTTCTCAAGTTAAAGAACCGGGGAAGGGCAGGTACCTGTGTTGGAAAGACAAGGCCGGAAAGCTGGACGGCAGCGGGTGAAGAGCCCAGGCCCTTCCTTTCTGGAACATCAGTTCTTCGAACCTGCTTCGTTTGTTTCTCTGCACGCTGGCTTTTCCTGCAGGTGGTAGGAAACAGATGCTCCAGCTCTGCCAGACTTTCTGGCTTGGAGGCTCTCTGGTAATCCCTCTGTCTGTCTCAACTCTCTGCGCCTTAGCCACAGCTGGAGAAGGGTCCCACGACACCTGCTAACCTGCAGATTGTGCCAGCAGGGGTGTGGGTGGGGCAGAGAGATGGAGAGCTATGTTAGCCGGGTCATTCTACTGCAGTGAAATACCCGAGGCGACTAGCTTACAAAGAGCAAAGGGCTGTGCAGCTCACAGGTTTCACTGTTCAAGTCCATGATCAGGTGGTCCCAGTGGCTTTGGGCTATTGCTGAGAAAGTACATCATGGCAGGAATATTTGTAGGAGCAAACTGCTCACATCATGAATGAGGAAGCAGAGAGAAAGAGGAAAAGGAAAAGACCAAGGTCCCAGGTCCCTTTCAAGGGCACCCGCCCATGACCTGTGACCCTCCAGCTGGCCTCATAGCACCTCCCCCACTACCAACCTGGGATCCTAGACTTTACACAAGGACCTTTAGGGGACTCATCCAATCCATAGCAGAGGGACAGCTACCAGTGATGTCTCGTGGCTTTTCCTTTTTAGAGTGAACACTAAGCTCATCAGATTAATTTCTAGAACGGTACAATTCATCTGTTCTGAGCTGAGAGAATGTTTCTTCTTTTCCTCAAAGTCCTGAAAGGCGCACCTGTGCAGAAAAGAGGCATCTGTTCAGTAAAGAGAGGACGACGGCCGACCTGAGTCAGCTCGCTTTTGAAAGGCAGCTCCGTTTCTCACGGCTTCGCCAGAACAGAGAGGCTGAGAAGAAGGGCCCGGTGAGCCGAGATCTGGGGTGCAGGGCCTGGCGGGCGTGATCTGGCAGCATCCCCAACACAGTACCCTTGATCTCAAAAGCAGAGCGCCCAGCAAAGCCTTCCCTCAAAAATAGGCTCCTGGGGGCAGAGGAGGCAGTAGCCAAAGACAGGGGCAAAGAAGAGGAGGCGGAGGGACACTGACGCCACACACAGGAAACAGTCTGCACTGGCGCGCAGTCTGGCTGGGAAGCCCCAGGTGACGAAACTCAGAAGGTAGCCGAAGTGGGAGCCTGGACCCCACTTTCAGAATGTGGCTTTATAAGGTGAGGGCAAGAGACGCTTGGCCGGAAAGGACCTGCCCTCTAAGATGTCTTCAGCGTTCCCACGAGCCTGTGTCCTTCTGCCATTTTTCTACCGATTATGACTTGTCGCATCCAGACCTGACCACAAATTTTGTTTTTAGTTTAGTCATAATAGGTGTGAATTGCCGGGCGTGGTGGCGCACGCCTGTAATCCAAGCGACTTAGGAGGCTGAGTCAGGAGGATCGCAAGTTCAAAGCCAGCCTCAGCAACTTAGCGAGGCCCTAAGCAACTCAGTGAGACCCTGTCTCAAAATACAAAATGGGGCTGGGGATGTGGCTCAGTGGCCAAGTGTCCCTGAGTTCAATCCCTGGTTCCAAAAAATAAAAATAATAAAAAAATAATAATAGGTGTGAATTTTTGGAAATGAAATTTATACAAAAAGGGGAAAGAAAAATGAGATTTTAAATATTTAAAAGGTATTTTATTTTACCTTTGTTTTCTTTTCGTGGTGCTGGGATTGAACCTCAGGCCTCACGCCCGGGAGGCAAGCGCTCTACCACTGAGCTGCACCCCAGCCTCAGGCCTCATGCCTGCGAGGCAAGCGCTCTACCACTGAGCTGCACCCCAGCCTCAGCAGGAGTTTCCCAGGCAGTGCTTTTGCCAGCAGTTTTCCCACCCAGTGCGCTCGGTGTGGTGGACACCGCAGCTCCTGGCCTGTCACCTGCCCCGGCCTCTCCTACCAGCCCTGAGGCCCGAGACTGCCCCAGAAGCACCTGCTGGCGGTGAGGGTTCAGAACCTGCTGAGAGGGACCGCTGGGTGTCTTTGTGCTTCTCCTCTCACCAGCCTCACGCTGGGCCAAGGTTTGAAAACCTGTTTGGATATTTTGGGATCTGGTTTCTACTCAGTCCATTTCCCCCCCAGTCTCACTGGAGACAAATGAATTCTCCTGAGATGGTAGGTTACCATATTGCTTTCCTGAACAGCGTTTTCTGAGCATAATTATATTTGAGAGTTCAAGGAGCTCCCCATTCAGTTTTCAAAAATATTCAACGTGGGTTATGCTTTCATACACATATTAATATATCCTTCACGCTGCATTGTTACTATGTGTGTGTGGGGGTGAGGACACTTAAGATCCACTCTCAGCAAGTTTCAAGTACAGTTGTCCCTGGTGTCTGTGGGGATTGTTTCTAGGATCCCCTCTGAACACCACATGTGATGCTTAAGCCCCTTACACAGATGGCCTACTTTTGCACATGAACTGTGCACATCCTCCTGTAGACTTTATTTATTTATTTTTTTATAATTTTTTAATTTAATTTTTTGATTCATTGAACACAAATGGAATACAGCAATTATTTTTCCTCCTGTATACTTTAGATCACCTCTAGATTACTTACAATGTATAGAGCAATATAAATGCAATGTAAATAGCTCTGATGTATCGTTTAGAGAGTAGTGATCAGGAAAAAGTCTAAATGTTCAGTACAGATGCAACTTTCCCCCAAATATTTTTGATCTGCTGTTGATTAACTCCATGGATATGGAACTCACGAGTAGGGAGGGCCAACTGTGGATAACGCAGTATTAGCAATTGTGGTTGCCGTGCTGTACATTGGCTCTCCAGAGCTTCATCTTACAACTGGAAGTGGGGCGCCTGTGACCACGATCTCCCTATTTCCCCCACCTCCAATCTGGCACCCACCCTTCGACTCTCTGAGTTCAGCTTTTTTAGGTTTCACATATCAACTAGCTTTTGCACTGTTAATCTTTTTGGGTCTGGCTTATTTCACTGAGCATGATGTCCTCCACGTTCATCCATGTTGTTACAAGTGACAGGATTTCCTTCTTTTTAGAGGCCCAGCACACACACACACACACACACACACACACACTTTTCTTTACCAATTCACCAATCAATGGACACTAGTTTCTGTATCTTGGTTATTGTGAATAATGTTGCAATGAACATGGGAGTACAAGTATCTGTTTAAGACGTGATTTTATTTCCTTCAAAAATATAATCAGATGTGGAATTACTGGATGATATTGAGGTTCTATTTTTAAATTTCGAGAAACCTCCACAGTGTTTTCCATAATGACTGTACCACTTTATACTCCACTGAAAGTGGACATGTGTTCTCTTTTCTCCACATCCTCACCCACACTTGTTAATTTGACTTGTTGATAACTGACAACCTAACAGGTGTGATATGGTACTTACTGTGGTTTCAATTTGCATTTCTCTAGTTAGTGATACTGAGCATCTTTTCTTATGCCTGTTATCATTTGTATGTCTTCTTCAAAGAATATCTATTCACAACTCAGGAGGCTGAGGCAGGAGGATCACAAGTTCAAGGCCAGTCTTAGCAATTTAGTGAGGCCCTGAGCAACTTAGTGAAACCCTGTCTCAAAATTAAAAATAAAAAGGGATGGGGATGTAGTTCAGTGCTAAAGAACCCCTGGGTACCCCCCCGCCCCCGCTGCCAAATCTATTCAAGCTCTTTCCCCATTTTTATTTTTTTAAAATTTTATTTTATTTTTTTATTTCTTGGTACTGGGAATTGAACCCAGGGCACTCCACCACTGAGTCACATCCCCAGCCCTGTTTTGTATTTTATTTAGAGACAGGGTCTCACTGAGTTGCTTAGGGCCTCACTAAGTTGCTGAGGCTGGCTCTGAACTTGCAATCCTCCTGCCTCAGCCTCCCAAGTGCTGGGATTACAGGCATGCGCCACCATGCCTGGCTCCCCATTTTTAAATTGGGTTCTTAGCTTTTTTGCTATCGGGTTGTATGATTTCCTCATATATTTTGAATACTAACCCCTTATTGGCTCTTTGGTTTGCAAGCATTTTCTGTTCCTCATTTTCTATTTCCTATTGCCTTTTCCTGTTGTTCATTTTGCTACGTAGAAGCTTGTTGGTGTGAGGTGGCCCTCCTTGTTTACTTCAGACCTTTGTGCGACTCTTCAGCTCTGCCCTTATGCTATGGAAGGGTGCTTGCTGTCACCAATAGATCCAAAAGTAGATAGTGGTTTAAACACAACAGAAGTTTGTTTTCTGTTAATGCATCAGTATTGGGTCGGGGTGCCATCTGCAGGCTGGCCCCCTTTCAGGACTTTGTCACCTTCAGCACCTGGTTTCCAGGAAACTCGTTCCTGTCAACCAGAAAAGGGAAGCAATTTGGGATGAGTCCTGCCCTGGCACACGTGGGCCAGGCCTGAGGTGTGTGCTACGTCCTCTGAGCTGTGGGCTAGGACCCTGTCACAGGTGTGGGTGTGAGGGTGCTGGGAAAAGTAGTCCCTGGCTGGTCTGAGCACAGCTGCGGGGCCTGTTGTGGACAGCTAGTTACCTCTGCACACCATGAGGAGTTCCATGCAGCTGAGGTATGGGCAGCTCTGGAGACCTACAGAAAGCAGTGGGCAAGTGAGGCAGGAGGGTTGGTGGAACCTCCTGAGAACCAGTGTTGGCAGAAGGACCGGGGTGGGGCGAGATTCAAAGGTCCTCCCCTACTCCTGTGACCCTCCATGACCTTATACCACACTCAGTCCTTCTCTTCTGTCAATAGGTTTTAGGGACTCGAGAGCAGAGACCCCGCTCCTGGGCAGCTGGGGATCACGAACAGAGATGGGGGCTGCAGCCCGTGGAAAGAAGAGTGATGACAGCTGAGGTCCTGGGGAAGCACCTGGCCTCCCTGCAGGGGATGGCCGGGCGAGGCCACCATTGATAACAAGGTAATGAAGCTTCTCTGACTTCCGTCTGCAGTGTCCTACGATACTGCGCGTGCTTTTCCTCTCCAGAAGTGGAAGTATATTGCAAGAAATATCCAGATAATAGCAGTGACTGTTTATAGAGCTGGTTATGAAATAGGAACTGTGAGTTATGAATTTCAACAGGAAGATAGATTATTATCTCCCAGTATTTGATGCTTGAGAGGGACACAGTGCTGGCTTGAGGCCGATCTCCAGATTTTACAAGTCAGTTCCAATCATGCCCCCAGGGGACCTTTCTCCTCTGACAGACTTGGTAACAAAACCAGGCTGCTAAGAAGTGGGCCACCTTTAGGAATGCGGAGTTACCCCCTTGGACAAGTGTCCTTTCAAGGGTGACTGGAGCTGCTGGGTGCGTTACTGGCATGAAGTGTCCTCCATGGTCACTGGAGCCATCTTACTCAGATCGGGTAGGTGACTCTCTCCTAAATCTGCCCAAAGAAGCTGACTTGTCTTGAAATGGAGAAACGGTACTTGTCACAGTTCATCTACTGAGAATTACCGTCCCCAACAGTCCTGGGAAGAGGAGGATTGATTGTTCTGCACTCGTGGCTAAAGGAAACCCCAGAGCTGGTTTTAAACCTGCCTGGTCATTGGGGACATCTCAGGCACTCTGACATTAGCTCACACTTAGCTCCAGAACCAACAAATACACTGCCCCAAACCTGAGAGACAGCCAGCAGTTTGCTCTGCTCAGTGAGGCTGTGCTGATCTGCCAAACTTTGCTGTAAGCAAAATGTTCAGTTGTTTTGTTTCAGATTCCAAATGTTGTCTCTTATTTTATTATTTTTTTTAAATTTTAAATTGTTGATGGAACTTTATTTTATATATTTATATGTGGTGCTGAGAATCGAACCCAGTGCCTCACACATGCTAAGCAAGTGCTCTACCGCTGAGCCCCAGCCCCAGCCGTCTTATTTGTTTTGTCTATGTTTTAACCACCAATCATTGCCCAGGACCAATACATGGAATAAGTCAATGATGGATTTAAAAAATTTGAATATACTGAATTATGTTTTCCATTGTAGCCACTGAAGAAACTGAGCCCCAGAAACATGAAATAGATTCACCAAAGTTACAAAGCAAGTTGGTGGCAGAGCCAAGCTGAGGCCCTGAGTCTCTTGGCCCTAAACCACCCATCCTTGGTTTTTCCCACTGTACCAGAAATGAAATCTGGTTTCACTATAAGCAGCCTCTGAAGTTACTTTTAAGAGTCTTTCATGTAGAAAGTAAATCAGTCAAACTTTGAAAGAAGATACACTGATAAACTTTTATTTTTTTTCTCTTTCTGTACATATTGGCAATGATAAAGCTTAAAGATGCATGTCCTATGAAATATGCAAATAAGGAATTTACATAAATAATTTATACTTCAGAAAATTAAAGTTGAAAAATATTTTCCACATTATTAGAATTCACAGTATTTAAAGTACATCAAGCTTTCCCCTTTATATTTCAAACTATATTGTCATAGCAGAGAATGATAAAATCTAGTTAGGAATACAAGGATCAAGTCTGTTTTTATTCAGTGCACGAGTAGACGCTCTATCAGTATCAGCTGCGTGAGCGCTGAGGCTGCAGCATTTCATCCCAGCCCTTCACCTCCTGAGTGCTGTGACCCAGCAGAGGTCACATGGTGTGGAATGGTCAGTGTCACCAAACCACTCCACGATGGACACATTCACCAAGTGGTAACATCTGGTGGTCTGATGCCTCATTTCCACATAATACTTTCATAGCCCTGAACATGGAAACCGGGCATCCAAACACAGCCGAGTGTCAACACTGGTACGAGGCACTGCTGTGGCGGGCTCCTCTGCGGAGGGATCGTGTTTGCACAGACTGCTAGCGGCTTAGTGTGCGGCGAACACAGGCCCCAGCTCGCGTGGCTTGCTGATGGATGAAGCCGAGTGGCAGGAGAGCCCACTCGGTTATTCCGTAGCCCCGGCCTTGAGGGCAGACCTCTGGTGCTGTCCCCCGTCCCCTAAAGGAGAGTTTTTTGTTCAAAAAGCTGAAGGTCGAAGCGGACCCAGACCTCCCCCGTGGGCACCTCGTGCAGCAGCAGCCGCCGGGTGGTGGGGCCTTTGTTTTCCTGCTCTGCTTGAATTTTTGCCACTGGAACCTCAGTCCGACCTAGGAAATCTGAGGAATAAACATGATGTAAGGCTCCAAAGTCTTTGTTCTTTATAAAATTATTAAATAAAGAAAAAAAAAGACTCCTCAAGAGGAGTGTTTAAAACAGGTTTACAAAACTTTCACATTCAAAACAAGTAACTTCCTCTGGTTTATGACGGCTGACACTCTGGACAGGTGCATGGAAATGACAACAGATTTGTCTGAGGGCAGTGGCCCATCTGGAGGCCAGGTCTCTCTGGTCAGAGAATGCCACTCATTCAGTACATCCTCTACCTGGTGTGTGCAGGTAGTGACTCTGCAAAGACCTGAATGCATCTGACACCATCCCCTCCCCCTGAGGAAGGGCATCCACTGTGGCTCAAATGAGATGACACAAATCTGTGTCGCTTCCCATAGGAGTCATGGGGTGTATGTATGGCTGAGCATCCTGGATATAGGCCCTAAATTCTAGAAAACTAGGAACACCTTTTGACCTCCAAGCCAAGTTATACTTACCATCTGGAGAAAACTGGTCTCTGTCAAACATAGTGAGACACAGCACATCTTGGTAAAGATCCTTAATAAAGAACTGGCAGTTAAAGTTCCACTTGGGATTTAGTGTGTCCTGGAGGGTTCTGGTGGTGTAGCTCTGAGAGCCCATGCTGATTTCGCAGTATGGATTACTCTTTCCTGCACAGACATGAACCACAGACACATGGCGTGGTAGGTAAAATGCTTGACCAACAGGCCGTCCTCAAGCAGAACCAGGACCTGCAATGCTAGAGGCCACAGCAGCAGGGTCGCTGCCTCGCAGACCACATCTGCCTGGTGGTCCAGCAGTACAGCCTTTATGTTCCCAAGGCTGAAGAGTCGTTGTAACTCTGGGGAACGACTTTGAGCTCTAAGGCCAGGTCCCAGCTCGTAGGGACGCGAGTGCCAGTGCAACCTGCACTGTGCTTTTCGATGTGAAAGCACTCAGGAAGGCAGGTACTGGTACTTAATGGGGAACTGGGGTGACAATGGTGGTTACATAGATAGCTTGTCACCATTTCAGTGGCACTGGGAACGCTGGCTTTAAAATGCATCCCATCACTCACTGTGCAAAGGGTCACCAGCAATGAGCAGGGCATTGCCATGTTTTGGGGTGAAAGAAGCACTTACCATTTGGTTTACAGGCTTTTAATTCTGTAGCTTCCACGACATGCACCATCAGACGCCCGATGCCTGATGTCTTTTGGGAGCGGGCTACAAACAGGAAGATGAGCCATGTTAGTTTCTCTGAGAATGCAAACTGCACAGTGATGATAAGCTGTTGACCTTCAGTCTTTCTTGGTACTTTTAAGCACATTTGATGTTGGGGATTGAACCCAGGGCCTTGGACATGCTAAGAACACCCTCTACCACTGAGCTACGCCCCCAGCCCTGAGAGTCTGCCTTTCTAACCAAACATAACACTACTCCCAACCTCATGTGCCCTGGCACTGGGCCCAACAGCCCAGCACCTGCTGCTCTGGGCCTTTTTCAGGACTGTGTTGCCTGCTAGGAATGCCTCACTTGTAGTCCCTGCCCATCAGCATCCTGCTCACCCTTCACGATCCAGGTCAATCTCATAGCTACCTCCCCAGCCCATTCCCTTCTCTGTGTATCCACTACCCTTGACTTATGAGCTTCCCACAGCCTGCTGGCCTGCCATTCTGTATAATCTCTGTCTCCTTTGCCAAAGAGGAGCCGTGTGGCACACAGCCTGTTTTATTCATCTTTATTAGCCCTCAATTACCTAGCAAATAGTAATGTTAATGAAGTAATAATGCATGTTACTTATTCAGCACTTTATAGCAAATAACATTTATTGGACACTTACTTTGTGTTAGGCATGTGCTAGATTTCTACATATATTTAAACTGCATAAAAACCTTATAATATAGCTCCCCATTTTATAGATGAGAAAAAATGAGGCTTAGAAAGGATCATAATGTACTCCATTCAGAGCTTTTAAGTAGCCAAGATGTAAACATCAGGTACCAAAGTTTAAACCATGCACCAAAATTCCAATTACATGTACATAAACATTATAGCTTAGAAGGCAGTTTTACTGAAGGTCTGGTTCTACTTGAGGAGGTACTCAAAATGCTTTCAATGTTGAGAAAAATGAGTCAGTGGGCTCATCCTGATAAATATGATGTTAAGCAGGTTAGTATTCAAAAACAAACAAATGATGCGTGGTGAGCTGGTTTCTTTTCAAGCTCTAAGCATGTGTGCCTTCTCTATAAGAAGTGGTCCATCTCCGTCTGTGCCCCTCTCTGCCCTCAGTTCCCCTGAAGGCAGGGGCTGTCCTTACTATTCTCTGAAGACAGAGAATAGTACTTGTAGCACAGCCTGACACACAGTAAGAAATTAATACAGGTCTCAAGAGTTGGACGCATGGACAGTGCAGAATATATACAGGTATTGATGGCAGCAAAGCTCATAGAGAAAAACTTTGATTTACATCTTTGACCAATTAAGACATCATTATATGCTTTATGAATTGATTCATTGATTTTTCAACAGCAAGCTTTTAAAATACCATTAAAATTAACATTCAATTAGTGAAAGCCAATTCACACATACCTTTCAGGAGCAGAGAACAAAATAAGAGAAACCTGAATAAAAACACAAAGAGCTGCAACTGCAGCGCCAGGAGCCTGAGCAGGAGGACTGGGCAGGCAGGGGGATGTGAGGTGGGGATGGGGTGCGGCAGGGCATGGCTGGGGCACAGCCTCCACTGGGGAGGTATGGGCACAGCTGGGAGGGGATGGTCAGGATGGGCTTGGCATTCCCTGGGAGGCTGGGGGAGAGGACTGGGGCTGTGACAGTTCTGGTCAGAGGACCACGGAGAGGGCAGATGCTACACTGAGCTGGTGATGATCTGTGAACAGAGTGGACACAATCAATGTGACCAATACAGAGCCACAGTGGACGCAAGGGAAGAGAGTTGCCTTGAGGGAGCTGAAGATCATGAACATAGAGAAGTGGCTCAGGGGACTTAAGCAGAGCAACTGAGGACTGAAGCTCAGAGTGTGGCACGGGGTCATGCCCAGTGAGTGCTCTAGGCAGGTTAGGGCATCAGGAAGGAGGCAACTGAGAAAAACTCAGCTCTTGAAGAATGGGAAGAACTTCGATGTGGGGTGAAGCCCTCAGCGGACAGGTAGCACCTATATGAAAGGCCTGACTGGGCACCAGGAGTTGTTTATTCAGCAGGGGCGCAGGTCAGGATTAGGAAATGGTGGAAATGGGTTGGGATGGGCCCTGAGAAATGTGTTCTCAATTTCAGAGGCAAAAAGGGAGATCCTTAAAGCAAGAGAAGCACACGAAGAGCAGCTCTGTAAAAGAATACTACAGAAGTGAAGAGGAGGGTGGGGGAGAGGAGGGAACCTGGTGCTATACCTGGGTGGGAGAATGAAGGTCTGTGCCACTGGAAAGGAAAGGCCCAGGCAGATGGGAGGGATGATGGTGGAGAAGGACAGGCCCCAGCAGCTGATGAGATGAGAGGCTGGGGGGTGGGCAGAGGGCAGATTTCAGTCTGGGTGGTCAAGGGCAACGGTCCCATCCACAGAGCCTCTCAGAAGGAAGAGCTGATGAACCCCACTGGAAATGCCAACAGGCACAGGGGAAGGGAGCAGCTGAGCAGGGTGTCTGTGGAGGGGCTGGTGTCAGAACTGGGGGTTGGAGCAGCCAGGACCTCACTGAGATGGCGAGGCAGGTCCCCATGGGAGGCTGTGAGAGAAATGGGCGAGAGTGCTCAGGAGGGCAGACTCTGGCAAAAGGGGAGAAGAGCTGGGGAGGGAGATGAAGAAAGAAGGCTGGGGCTAGGAGGACCTTCAGGATGTGATGGGGTCCAGAGGGAAGGAGGAGCCTAGAACCTCTGCCACTGGGCTAGGGAGCTTCAGCAAGGGAAGTGAGCCAAGCCTGATTAGGTCACTGGTGTCCTCGAAAGCCATCTCCCTAGCACTGGGGACAGGATGTGGCGATGAGGAGGTGATGAGGGGCAGGGCTGGAGGGGGAGCAGACTGAGGGCCCAGGACACCAGGCCTGGAGGGGTGAGGGTGGAACTGAGCTGTGGGCAGGAGCAGTGTTCCACAGCCCAGGAAGCGGAGTCAGGTGGAGCCAGTGAATCCCACAGGGGTGAGGTTAGTCACCAATAGAATCGAGTGAAGAACTAGTGATGAAAGAAAAGGACAGAAACTTCGCTTCAGGGAGAAGGGAAGCCCCAGGGTGGTAATCAGGTGCCCACGTTTGTGGTGGGGGTCTGGGGGTTTTGGAACAGCTGCAGTGGGGAGGGCTGGTGCCAGGGCTCTACCAGCCCATTTCGCCCACCACTGCAGGGGTGGACCTGTGTCCCCAGGGCCAGACCCCACCCTGCCCACAGCCCCCTGGCAACTGGTTCCAACCCTCCAGGGCACCACCAAATACCTTGATAAGCCTTCTCTCGTTTCTTCTTCTCTGTGTCAATATACTGCTCAGAGGCTGCCTTGATTTTCTGGACCCAGGCTGTCCTGCAGGAGAAGCAGAACACGGCCATGGGGGACTTCTGTGGAGGCCCCACAACTTGGCCCTTCTTCTTTCTCTTGCTAATCTCAGCATTACCAAGGTTTCAATCGTACACCTGATATTAGTTCAGATGAAAGACTCGATTGCTAATTGAGGTTGAATTGAGAATTTCCAAAGACAGTTCTTAACTGCTTATAAAACACTAGCCCCTTGCAAGGTGCTGGGGACCCAGAACTAGAAGACAAAATTCACCACATCGATGACAACTCAGTGCGATGTGCTACCATCCAGGGAACTGCGCACAGAGGAGAAGTGTGCCACCTGCCCTCAGAAGCAGTCGCCATGGAGCACCCCCAGAAGGAAGGCTGGCCTGCGACTTGTGGACCGGGACAGGAAGTACAGGTCTGAGGGACGTGGTGCAGGGAGGGACTGAGGCTGAGCAGCACAGGAAGGACCTCAGAAACCAGTGAAGGCCATGGACCACCACCCAAGGCAGGCCTGACAGGATTTCAGAGGAGACTGAGGCCCGGGATCTGCCACTCTGGAAGCTTTCGTAAGGAGTGGAGTGAGGAGACGTGTTAGGAGGCAGCCACGACTTGGTGCATCTAAACCAAGATCTACTGTGGGACTGGAGTGGAGGGGACGAATTAAGAGAGGGTGAGGACAGCTAGGACTTGGGCATGGGTGGAGAGGGAGACGTCAGGGCTTTCTCCTAGATTTCAAGGTAGGTCACACATGGTCAGGACTGACCTCTCATTAATGTTGTCTGTTCGGAGGGTGTAGACCCGGTCAATGTGAGAAATGTGGAAGACAGGCTCATCGCTGGAAGGGTCTGTGGGCAGTTTCACCAAGACTTCATTCAGGAAAATGGGCTGAAAGAATTAGGGCCAAAACACACGCTATGAGATGGGCCAGATGCTCCACTCACCTACGTCTAGAGTCTGTCTTTTCTGAAGAGCCTTGTGGAGAAGTGGAAAGGAGTCTGGTGTTTAAGGTCTTTTCCCAGGAAGCAATAAATGACCCTCCATTTTGTAAAGGTGAACATCTGGGAGGATTAGGTGTTGCTGAACTGGGGACAGGAGCTCCAAGTGCCACAGGCTCTCCTCTGCACACTGACACCTGCCCTGTGTTGGGCTTGGTTTATAGAGACCTGATGTTGGATATGGACAGTTGGGACCAGGTGCCACATTTGCTAGGAGTGATGCCATCAGTGGACAAGGAAAACCCACCACATGGGCGCCTTCCCCTGGCAAGTGGCAAAAGAAGAGTGAGACCCTGAAACAGGCGGAGAGTTCTATGAGGGCAGGCCCTCGAGGTAAAGGTCAAGCCTCTCTAGGACCATGGTGCTATGGCTGGGTGGGCAGCACTCACCGTTTTATACATTTTGAACTGAGCATTGGACTTGGAGCTGAAAAGTTTCTCAGAGGCAGAGGAAACAGCAAACTGCTTGACCATGTAGGTAAGAAGCAAGAAGTCATTGAAGAGGAATCCGTGTAGTTCCTTATTGCTCTTGGTCTTGTATAATTTCCCACTGTGCAAAAGCTTCCGGGGCCCCAGGCAATTGGTGAGGGAGTTGAAAATAAGTTGCTTAAAGAGAAAGAAAATGTCATTTTATAAGTCCCCCACAATCCATCCCAGAGGTCAACGTCCTGGGCCTGAGGGTGCTGTGGTAGAATTTTCTAGGAGAGAATGTAGCTGGAATCATTTGCCTCTAAACAAAGATCTGCACATGGATTACTTTTCCAACTCCTAGCTGGTCCAGTGAAAATGGAAACATATTTATACCCACAGAATACTGGTTCTACCAGCTGAATTCAAAGAACTCAGAACAAAACTCAAATTGTCTCTCCTTACAAGACAGGAAGATGACAATCCAAGAAGGAACGCAGGATGGTGAGCCTGAACAGGCTGAACGGAGGTGTGTACTTTCCATATTAGGGGAGGGCGTGGAGCTGGGTCCCCACCCAGAATCTCCAGGTGGCATCTGGCTGAGCAGCACCGGCCTCACCTCTGCAAGACCTTCACATTGGACATGCGCCTGGATCCACTCCAGTCGGTCTGAATTTTCCTTTTCCCGAACTCCCTCGTTCACTTGAGAACAAAGCTCTTCGGCCCGCTCGAGGGACAGCTTCAGGGAGGAGTGGTCCACATGATTCTCTGGGGTGTTCTCCAGAATCTGGAAGAGAGCAGGAATCTGTGCTTTTGACCCACCTCCCAGCTGCTGGCTCACTTGACCACTGCATGTTACTAACAACTCATGTGGGTGGGGCCAGGCTAGTCTCTGGAAATACCAGAGCCAACAGGATCATGGTTTCTGCCCTTGAGAAGTTCGGAGTCCCACAACCCTTAGGGACAGAGGGACAGGTAATGTGGTGGAACAGGGGTGACAGATACTCTATGGATCTGTGGCTCTGACTGGGTCTGGTAATAGGCCATGTGTTAAAGGGTGCCTGCCTACATCCACCCATAATTTGTCAAGTACCTTTAGGGTGAGCCCTTCCATATAAATTGACTGCAGTTTTGACAAGTGTATTAACTTACTGAATAGCAATGGTTCATAACATTTTGGGGGTCAAGGATCCTCTGAAAATTCTGATGAAAGCAATACTTCCCTGCCACAGGAGAAATACGGTCAAGTTGCAGCATGTGCATTCAGTCCATTCTAAAGTGATTTCAGACTACTAATGTTACATGTAAACAGAGGCCACAGCACAACTCTGTAGGGTCCGTCTGGAAATTAGAGGCCCCCCACCAGACCACTACTGTGTAGATTCTTGCATTGTTGTCAGATGGGCCACCGTCCTTTGTTTACCAGACCAAATCCAAAAAAGTCTGAAAGCCTTCAGTTCTTATTCAGTAGAGTTTGGTGGCAAACCTGACTTGAAAGGAAGAGATGTATTTACTTGTTCTATCTTCAATGATGGCTCATTTATTCCTCTCTACGAATGTCAGTGATTGGTTGTAAGTGCTGCCCTGGTCTTGTTAGTATGTCATAAATACATGGTATTTGAATTACTTTCTGAATTCTGAAATATATCTGGCCCCAAATACGTCAGTTACAGTTATACCTGGGGAGCTGCATTAATGTGTCAGTCTGGCATAGGTGTCTGTTCATGTGGGGTCTATGTCGAGTTCACAGAGCTTATAGACTAAAAGCTGAGGAACAATCAATAGATGTATCAGTCTTATATGATTACTACTGGTTTTCATGGTAAATTTTATCAATGATTTTTGTGGGATAATCCTTTGGAAAGCCTGCCTTCTCCTTTGAAGGTACACTGCTTCAAGATGCCTACACTGCTTACATCAAAGAGAAGGATGGATGGAATTTTAGAAGGGATGTTTGGTCAGCAAGCTGAAGAGGCATACAGTGAGGGGCTGTGCTGTTCGGGTGTGTTGAGTTAGAGATGCCTGGGACATCTGGGTGAAGGTGGTTGGTAGATGAATTTGGATCTCAGAAGAAAGACTGGAGCCCATGGTCATGCTAATAGGAGACTCTGCCCTATCTCTGGGCTCACTGCACACTTAGACAGGCCTTCACCCGACCCAGATAAGCACACTGAGACTGGGATACTTTGGCAGTTTCTAGAGAGGGGGATGATGCATTACCCAAGTGACCTTAGATGCCTCTTTTATTTGCCCATTTAGGGCTTTAGCATTTGAATGGCACGTATATGTCCCCACGCATGCACACACATGTGTACACACAGGAGCATGGTCCATGCAGCAGTGGACCTCTTCTCCAGGGTCACACCATGGCAAGGCTAGGCTGGCACACTTGAAGCTCCCTGAGTGTCTGGCTTCTTGTGAGTCTCTACAGGTCCTGTGCAGACACTTGGGCTGCCCAGTGTGATTCAGACTACCCAGTGTGACACTCACGCTTTTGATGAGCAGCGGGTAGCGGGTGATCCTCTGCATGGGCTTCAGTAGGAAGCTGGAGAGGGGCATTCCTTTACACCGAGGGTCCGAGGCCAGCTTCTGCAAAACAATTGAGAGGCTTATGAGGACATCACTGCCCCAGTTAAAACAAAGACCCCTGTCTTTGACCACCTTTCAGATTTCAAATTTCTTGTAATAATTTAGGATCCAAAATGGTTCAGATCAGGTTAACAGCTGGAAACCCTCAACTCACGGGCTACCAAGCCCAGTGGCTGCTTCAGGCTCTTTCTCACATGCTGTTGCAGCCCGTGTGGTCAGTCCTCTTCTGCTTCTAGAACTCCTCTCTCCTGGCTCTCCTCCTGGCCCACTGGCCTTCGGGTCTTCCCACTCTGACTGTAGCTGTACCACAGACACCCTGTAGCTGAGGCCCAGCCTCTGCAACCCAGAAGTTCTCTGGCACTCCACCCTCGCATGTGACATTCCTCCTTACCTGATGTCCCAAAGGCACTTTGCTTTCAACATACCCCATATGAAGTCATCTTCCCTTGTAAAAGCCATCTTTTTTTTGACATGCAGTCACCAACCCCCCAGCATGTCTGGGAGTTATCACCAACTCCCATCTCTGTCAGCTCTGGATTTCCCCACCCTGGCCTGTCCACTGTCTCTACTTCATCTGAAACAATTGCTTCCATTTACTGAGCACCTGCTGTGTGCTGGGTGATGAGAGCATGAGCTTTGCTGATACTATTTCTGTGGCCCCTTCTTCATGTGGCTGATTCATACCCATCTCTCAAATCTTGGGTCACGCTTCCCCTTGGCCAGGTTCTCCCTGGGATGCCTTCCCTCCTTTCCATGACCCTTCTCTGGTCATCTTTCGCATATACTATACTTGTACTGGGCAACACAGGTACAGGCATCAAGTTTTAGGTGTCTCTGTCCCTCATTAGGCTGTGAAGGCTGGGGAGTCAAGGACATATCCTATTTGCTTCTATTCCAGGTACTAGCTAGCACAGTACCTGAAGAGAGTAGCTAGTACTCCAGAATATTCTTTTTCTTTTTTTTTTGGTGCTGGGGATTGAACCCAGGGGTGCTTAACACTGAGCCACATCCCCAGCCCTATTTTCTATTTTATTTAGAGACAAGGTCTCACTAAGTTGCTTAGGGCCTTGCCTTTGCTGAGGCTGGCTTTGAACTCACGATCCTCCTGCTTCAGCCTCCCAAGCCGCTGGGATTATAGGTGTATGCCACCACACCCGGCTAGAATATTCATTTTTAATGACTGAAAAATATATTCATGATTATTTACCTAATTATTTCCCCATTATCAGACATTAAAACTGCTCTGCCTTTGGTTTTGGATAGATGTCTATCTATATGTGCTGCTATAACAAGCACATTGGTGCTTTTTACATCTTTTTGAGTTTTAAAAAGTAACATTTTGGCCGGGCGTGGTGGCACACGCCTGTAATCCCAGCACTTGGGAGGCTGAGGCAGGAGGATCGCGGGTTCAAAGCCAGCCTCAGCAAGGGCAAGGCGCTAAGCAACTCAGTGAGACCCTGTCTCTAAATAAAATATAAAATAGGGCTGGGGATGTGGCTCAGTGGCTGAGTGCCCCTGAGTTCAATCCCTGGTTCAAAAAAAAAAAACATTTTGGGATACAGGTTTTTGCTATAATAGATCCCAATATGCAGTATTTCTTGAACAAAGAGAACCATAAAGAAATGTAAAGAAAAGCAAGAAAACAGATTTTGCTTTCATTTCCCTCACTCTCTCAATGTGTGCAGTAATAGTTTGTATCAGTGAAAAAAGAATTTTTCCAAATGTGAGGTTTTAGTCTAGGAACCAGCAGTACAAGGCTCACTGTTGTATTGTTACAGGGAAGTTGGTGGCTCATTATATTCTACATAGTGTTCTCTTTCTGAGTACAGTTCTAGTTCCCCTGCCCTTTGGTACGGGGGATTGAACCCAGTTGTTTTACCACTGAGCTACATCCCCAACCTTTTTTTTCTTTTGACACAGGGTCTTGCTAAATTGCTTAGGATCTTGCTAAGTTGCTGATCTTGAACTTGCAATCCTGCCTCAGCTTCCCAAGCATCTGGAATTATAGGTGTGTGCCATCCTGCCTGGCCTAGCTTTACTTCTATGTTTAATTTATGACCATGGCATCAGAGAATCGATCCTTATCACCTCTTATCAGTTTCTGGAAGTTTTGATGACATCTATGCACACTTCTAGTATCTGTATAGGATCACAGATATGCATTTTATGCATTATTACAATTCCTGGTATCTTTCTACCCTACTTAATTCTTTTTGTCCAAGTTTGTTTATCTATTTATTTTGTTGTATTTTCTTTTGTTTGAGACAGTCTTCCTATGTTACCTGGGTTGGTCTCCTACTTGTGGGCTCAAGTGATCACTCCACATTAGCCTTCTTAGTAGCTAGGACTATAGGTGCATGCCACCATACCTGGTTAGCTACTTATTTTAAATTTTATTTTATCTTGTTGCATTTTTTCATTTTATTTTTTTTTAGATGCGTTAGACCTTTATTTACTTCATTTATTTATATGTGGTGCTGAGAATCGAACCCGGTGCCTCATGCATGCTAGGCAAGCACTTTAACCACTGAGCCACAACCCCAGCCCATCTTGTTGCATTTTATACATTCAAGTGTGCTATTTTATATTCTTTCAGGAATAAGATGACTACGATATAAATACAATTTAAAAATTAAGAAAGTAACTTTATAAATCTTTCTTTGGGGAAAATAAAGTAGCCGATAAATAAGTTTGCTTAAAAAACAAAACACTCTGCTATTTAATAGCATTTAATAATGGTCCCAGTGCCAAGAAAAATCAGGTCTACTGAAAGGCAATAAACACAGCGCCATCAGAAAATTCTGTCCATATTTGTGTTTTCTTTGGAAATAGATGGGGACCCCATTCTTAACTGCTGAGATTCCCCACGGGGCCTTGTACACTGCTGTTTTCAGCTCAGAAGGGGGCTGGCCTGCCTACTATCCCAGCAAAGACATCTGCCCATCTGCAAGGCCCAAAATGGAGTTACCTTTAAAAATTCTTTGAAGTCTGAGTCTTCGTCTGTCTTCTGCTGCAACAGAGCTGCTCCATTGAGCTGGCAGCTGCAGAACCGGATGTAGGCCTGCATGTGGGACAGCTCAGCTGCCAGGATGTCCCCAATCATCTGCACTGGCATCTTCTCGCCCCCAGTCTTCTTCCGTACCCGCAAGGCCCTGCAAATGACATATTCTCACCTTCTGTTTCTCAGTGAATGTCATGGCAATTAAAGGATGAATGCCATGGGGGACCAATGGTAATGACATGCAGAGAGCTATCTAGGACACTTCTGGCACTGGAAGGGGAAGGACAGTAGGAAGGGGAGGCAGCATGGGGAGCTTTAGAGTTCTGCTGGCCAAGCCAATCAGGGGGAAAGAAAAAAAAAAAAAAAAGAAGTCTATACATTTGGGTGTCTTAGGTCTATTCTGGTTTTACTTTAGTTTCTTAGTGAAGTTTCTTCTGAAAAATCCTAACCAGTTCAATTGAACCAATAAGAAGGGAACTGTCAAGGTCCCTAAGGGGAAAAAGGGCACAAGAGCTGCAGAGGCCAGGGTAGAGGGAGAACAGCAGTGTCTCCGAGGAGAGCAGGGACAGCGCCCAGGCCCTGACTGCCCATCCTGCCTTAGGCATAGAGGATGACAAGTGACTCCAGTACTGGAATTTCACATGGGGACTTAGGACACTGCCAGACTGGGTGACTGCATCTGGGGCATGAGTGGCAGTTCCTCTTCTGACTCTCACTAGCCTCCTGCCACAGCCAGTATGTCTTACATTTTGGAATCATATTAATATATCACTTGCTTAATGATTTAATCATTTCTTTCGGTAATCAAATATTTTGTTGTATTTCTTGACTTTCCTCATAATTGTGTATTTTACAGTGACCACACATTTTCCAAAGCCTGAGGGAGCAGAAACAGTTGAACGTTCCTTTGTGAAGTGGCCCCTGCAGAAGGTGATGCACAAGGTCAATGTGGCGGCAGTGACCGGAATGCTCATGACTCACTTCAGCAGCTTCGTGTTGGACATGATGAGCTCTTTCCAGTTGACAAATATCAAGGACATTTCTCCTTCAGTGAGAAAGCCTGACTCCGCCATCCGTTTCTGAAAAACCTAAGTTCAAAACATAGAAGAAGTAAGTTAGCCTCAGTGTGGATGCATACCCTATGTTTGCTCTAAATTAAAGAGTCTTCATACACTCAAACTAGTAAGATTATGGTTTTCTAAATAAGCATACTTATGACTGTTAAATTTTAAACTGCATGATTTTCCTACTTTTGCTTTTTGGGTTCTATTAAGGATGTGTCTAAGGACTGAATCTGGTCACAACCACTATCACTGGAGATTCTCCTACCCATCTCACAGGGACATTGTGGAGGCTGAATAGACCCCAACACAGGTATCTACATAGTGTTGTCTACATAGTGTAAGACCTTGCAGAACTGAGGAAGCATGACTATTGTTGGACTGAGCATCCCAGAGTTCTTGGGAATGGTTTGTGAGAAATTCAGTAGAGAAACAGAGTGTGGCCCCAAGACTAATCCCCAAGCAGGTGTGGATCACAGAGGTTGGCTGGCTGAGAGGAAGGAATTCCTCCAACTGCATTCCATATGTACAAATATGCAGATGTGTGTGCACATATGTGTGTGGTATGTACACAGTTTTCATTGAACTTCACAGATGATATAGGTAAAGGGAGTGGGTATTAATTATTCCCAATTGGCTCAGAAAGAAATAAAGGCTTTACCAAGTCATTTCAGCAAGGTCACAAAGCTAGAACATGGAACAGCTACAACAAAAACTCAACTCTTTTTGATTCTAAGTCCAAGTTTCCACTAAACAACTCTGATACCTAGGAAATGACTTTAAAAGTCTTAAGGACATAAATGGGCTGGGATTGTAGCTCAGTGGCAGAGTGCTTGCCTAGCATGTGTGAGGCACTGGGTTTGATCCTCAGTGCCACATAAAAATAAATAAAATAAAGGTACTGTGTCCATCTACAACTAAAAAAAATATTTTTTAAAAAGTTTAAAGACATAGAATGGTTATCTGGAATGATGCTTCTCATATGTGACCTTTCCAAAATATATAACATATTGCTCCTTATTGAAATCATTCAAAGACTCCCCTACTGGTGGTGCAATGAGATGCAAAGTCCTTCCAGAGGTTCAGACGGCTGTGAGATGTGCCCCCTTTGACCTCACCAACTGGCCCTCAGGTACTTGACACTCGGGCCATACTGTACAACTTGTAGGCTCCTAACCCCAATATACCTTGCCGTAGGAACTTTCTTTTTCATCTCTGATTTCTGCCATAGTGCTTTGCACCTGGTTGGTTAATGTTTGCTGAATTGCGTTGAATGTGGACTCACAGAATTAAGATATAAATGCTATGAACTGACACTCTCTAAAGACTGAAGATGCCAGGATGTTCCTGTGAGAGTGACCCTAGAAAGACAAGTCTATCTGCTCTGAGGCTGCCACTAAGGACACGAACGGCTCTGGTTTCTAGTTGTTCTTTTATCAACAAATTATTTTATGCCACTTTGTCTCTCCACTTTAGGTAGCAGTTCTGTGCTGTGAGGGAAGTAGAGGCAGTAAGATAGTCAGGCCTTCTGGGAACTTCCACAGGAGCAGGGCACCTGCACTGAGATGCAAGAAGGATGGAAAATGGATCTGGAGCAGGCCTTGCTGGGAGGCAGATGCAGACAGATGCTGTGCTTGCTCTGTTCTGTAAAAGAGACCATGCCAGGTGTGTGCTGCACCTGTGAGGTGCACATGTTCTCTTTGGGTAGTTTATTTAAAATATCCTCTCACCTCAGGGCCTGGAAACATTTACTGGGAACTAAAAAGCCATGGAAACAAAAAGTCTTTTTTTTCCCCATCCAACATTGTAAAGTGCTTCTCTAATGAGGACAGCTTAGAGGTCAATGGTAACATTAAGAGACACAAATAGAAATCAACAGGAAAGATATATTTGGAATATATTTTACATTTGGTCCTATTTATTTTTTCTCAATGAATAACAAACATTAAGTGAACATCTCCACCGCTTTGCAGGTACTCTGGAAATACCAAAGTTGATGAAAATGTCAGGCATCAAAACAGCAGTGTAAACAGTTAGGTAAAATGTGAGGTCAGGTCTGCTTTGGAGCTTCACACCCACTCTGTACCCTTGTCTGTCCTTGGTGGGCTCTGCCACATCAACCATGGCATTTGTGTGCCCCGCTGTTCTCCCTTTGCTCTGAACGAGCTAAGCCTGGAAGAGAGCTGACACCCTTGTTAGACTTTCAGCCCTTCGCCATTACCCAGTCGGCACAGCATTTTGAGGCTGTGCAAGTCTCTGCCACTGTCTGTGAATCCACACATCAAAAGTGAGGTCCTGAGCTGGGACAGTTGGTAGGGTGCTTGCCTAGCATGCACAAGGCCTGGGTTCAATCCCTAGCACCACCAAAACAAAAACAAATAACAGGAAAAAAAAAAAAAGTGAGGTCCAGCTGGTGTGGTGGTGTACACCTGCAATTCCAGCTGCTCAGGAAGCCAAGGCAGGAGGATTGCAAGTTCAAGGTCAGCCTGGGCAACTTAGGGAGACCCAAACTCAAAGTAAAAATTAAAAAAGGTTGCGGGGGGGATGTAGTTTACTGGTAGAGCATACACCTAGCCTGAGTGAGGCCCTGAGTTCAATCCCCAGCATTACAAAACAAAACAAAATGTGATGCCTTGCTTTGCTTCTGAGTGGGGCAGTCCCAAGACTGACACCTGCCAGCTCCCACAGAAGACAGCAGACACTCCTGAGCTAGCTGGCAACAGCCCCTCACCTCGACCACAAGCTGCAGATCATCCATGTACCGCTCTTCCGTCTGAATCAGCTCATGAATATAGCCCTGTCTTTTCCTCTCGGCTGGCTGCATTGTGTCCAGGGCTTGGAGATCAGCACACCCTGTGGGAAGACAGGGTAGGGCTTAAAATACGATTTCAGTTGACTTTGTAGAAAATAGTCACTTATCAGCAATATGCTAGGTTGACACTCTTTCAAAAGAGTGTCACACACAGGCAGACTGCTTGAGTTAATGACCTACCACTTAGTGTGCCAAAGCAGTAAATTAGCAACATCTGTGATATTTCAGTGTGCTCTGGTTTCTTTTCTGAGTAGCAATGACAGGATTAAGGATTTTTAGAAAAGGTCTCAGAGAGATAACTATGCTGTTTGTGAAGAATCTCACCATCTCAAGACATTTTTAAAATTATTAAAATGTTTTCCAAACAGCAGATCATGAGCCATCATTGGGTTATTATCAATTTAGTTTTTTAAAATACTGGTCAGGCTAGCATTACAAAAATTAAACAATCTATTATATGCACAGCTTTGTTACTAAAGTTCTAAATTATATATGTATTTGAGGATATAAAATATATTTCTTACTTTGAGTTACTGTTAAAAAAAAGTCTGAGAATCATGTCTCTAGATTTCCCAGAGGAAAGTTCTAAGGTTAGAAAACCTAAAATTCCCAGGACCCGAAGATTCCCAGTAAGACCACTGCTTTACGCCACAGGAACACAGGAGTTGTAGCTGTGGATACACAGCAGGGACAGCCATGAGTGGCCGGGAGGGAAAACCCGAGCAGCCTCACACCAGGGTGAGCTACTGCATTCACTTTGGATCCATTTATAGGCACATCAGGAGCAGAACTAGATGTCAAACTGTGAAGTGACATATTTCAGAATCATTCATCAAGTAGCTGAGGGGGCTCTGTGCACAGTGGTACAAGGAATACCTCAGGAAGCTTCTCTACTGGCAAAAAGCAAAAGCAGATGGAATAAAATGTGTGGGAATCCATGGTTTGAACTGAGCATCCAACAGACCAAACCAATAGAGAACCTAATCACAGTAACTGAGCTTTGGTTGGTTGCAGGAGGCCTTGTAGTCAATTAAGTAAATAAACTACAAATGATAAGTAGGTAAGCAGTGATCAACTGACAAATTGATGGCGTTGTAGCCAATTAGTTGTTTTCTATGCTTTGCTTCCATGTTTCTATAAATGCTGTCAGATTACATTATTGGTTGGACTTCTCAGAACCTGTTCTGATGGCTACCTAACTCGTGAATTGTTTTTGTTTGTTTTTGTATTTCTTTGCACAAGTAAACTCTAAGTTTAATTGGTCTAAGGAATTTCTCTTCTAACAGTACCCAGAAAGCTACAACACAAGATAGCAAGTAGTGTGTTCCAGAAAACTGCAAGTGAGAAAGAGACAGGTAGACAGACAGACAGACAATGTAGTGTGGACCATCTTTTATAGTTGAGGCAATCAGGAAGGGCGGCAGGGAAGTGCCCCTAAAACAGGGCCTTGGGAACGGAGGGAGTGTTCTGACAGATGCAGACACACCTCACAGGGAAGCCCCAGAAGTAGATCATGCAAGGATTAGAATTTTGTGTGTGTGTTACTGGGGATTGAACCCAGGGCCTCACGCATGCCAGGCAAGCACTCTAGCACTGAGCTCCATCCTCAGCCTGACACTGTTTTTTGTTTTTGCTTTTTTAAAATATTTTTTTAGTTGTCAATGGATCTTTTATTCTATTTATTTATATGTGGTGCAGAGTATCGAACCTAGGACCTCACACATGCCAGGCAAATATTCTACACTGAGCCACAACCCCAGCCCTGACACTGGGTTTTAAATGGAATTTCTTTTTCTGCTTTCTTCTGAATTTCTATAATATTTTGTATGGGTTTGGGCTTACGGATCTAAAGAAGATAGCTTTCCTATTTTCTGCAGGTGGGGATGACAGATTTTTAAAAATTACTCCCACTCTGTGGCTGGCGGAATGGGGGGATTTGAAATGGCAGGTTATGTGTAGAGCTATCAAGAAGACATCATAGTGCCACTGTCATGTTCAAAATCAAGTTTTTTTGGGGACTGCATTTTATTCTGTTCTGTCAGGGAGATCTGCAGAGAGTGACAAGTGTGGTGAATCAGGAAGGCTAACTGGCACAGGTGGGCTGTTGCATAGCAAGGCCAGACACCAGGCCAGACACCTGTGGAAGAGTGTGCCTGTGGGGCCACCAGGCACTGGTCATGGCTGAGGGAAGGAACTGGAACGGTTTCTAAAGCTACCCCAGCTCTTACCTAGTGTTTCACAAACTTCAGTCATTTGTGTTTTACATTCAAGCTCTACTATTATTTACTTAATATTTTTCTCCAAATTCACTCATTTGGTTAAAAATATTTTTCTCTAAATTTACTCATGTTTGAAGTTAAATGTGCTTGTTATGTTTCTTAAAGTCATTGAATACGCAACCATTAAAATGAAACGGGTCCACCTGGGTATTGTTTTGCATTCCACGGCCTTATGCACCACGGATGCGCACACCACACTCTGGTAAAGAGTGATTCACGTTGAAACTCACCAAGAGTGGCCTCTCTGGAATAATAGCTTGGAACAATGGGAACAGCCTCAGGTACTGAATCATTACAAAGCTGGTACACATGTAACATGTGTTCATCAATGAGCATGAGGACAACTCTTGTCCACTATGCCTAGTGACCCCTTTGCATTTCATTATAATGACTCTTAACCTTCTATTCTCTGCTCACGTTTCCACTCTGACTCCTGCCCTCACTTCACAGGCGTCAGGGGAAAACCAGAGACCCAGTGCCCCTCGTACTTCCTATTCTAGCATCCTAATGGCCCTCTCCTCCAGGACCCTCCCTTCCCTTCACAATGCAATCTGCACTCTTCACTGCTTCCCTCTTGGCCCATGAACAGGGTTATGTGTTTCTCCTGTCCCATTATTTAAAATAAACACAGCACCCTTCCTTCAACCCTGCTCCCTCCCTAGCATCTCTTTTCTGTCTCATTGCCAAAGTCACAAGAAGGATCGACAGAGCTCCCTGTCACTTCTCTGGTCCTGCTTCCTGTCCCCCACTCTTGACACAGCTCTCAGGAGGACAACAAGGACCTCAGCATTGCCAAACTCAATGACTCCTCCTGGTTACAGCCACCTCTACCTGCCCACAGCACTGGCGCTTCAGATGAGCCAACCCTTGGGAGTTTGAATCTCTCTTTTCTCAGCCTTTGTGACTCTCCTCTCCTTGATGCCTGCTTCTGCATTTCTCTCTGCCTGCCACCAAGCTCTCTGATCCCCATAAACCAGCAAATACCAAAGTAGGATATGGTTATTTCTGTCCTGCAAGGTCAAATGAATCTGGGCCATGTGGCAGACTCCATATTGCTCTCTTAGGGCCACAGTGCACTTTAGCCTAATAGGCTCTGAGAAGTCCTGCACTAAAGAAGTGCTCAATTTGATGAACCCAGAGTTGCTAACCCTCACTTAACCACAGAACCCTCTTGTTTTGAGGGAAGGGAGAGTGAATCTTTTGAGGAACTGAGGAATTTGGGATTTATGGATAGAATATGTCCCTTTGCCATCTCTATACCTGCACTGTTAAATATAGTACCCATTAGCCACAAGTGATGACTGAATGCTTGAAATGTCACTAGCCCAAAGAGACATGCCAGAGATGTATAAGACACACTGGATTCTGAAGACCTGTTTCCAAAAACAAACAAAATATTGCATAAATAATATATTAATTATTTATTGGAATATTTGGGGTATATTTAAATATCAGAAGTAATTTCATCTTTTTTTTTTTGGTACTGGGGATTGAACCCAGGGGCACTCCACCACTGAGCCACATCCCCAGCCCTATTTTGTATTTTATTTAGAGACAGGGTCTCACTGAGTAGCTTAGGGCCTCACTAAATTGCTGAGGCTGGCTTTGAACTCATGATCCTTCTGCCTCAGCCTCCCAAGTGCTGGGATTACAGGCGTGCGCCACCATGCCCAGCTTCATCTGTTTCTTTTTACTTTAAAAAATGTGATTGCTGAAAATTTTAAATTTACATATGGGGCAGTACTTTTGACTCACATTAAATTTCTACTGAGCAGCTCAAGCCAACCACCACATTTTTAATGTTTCTTCCCTCACAAAATATTTAGCTGCAGACAGAAGCACTAACTCAGCAGCAAAGGGCTGCAGGGTCTCCGTGGTCCAGTCCCGCCCACCTTTCCACCTTCCCAGCTTAGTCCTCCTAATAGTGTACACACTTCCAAGGCTCCGCTACTTCTCCTTCTGTTGCTTCCTCTATCCATGCCTGGTTCTCCACATAGAACTATCCTACTCCGCCTCTGAGGTGCAAGTAAAGGGATACTACTTTGGGGAAACCTCTCCCATCCCCCTAGACTTGGTTTTTCCTTTGTGTTTCCATGGCACACATCTATTTTTTTTGTTTTTTTTTTTTTGGGGGGGGGGGGTTGCTGGAAATTAAACCCAGGGCCTCGCACTAGTTAAGCACGCCCTCTTCACCAAGCTATGCTTTCAGTCCCTGTATCTGCATTTTAAAATGCACATAATCTAACTCATATATATATAAATATACATATACATAAATATATATATATATTTTTTTTTAGTTCTAGGTGGACACCTTTTTTTTTTTTTTTTTAAATTGTGGTGCTAAGGATCGAACCCAGTACCTCACATGTTCCAGGAGTGTGCTCTACCGCTGAGCCACAACCCCAGCCCTGGTATTGTTCTTAATCTGTGTAGTTAGTATATCCAGGTTCCCACTGGAGGCTGGGGACTTTGTCTAACACAGGTCTATAATATCAGACACAGTGCTCTGACCACCAGGGGTCAGGTCACGTTTATTAAGTGTTAGAATATTGTTCTTGTCTTGTTTGTTCCCAGATCCATTTCTCCCCTTTGCCTGCTTTGTTCTGGCTACAAGGAAGACAAGCCTGCAGGTACTTTCTCTAGGCTTCCACTTTAGTTGGCTTCTGCCTGGGTTTGGCCAATGAGGAGAGGTTCTGGCAGGAGACTGAAGGCTACAGATGGTCTAGGTTTTCCTCCCACAGAACAGTGAGATGGTAAAAAAGCTTTCAGCTTCTGCTGGGTGAAGAAGGAAATGCTGGGCTTACACTTCTTGGAGTTCAAGAATTCCTCAACTGATGAATAATATAAAAATTGGCCTTTTGTTGGTGATACCCTGAGGGTACTTGGCCAAAGAAAATGTACCGTTGGTGTGGAGGATCACTCTCACTACTTTGATTCTCAAAGATTTCCACAGAAAACCTAAAGATGTCTCAAAGTAAAAAAAGACAAAAAAAAAAAAAAAAAAAAAAGAATCAAATCTACCATAAAGTAAAAAAGAGAATTAGAACTTCCAAAACGTAACAAAATATAAATACAAATGTAAAATATGTATGTTTAATATAACTCAAGACCAATGTGAAAGATTTCAAACCATAAGTAGAGTCTATGAAAAAAGAATAGATTTGAAAAAGAAACAAAAATAACAAATATTGTCATGGACACATCTGAGGAAAGAATTAATGAATCTGAAACAGTCTAAAGAAAGGAGTTTGGGCCGGGCGTGATGGCGCACGTCTGTAATCCAAGCGACTCGGGAGGCTGAGTCAGGAGGATCCTGAATTCAAAGCCAGCCTCAGCAACTTAGCGAGGCCCTAAGCAACTCAGTGAAACCCTGTCTCTAAATAAAAGATAAAATAGGGCTGGGGATGTGGTTCAGTGGCCGAGTGCCTCTGAGTTCAATCCCTGGTTCCCCCCCCCCCAAAAAAAAAAAGAAAAAAAAGAAAGGAGTTTGAAGGCAGCCCAGAAAGAGAGATGGAAAACATAGAATGGAGGTTACAAGCCACAGACTGATGTGGCCCAGCACATACATCTGATAATGGTCTAGGAGGGGAGGATAAAAGAAAGCAGAGAGGTAATATTGAGATTACTATGCCTGAGATTTTTCTAGAATTGATGATATAACTCTTTATAAGGAGGAACAATGATTTCTGCTTAGAAAAAAAATAAATCCATACTTAGACTACAGAATACCAAGGAGAAAAAAAATGCTTAAACAGAAAAGAAAAATCAGAATAATCACACAGAACAGCCATTAGGGTGGCTGCACACCTTGAAACAACAATAGAGGAATGTAGAGAAAAAACCATTGTCAATCTAGAAATTGAATTATACTACTATTCCTGAATGACAGAGAAATAAAGATATTTTCAGGCAAAGTCTGCATGAATTTACCACTAATAGACATGCCTGAAGGACTAAGAGATGTGCTTCAGGATGAAGGAAATTGACTAAGGGAAAAAATGAAATATAAGAAAGACCGATGAGCAAAAATAGTTGAAATTCATGAAAAATCAAAATAACCATTGATTATATAAAATAATTATAATGGCTAAGTTGTTGGGTGTAAAATAAAAAGTGTTTGAAACACAAAAACATAGTAACCTGAAAGGGGAGAATTACTAGAGATAAATTATTCTGTTTGCATTGATCATGGGAAGATACTGATCACATTTAGACTTTGTTAAGGCAAACATGGTAAAAATGGAAAGGAAACTACTGACAGAATAGTCAGAACACACAATTTCCAAACTAGTACAGGGAAATGAAGAAACTTGCTCAGTGCAATGGAAGTCTGTGTGGGCAGAACAAAAAGAAGCAAAGAAAATTCATGATAAATGGAAAATATACAATATGATAAATACAAAAAAGTATTAAATAGTTCTCATCAATGAAAATGCCTTAAATCTGTCAGTAAAAATAAAGATTTTTGATTAAAAATACTAAAAATAGAAATGTTGGAAGTAAAGGGCTGGAAAAAGCTATGTGAACACAAATTCTCAATAAGCAGCTCGGGAGCCTTCATTAGCAACAAATTAGACATTGAAAGATCTGTACAAGGCAAAATATTTCACCTGGAAAAAGTAATAATTCTAATTTGTAACTAACAGAAAGACCTCAAAGTATAAAATAAAATATGAACAGAATTATTCCTCCCTTACTAAAATAAGGAAAGAAAAAGAAAAATTAGACACATCCAATCATAGTAGTGGAGTTTAACATCTCTTTCAATGAAAATTCCTAAGACTATGAAAGATCTGAACAGTTAACAAGCTTGATATAACGAACATGTATACAAGAAAATACACTTTTTTTGTGTGCTGGGAATTGAACCTAGGAGTGCTCTACTACCGAGCTACATACCTAGCCTTTTTATTTTTCATTTTGAGACAGGGTCTTGCAAAGTTGCTTAGTCTCTCTAGGCTGCTGAGGGTGGCCTCAAACTTTCAATCATTCTGCATCAGCCTCCTGAGTCACTGGGATGTTACAGGTGTGCCCCAGCACCCAGCAAGAAAATTTTTTTTTTGGGGGGGGGGACCAGGGATTGAACTCAGGGACACTCAGCCACTGAGCCGCATCCCCAGCCCTATTTTGTATTTTATTTAGAGACAGGGTCTCACTGAGTTGCTGAGGCTGACTTTGAACTCGCGATCCTCCTGACTCAGCCTCCCAAGTCACTTGGATTACAGGCGTGCACCACCACGCCCGGCTTGTTTTGTTTTAAATAGAATCCATAGAACCAATTTCAAAACAAAACCCAAATAACTTGTATTACTATGGGCAAAAGATTTACCAAATATAGCAAGAAAATGCAGACTTAACATTATTTTCAAATGTTTTAATTTAAATAAGAGGAGCTTCCTAATATCCCAGGTAGTTTCCTTCTTTAGTAACAGGTACTCATTTTACTTGTCCTACCCACCAATCTTTGTGACAACTGATATGTCCCTCTCTTTGTGCTATGCACACTACACAAGCACTCTACGCCTGAGCTACATCCACAGTCCCATTCCTCCTCTTTAAAATCCTTTTTCTGTTGGCTTCTAGTCACTTCTCTCCTCATATCTTCCTACCTCCCTGCTCAGCCTACTAGTGTTACTCGCTGGACTCTTAATATCGAGTGCCCTATGCCTCAATCCTTGGAAATCCTCTGTGTACTCCCAGCCTTGGTGATCTAGCTCAGTCTCCTGAGTTAGGAATGAATGTATTGAAATACTCCGAAACTTATACCCCACCTCTAAAGTTCATATATTCTCAGTAACTCCACCTGAATGTCTGCAGGTACATCAAGGTAAGATTAAAAGCCAGCTCCTAATCATCTTGCCCCAACCTGCTCCTTTCATTATTTTCCACCTAGGTAAATGGTAATATCATCTCTCTGGTGGCTCAGGCCAAGATTTTTTTTTTGTGCACAAATAATCTTTAATTTCAATAAATAGCTCCCCATCACTCTAGACGGTACACTGTGGGAAAAGACACAGAAGCATCCAACAGGGAAAGATAGGTCTATTCTAATTCTACACTAATTCCTTAACTTGTGGGATGTGACTTGGTTCACACAGACACAGGAAGCTCCTCAGAGTGTGGTTAAGAAGGAGATGGGGGGCTGGGGATATAGCTCAGTTGGTAGAGTGCTTGCCTTGTATGCGCTAAGGCCCTGGGTTCAATCCCCAGCACCACAAAAAAAAGAAAAAGAAAAAAAAGGAGATGGTCATGGACAGGGGGTAAGGTCAGGCCAAGATCTTTGAAGACATCTCATACTTCTTATGCTCCACAGTTAATCCCCGTTGGCTCTATCTTCAAAATACATCCGTAATTTGACCACTTCTAACCAAATTTATCACTTCATCCTAATTCAGATTATGGAACTAGTGTCCTAATGGACCACCTTGCTTCTGATCATTCCCCCTCCCACTTTAATCCAGCAAGCCAGAGCGGCCCTGTTAGAACTATCTCAGGTCATGTCACTCCTATGAGTAAAACCCTCCAGAACGTTATTCTCACTCTAAGCAAAGGCCAAAGTTATTACAAATAGCCCACGAAAACCCAAATAATCTCTCCCATCTCCTCAATTATCCCATCCTCTTTTTCCTCTAATGCTCTTTCCTCTGTTCTAGCCACACTGGCCGCCATGCTGTTCTCATACACGCACACTACTGCTGCAGGGCCTTTGCCTGTGCTGTCCCCTCTGCCTCAAATGATCCTCCAGAAGCCACCTGGCTTCCTACAGATATGCCTCAGGTTCTTCAGGTCTTTGGTCTGACATCACCAATGCGAAGAAGCTTCATTTGAATATCATATTTAAAATGAAATCCCTTGATCACCTTCCTCCCCAGCACTTCCCTGTTTTATGTTTCTAAGACACTACACACTTTACTTGTTTTGTTTTCTGTTTTACCCTACTCAACTGCTATCTCCAAGAGGTCAGGATTTTTGTCTGTTTTATAATCTGCTATATCCCCAGTGCTATATCAATAAATGCTTATAGGATGCGATACGAAGATGAACCCTGAGCTTCAGGGGACAGTACAGCAACATTGACAACAGGCTGTCAGAAAAACTGATAAAAACTTCCTGGCAGATCTCTTTTTCTGATACATAGGAAGAGTGGGCAAAGAAGAAAATGAAAGATCAGCTCAAAGTTCCCAGAGAAATAGTTAGCAGTGGGCTGGGCCACAAGACTCTCACACTGTGGGAGAATGTGAAGATGGGGAGACAAATTATGAATCACCGTTATGAAAGCTCTGTGTCCCACCATCACAGTTGGGAACCACTGTTCTAAGTCAAAGCGCAAGCAATAATAAGAAGCAAAAGAGAGAGCCTTAAGAGAGGAGAGGAGAAAGTTCTGGAAGATATCAAAAGGTGAAGGACAAAAGACAAGGTGCTAACACAGAGAGGGCCTGTTCAGATTATCTAATAAGTCCCAGATAAGTGCTCAATGGCCTTGAACAATGCTGTTCTCTGTGTACTCAGTTAAGCAGTCAGAGTAGTACATGGTGGTTCTGAACTGTGTTTAAGCTCAGTGAAAACAGAAGATTTTAACAGTAAATCCAGACACTAAACTGAGTGCATTTTCCTGAAGGCTGCCTTTATATTAAAATTTTATCAGGGTACTAGAAAGTTACTAGATATAAGAGAAGAGTCTTTTATCCACTTTGCAAATATTTTTTGAGTATAAACAATGTACCACAAAGTCTGTACATTTGTTTTTGAAAATTTAAATAATTCTTAAACAAATTTTTACCTTTTTTTGGGCAGTGCTGGGAACAGAATCCATGTTCTCACATGCTAGGCAAGTGCTCTACCACTCAGCTACATCCCCAGCCCCTTTGGACAAATTTCTAAATTCTTGTGTCTTTTGATGACTGCCTTTTTTTTTTTTGGTCATCAGGTATTATGTTGCTTACTTAAACATAAAGGGAAGAAGTTCTTATTGCATTTTAAAGCCACAGACCATAGAAAGCAAAATACATGGCTATCAGTATTCTAGAACTATCAGAAGCAAGTCTGTTGATAAATACAAGGGATTAAAGACAAATTTTATTGGATTTGTTTTTAGTTTTTAATTTACTATAAAAGTCATAAACCTAAGATAACAAAGATCACTTAATGACAGAATAAAGTACTAACGTACAGACAGTTAGTCTGATCCTAGAGCAGTTAGTTTAGGCGAATACTTGTATTGCTTTCTAGCCTGCTAGAGTCATACCACCGACTCAGCTGACAGAATTTAATGTGCTGCTATTATGGATCTGCCTTTTTTTTTTTTTAAATACTGGGTCTTGCATGTGCAAGGCAAGTGCTCAACCACTGAACTATACATCCTTAGCCCTAGAATTTCGATTGTTATGAGGAGAAGTCAGTAGTTTTTTCAGGTTTACCTAACACAGAACTTTCAATTCCAACAAAAAAAAATAGCTGTTACCAACATGTGATCTATCCTCTAACACAGGCACCTTAATCCCCTCCTGTACAAATAGAGCATCTGAAGCTTGATGTAGCCTTCAGAGCTACCAGATCTCTAAATCTGGGGGTCTGGATTCCACTCTTCCACTTGGAAAGGGTAAGCCATATTAAGTGGAGCTTATACTGCACCCACTGAAGACAGTGTGTATAAACCTGACCTGGTCTTATGCCAAGATGAATTGTGGAGGGAAAAGGATTTAGCATAATTTTTTTCTGAATGCTAAATAGCCCAAGACCCTGCAAAAGCTAACAGGACCCTTTCTCTCCTTTACATCTTGTTTGTCTAAGTAGAGAAACTGATTCCTTTGTACACGCCTCTACTCTGTCATGCACACACTTAGAACTATGTAGCTAATAGCTAATTACAAATCCATATGCTGCAGCACTTTCTACCAGTACTCTCCTGGGGCAATACAAATTTCATATGCACACATATTTTTTTCGTGGTATTATAGAACAGCCTACAACACCTCTAATCTCCCCCAATGGTATGATGACACAGCTCACATTTTCAACTTGTTTATGACTAAGTAACTGGAGACTCTCACCCAAATGCTGAATTTAGGACATGCTCATTCTATACCCTTCCTGACTCTGATTTCATGGTGGCTAACAGAAAATCACAGATGACACAGGGATCCTGTGGAAGGTTCTTTCAGGAACCTTCCAGGGTCTTCATCTAAAGCAGTTAATTTTCTTCACCTTCTTCTCACTTCTATTTTGGAATTAACAGATGATTATTTTGATTTTGTGGTTTGGAAGAGCAGCAGCCCCCAGGTAAGATGGTGGTGGTGCTGGTGGCAGCGGCAGCGGTGGCTGGAGGAAATGAGCTCTGGAGTCAGATCCGAACTTAAATTCCAATCTACACTCATTCGTCCAGATACCTCAAAATGCTTACTGCATCAGTTGGTGCACAGTAAATGTTTATTACATGTTAATTATTATCTCTAGCATCTATTATGTGCCAGGCAGTGAACCAGTACTTTACAAATGCCTAAGCCTCACCTATAGGTATTCATGTCCTCATTATATAGACAAGGCTGAAGTTCAGAGGGTAGAACCAGATTTCAAAGCTACTTAGAGCTATACTCATTTTCCCACTATACTCATTTTACCACTCTCTTTGAAAGACTAAGTGATTTTTGCCCTTTGATAACAGCATTAACATCTCCCTTAAGAACATCTTTCAGCCAGGTGCAGTGGTACATGCCTGTAATCCCAGCAACTTGGGAGGTTGAGACAGGAGGATCATGAGTTCTAAGCCAGCCTCAGCAACAGTGAGGCGCTAAGCAACTCAGTGAGACCCTGTCTCTAAATAAAATATAAAATAGGGCTGGGGATATGGTTCAGTGATCAAGTGCCCCTGAGTTCAATCCCGGTCACAAAAAAAAAAAAAAAAAAGTTTAAAAGACCCAGAATAGCCAATATAATATTATAGAAGACAAAGGTTGGAGGACTGGTACTACTTAACCTCGAGGCTTATTTAGTTTCAACAAATAGGGGCTGAAGATGTAACTCAGTGGTAAACTACTTGCCTGGCATGAAGCCCTGGGTTCAAATCCCAGCACCACCACGAAAAAACAAAAACAACAAAAAAACAGTTCCAACAAATGGTGCTGAATAAGTGGATATCCACATGCAAAAAAAAAAAAAAAGGTCTAATACAGATATAAATCCTGCATGAAAATTTAAATGCACCATTGTCCCAAGACCCAAATATGGACCAGAACATAACAGAGGAGAAGATCTACCTGTCCTTGGGTTTGGTAATGACCTTTAAAGCAGTCTATAAAATAAAGAATTGATAAGCTGGACTTCACTAAAAATTTCTGCTTTGTGAAAGACATGGTCAAGAAAGATAAGCCATAGACTGGGAGAAAATATTTGTAGAAGACATCTGATATAGGATTATTATCCAAAGTAGACTAAGCACTCTTTTTTTGTGTGTGTGTTTTTTTGTGTGTGTGTGTTATAGATGGACACATTACATTTTATTTGTAGGTCGTGCTGAGGATTGAACCCAGTGCCTCACACGTGCCAGGTAAATGCTCTACCACAGAGCCAGAACCCCAGCCCTAAGCACTCTTAAAAACAGGAAAACTTGATTTTTAAAACAGGCCAAAAATCTCAACAGAAACCTCACTAAAGAAGATATACAGATGGCAAATAAGCACATGGAAAGATGATCTACATCACGTTTTCAGAGAAATGCAAATTAAAACAAGATACCACTGTACACCTATTATAATGGCCAGTATCCATAATGCTCACAAAACCAAGGATGTGCAGCAGTAGGAGTTCTAACTCACTGCTGGTGGGTTACCAAATGGTACAGCCACATCAGAACAGTTCCGCTGTTACAAAAGCAAACATAGTCTATGATTCAGCAGTCATGCTCTTTGGTATTTACTCAAAGGAACTAAAAACATGTCCACATAAAAACTGGCACATAGATACTTATAGTAACTTTACTCATAACTGCCAAAACTTGGAAGCAATCAAGATGTCTTTCAGTAAGTGACTGGATAAACAAGCTGATACCTCCAGACAACAGATTATTATTCAGCATCAAAAATAAAAGAATTATCAAGTTTTGACAGAGACAGAGGAAACATGCACATTACTAGAAGAGCTAAGGCTACATACTGTATGATTATAACCATGTAACATTCTGTAAAAGGCACAATCAAGGAAATAGGAAAAAGATTTGTGGTTGTCAGGGCTAGAGGGGAGGAAAGGATGACTAGGTGGAGCACAGAGAATTCTCAAAACAGTCAGATTACTTTGGAATACATCATAATGGTAGATACATGTCATTATGATTTGTCCAAACTCACGGAGCATATCACACCAAGACTTTAGGCAATGAAGACATGTCAGTGCAGGTTCATCAACTTAACAGATGCCCTGCTGAGGTGGGGGATGTTAATAATGTAAGCCTAAGCATGTGTTGGGGGTGGAGAGCATCAGAATATATAAACCTTCCTTGTAGTTTTGCTGTGAACCTAAAACTGATCTAAGAATGGTCTTAAAAACTCAATTAAATAACTCAATAAAAAAATAAGCAAAAGATCTGAATAGACATTTCTCCAAAGATCTACAAATAGCCAACAATCTCATGAGCCAAGTGTGGTGGTGCAAGCCTCTAATTCCAGCAGTTTAGGCTGAGGTAGAAAGATGGAAATTCAAAGCCAGCCTCAGCAATTTAGTGATGCCCTAATAAGTCAGACCCTGTCTGTAAATAAAATAAACTATAAAAAGGGCTGTGGATGTGGCTCAATGGTTAAGTGCCTCTGGGTTCAACCTCAGACTCTACCCCCCTCCCCCTCAAAAAAAAGTAGTGAAGTACACTGAAGGATCTTAGAAAAGTACTTACACTAATAAGTCCTCAATAAAGAATGCTTTTCCGGGGCTGGGGCTGTGGCTCAGTGGTAGAGCGCTTGCCTAGCACGTGTGAGGCACTGGGTTCGATTCTCAGCACCACATAAAAATAAATAAACAAATAAAGGTTAAAAAAAAAAAGAATGCTTTTCCTTTTTCCTTTTTTTTTTGGTACCAGCAATGGTACCAAATATCATTAAATGGGGTGACATTAGCATAACAATCTATTTTTCAAACCTTAACTGTGGCTCTCAAAGGTCTGATCTTCTTCCCAATTAATCTCATCATTAAAATTTGTCTGGTTTGGCAGTCACCAGTATGCATGGAAGCACATCATTCCACCAGCTGATGTCTATCTGATGCTGTATATTTTGTTTATATCTGACCACCTTCCGGACAATTCTATCTGGATGTCCCAAAGGCACTTTGTAAATAAAAACCTAACGCATCTTCTTCCCCCAGCTCTGGTTCTTTACTGCAACTGGTGGCACCATTATCCCACTGTTACTCAAGATACAAACCGAGGAATAACTGACTCTTCCACCCACCCTCACATTCCACTGACCTTCAACTCATGCTAATTTTCCCTCAGAATTTTCTTTACTTTTTATCTACCATGGCTGCAGGTCAGAATAACCTGGGGAGCTTTCAAAAATCCCCATGCACAGGCTAACTTTCAGGCTATTTGAATCAGGACCGAGGCATTGATAGGTTTTTCCCTAGAAAAACTAGGGAATCTATGATTTAACCCTTGGCCTGCTTCTCAAGCCTCCACTTCCACTGGTCCTGGCCTTGCACTGCCTCTAGCAATGTTGATCACACCTTCAGCCCCCACAATCTGGCTTACCCTTCTATAGTATGGATCTGGTAGTTGCCCCCTCCAGATGTCTTCTCTCCCTCACCAACCTATGGCTGAATCAGGTATTCCTCCTCTGACTCCCGTGAGCCCAGTAAGTATCTGCTGTTGTGCTTACAATACTGTTTTATAATTATCTGCTTACAGGCCTGATTCCCTCACAGAGCTAAGCAACCACGTAAGGCTAGGACCCTATCACAATCATTTTTGCTTCTCTAGTACCTAGTGCTCTGTTCGGCATCATTAAATACTCAATACATGTTAGTTGGATAACCTTCCAGGGAGGAGGGAAGGGCTTTAGAAGAGGTTATTTGTGGTAGGCATTGATGAGTTCGATTTTGATCCATATTTTTCTTTTCACCCAAGAGCTTACAAAATCACCAACTTAATTACTTAAGTGTAATATTTTGTTCGACTGTGATGACCCAAGCATTCACTGCAGGTTCTTTTATAGAGACTCCTAATTTCTACTAAAAAGTCTTACTTCACATTTGCAGTATTATTTTTTAAGTTCCTTTCACTTGTTTAGAAAAAAAGTTATAGTAAAAGTTGTTGAGTAAGATGAAAGTCTATTTGTATCTCACATTATATTTTCCTTTAATTTTGTAAGTAACAGCATATTGAAATCAAAATTTCTTTTGCTTGAGATACATATGATTATCATAGATCAAAATATCTCAATTTATTTTGCCCCTGTGATACAAAACAATTTGCTGGTCTATACCCAGAGACTACATTAAAAAAAAAAAAGAGAAATTCCAAAGACATTTAATCACACCTACATGTAACAATTAAAAATGAATTTTAAAGGATGCTTCAAAAGAAATACACAATACAAGTAATGTAGTTTGTGTCCTTTTAATAAACACACTTGCATAGTTATATTACAATTTGTAAAAATAACAGATTATCTCATGCTAAGCGTGCCCAGCATTTGCACAATCTCAATACCTTTAATACTATAGTTTTCAAGACACACAAAATAAAAATTTAAGGCAAAAACAGCACTTTGCAACAATTTAATAATTTATTACATTACAGTAGCATCACAGTAGCATCCAATAATGCCACTTTAGGCAAAAGTCTCTCAATATTTCCATTATAGATTTTATTTACAAGAACTTATAACTTGGAAAAATTCATACTAAGAAAACTTGGCAAATAAAGCTTTGGACTGGAATTGGCATTTCTTTCTCTACCTTTCCTTTCCCACTTTCTTTCTTTTAAACTACAGTATTCATATTGCATTTTAAAACATTAAAATAGCAATTACATTTTTTAAAATAGTTGGATTATTTCAAAATGACTCAAAGTTTTAGAGAAACTATATAATGGATAGGGCAGATTTTAATTTTCAGATTTTCTAAGAATCAGCTTTGGTTTTAGAACTGATTTTTTCACGGCTGGAAAACTGGTCAAGTTTAACTACATACTTTAAAAGTAATTATCACATTGAAACCTTTATATAAACAGGTATTTTTATTCTTTACCTCCTACAGGGTTTGAATTTATTCAGTTGTACTCCCATTTAAAAATTCTGTGTTTCTAATAACCTCTTTCCTTCTATGCAAATTGAAAGCTGCCTTATAGTGAATGAGGAAGAGAACAAATATATGGCTGAATGAGGTATTGCAAAGGATTGCATGCACTTTTAAACAGGTCTCATGGGATACTTATGTCATATAATTTCCTTTCTTTTAAGCTTTCTCTCAAAACTATATGACATAGTAACTACACACGAATGATATTTCAGTTAGTATAGTTAAGTGTTTTTCCAGACTGACATTCAGCTTAAATATCAGAACAGTATGTAATTTAATCCATATGTACCTGATGAACACATTGTTTTCAGACTGATTATAAATGTGAAACTCCACCTGAATGTCATTCCTAATAATCTGTATTTATCAGTGTGAAAGTAAAGTGATTTGAGCTATAGAAATACCTTTGAAATAACTTATCAGTACATTAGATAAACCCCAATTCAAAATTACAAGGAAAAACTGTTATACAACTAATTTGGTTCATTAACAGTGGTCTGATTTTTGTCAATATTTAAAGCAACTGTCCTTAAACTTAACTAAAGAGTGCAGAACTAGAAAGTTCAGAAGGTAAAAGGCAAGACCAGGTAATCCATACAATTTGGAAGTCAGTTGAATTCACAAGACTCAGTCTTTGCACTGTCTCTCTCTCTTTTTTTTTTTTTTTTGCAGTGCTGGGGATTGAACCCAGGGCCTTGTGCTTGGGAGGCAAGCACTCTACCAGCTGAGCTATATCCCTAGCCCCTGCACTGCTCATTTTTAGTGACTGCAGGCAAATGTTATTCCACCTGTAAAATGATATTATTGCTTTCCTATTAATATCATATTTACAAAATATCATGATGATGCCAAATGCTAAAAGTGGAGGGGTTCTGATTACTAAAAATCCCCACCCCAGGAACACACACACATCTCTCTATACTCCAACAATGTGAAGTATTTGGGAACACAGACATTTGAACTTTGTGAAACTTTAACTACTGGTTCTTTCTCATATCGTGAAGCTATGATTTAAACAATGTATGACTAAAATAATTCATTCATAATGTATAGGCATATTAACATAAAAGTATTGCACAAAATATGCTTCTAACTTAAACTGGGAGGTATAAAAACATTTCACTTAAAGAACTCTGAGCAAATAAGAGTGATTATATGTACATTTTTCCTGATAATACTTACACATTCATGAACAGATTGCACTGCAGTTTGTAAACACTTAAAAATTGCATAAACTCTCACTGATTTTCAAATATAGTTTAATACTGTCTATTAAAACTTTTTGTTTCAGCTAAGTACTCTCACATATATTAGTTCATAATAATGTCTGTTACTTTAAAAGTGTTTCCATTCAAGAAGTAAACTCCTATGCCAAAGCAGTCAGTGTGGTTGAACAGATACTACCAGAGAAGGAGGGATGGTAAAATCAATTTCCTAGCCTCAAAGAAGCTTCACAGACATAGAGGAATGCCAGCTCTTACACATCTTTCCTTCACTGAGTCCTTGACTAGAGCCCGTTTGCCTACTTTAGAGGCATTTAAACTCTTGTAGGATTCCTTATGATCTTTACTTAACCTCATTAAGAATGCCAACTAGCATCCTTTTGTGTTCTGGGACTTGCAGTGACCTGATTAAAATAGGTAATGTGAATTCTGACTTTAAAAAATATTAAATATATTTAACTTAGGGAAGGTTTCACATCTCACAATGATGGGAGTTTTTCATTTATGAAAAGTAATTCACTTTTAGATTATCAATAAGGAAGGAGAAACTAAATGCTACTGTACATGATACAGTATCTTCCATCAGCCCAGAGCACATAAGGAGCCTATAGGAACTACCCAAGTACAGTGCCTATTCTTGGGCAGTTGAAGCAGACTAAACATACACAGCCCAGTTGGCACACACCCACCAGAGCAGGCCACTTCCTCTTCTGAGAGATAAGAAAAGCTCCCCCTAAATGTTATTGCTCCCACTCCAGTTACACAGAAAATAGAGAAAAGGTTATTTCCAGTTCTTGGCCGATCAACAAATCTAAATATTGACACTCAGAGTGGCATATTAGAAAGTAATAAACAATGCATATTTGAGGACAGATCACAGACTGAACCAATTAAGGGCTCACTGTGATTAGGAATAGATCAAACATAATAGTGGAACAATAAGCAAACTTCATCCCAATTCTGTAATGAATATACATGTTGCAATAACATTAGAAAAGCATGGCAGCCCATTCCAAACCAGAGAGAACAGTTTGTGCAAATAGTGGGTCTTTGTGTGTTTGAACTCCCACCATGTAAGGGCAAACTCAATATGCATGCTAATGACCTACGATTACCAAATTAAAAAAGAAGAAAAATGCTAAAGGATGCCAGAGTGAACAGCAGGGAAAGCCACACAAAGACCCACTATCCTTGAACTTGTTACAATAAATTTTAACTGTAAATCAGAAACACAAAGAAATAATCACAAGTGGCTCTAACATTCAAACGAAGTAAATGAATTGTGTAGGAGATATTTGATCAGGGCTGCCTGCCCTGACTCCACGCTAGAGTCAAACTTGGATAGTGGGTCTCTGGGGTGCTTTCACAACTGGAAGACAACATTGGGTCCTAAAAAAAGAAAAATGAGGAATAAAATGAACATAACGCAAATTAGGTGGGTGGGGAAAAATTTGACTAATAATAACATACAACATCAACTAAACAAATTTGCACTATTAAAATTCTCAATTTTTAAAAATGTTCTAGTTACATAATGAAATGAAAATAATATTTATAAGGGCCAGAGAAACATAAATGGTAATTTGTAATTTAACCAGCTTTTAAAGCCTCATGCAAAGTTTGTAGACAGATGATTCATTTCTAAAAATCTAGGTAGTGTAACAAAGGTCTCAAATCACTACACTTTAAGGATTAAGCATTTTCTGAACCATTTCCTACTAAAATTATGGGTTTATACAAACTCAATTTGAGTGAATTTCATAGCTATCAATACAATGAACTCTATTCTTCAACTTTGTAAAAGCAATTATGACTCGTCAGTTTCTAATAATTATTTCAAGTAAATAAAACTGGTACTCTTTGGTGTCCTAGGTGATTTAAATGGTTGTTTTATTCAAACAATAAGCTTTCTTAGAGGAATCTATTTGTGAATTGTCTTGAGAATTACAGAATTGAGTGCTCTTTCATTCCAGGAAGGATGATGAGCCCTTGGTCATTTGTTGAGACAAAACAATAAAGTAGTTTTTCCATATGCTCGAACTTTAAAAACCTTACGTATCAACAAAAAACAAGGTAAAAGGTTAAGTTACTGGTAATAATCTTTTTTTTTTTTTTTAAACCTGGCTTGTAATTTTTTTTTCTCCCCCTCCCCCCTTTTTTTTTTTTTTTTTTTTTGGTGGTGTTGGGGATTGAACCCAGGACCTTGTGCATGCTAGGCAAGCATTCTACCTGCTGAGTTATATCCCCAGCCCCTGCCTGGTAATAATTTTATAACAAAGAGAACTTCAAAATTACTCCTATTTTGAAATAGTACCTTGAGCATTCTATTTTCCTAGCTCTCAATATGTAAAATGACCAAGAAAATAACTGGTGCCTCCTTCCATCCCGAACATATGCCTTTCTAGCAAACTGTTACTACTTATCCTTCATATTCCAGATTAAAAGCCCTCTGTGAAGTCTTCCAATGATGACATGCCTTCTTCCCCACACAGATTTAGGGGAAATCCTCTATTTGTATAAATACTCATTACAGCAACTGCTATATTTATCTGAATGTCTGTTCCCCACCACTCTGAATCTACTTCACAAAAGGAATGAAGAACTGAAGCAAGGAATTTAGTGCTTGTATTCCCAAAGCTTCTAAGTATGTAAAGGACATTTAAAGAATACTTATGAAATGAATAAATTTCTTCACTGAATAGTAGAAATGTTTTCATAAAATTTGAACACATCATAAAAAATAAAATCTGAAGCACACAGGAATTTTCTTCCTTTAAAATTATTGTGTAGGTTAGTAACTTTTCCTTATTTCTATGCTTTAATATTGCTATTTCCTTATTTTACTTCAGGGAAGGTTTGAAAGTAGCTTTCTTCTAGAGTTGTGCTGGCCCAATACATTAGCTACCAGCCACAACCTATTGAGGTTTAATTAATTAAAATTAAATTAGACTAAAAATTAAGTTTCTCAGTCAGATTAGCCACACTCCAGATGCTCAAAAGATACATGTGGCTAGTGGCCACTATCCTCCATGGTGCCGATGTAGATTCTTCCATTGCTGTAGAAAGTTCCACCACAGAACACTTCTCAGATGGAGCCCTCATCTGCAGGCAGACTGAAGCTCTGCCAGTTCTACCCACACTAGAATGGCACACAGAGCATTCTCTGAGCAAAAGTAATCTGTAATGGTAAGTGTTCTTGGACTACTGATTTCAGTCGATCTATTTTCTGTATGTATCATTTATGAATTGAACAATTTATTGGCAGCCTATTATTAAGTTTAAGAATAAAAAGTTGTCACAACTTCTTTGGAAGGTTAATTTCCTTGGAGACTGTCACTGTCTTGAAGTAGATTTCTCTAGAATAGCGGTATCTGAATTAGTCCTAGAAGGGAACCTGAAAGGATGGTCATGGAATAAGGGTAAAGGAAGGGAAGGTATAAGGCACAATACTGCCCTTCCTTTAGAATAGCTTTTATCTGTGATTTATATTCTTCATCATATGAATAGCTTTTATCTGTGATTTATATTCTTCATCATATGGGGCTTAATTGAAAAAAAAAGTATTTCACCACTGGAAAACAAGACTAAAATTAACAATAACAAAATTTTTAAAAACCATCACTTTAGATGCTGCAAAAGCTAAATGTGCAGACAGGATGGAATGAAGCTGGAGATCACTAGCAAAGGTCTTCCAGTTGCACTTAAGTCTCAAAGTATCATCCCCTCACAGTTCCCAGAAAGGTGCTGCAGGTAATTCTAATTATAAACAGATTTCTCATTTATCACTGGGAACTGAAAAATCATCAGAACTTAAAAATGGCCATTCATTAGGCAATCCAAGTTGTTAACATTTTCTTTACCACTTCTCCTGAAACCCTGAGACATTGGGGGGAGAGTTAAACCATTAAAACCTGGACTTCTCTTTGAAGATCCCAAGATCAGAACTATCTTTACAAAGCTCTAAGGTGAAAACAAAGATGTGGTATAAAATAACTGTGATTCAGTGTGCAACTGGATCACAAATGTATCTCAGTTTTGACTGAATTACACACACATGTTCCCAGCAACTAAAATAAAATGAAAGGCTAAATCTTGCATATTTCACCACAGTGATAAAAATACAAATCATGACTTATTTTGTAAACAAAATGAAAAACTGAAAAGACAGGGAAAACAATATACATTTTATAAAAGTAAAAAGTATTTCCAAGTATGGTTTATTCCCTAATTTATTATTAATGCTATGTTTATTGTCAACTATAAAAAAGGCTAGGTAACTACCAAGAGGTAATGTTTTCCTTTTTTGGTACTGGGAATTGAACCCAGGGGGTACTCTACCACTGAGCTCTATTTCTAGCCACTCACCCTCCTTTTCAAAAATTTGAGACAGGAATTTGCTTAAATTGCTGAACCTGGCCTTGAACTTATGATCCCTCTGAGCTGAGTTGCTGGGATTACAAATGCACACCACCACACACAGCTTTTTTTTGGGGGAGGGGATTGAATCCAGGGGTGTTCTATCACTGAGATACACCCCTAGCCCATTTATTTTGAGAGAAGGTTTTACTAAGTTGCCCAGGCTAGCCTTGAACTTGAGATCTTCCTGCCTTAGCCCTCTAAGTTGCTGGGATTACAGGCATGTGCCATCAAGTTCAGTGAGATAATTTATATAATACCAAATTTCACACTCTGAGGTCTGGACCACTGTTCTGAAAATAGCACATGGCAAGAAGTAGCTATCTAAAGAATACTCTAATGAGGATTTTTTTTTTTTTTTTTTTTTTCAGTGCTGGGGATTGAACCCAGGGCCTTGTGCTTGACAGGCAAGCATTCTACCAACTGCTTTATATTCCCAGCCCTTCTAATGAGGGTTTTGCAAACAGCTTAAACACCTTATTTTCTTCCAACCTGGATGATGAATAAACATCTGGGAAATAAACGAGAAGGTTACAAAATTAATGGCATCTGTACAATCAAAGGGTAATTCTGAACAGGTGAATAGGGCAATTACAGTACTAGCTACTTTTTATTAAGCTAAAAAAGAACACTGGATGCTGAAAAAAGAGGTTGGTGGTGAAGGGAAGCTGTAGTGTAGATGGACATAACACCAAAGAACCCATAAGAGAAATCATACATTTTTCAGATAAAATCTAAAATTAAGGTTGGAAGCTAGGAAAAAGTATTTAAAATAAAGCAGTATAACGTTTGATCTTGTATGTCTCCTTTTGTTTTTCTTTAAACATTAATCTACATTTGCTGTGAGTGCTGAGTTTAAGAGCTAATCTAGGGCAGTAATAAATGCTGTACTGCATATTAAGATTTTCATATCAGATGAGAGGTAAATAATTTCATATTACTTACACTGCTGACTTGGATCTGAGTCTGTTGTCATCTTAACATAGTTTGAAGGAAAGAGACCAGTCACTCCATTGGTTTCTCCTTGCCACCAGTCTGGATCATCTTTGTTCATAACATTGATAAGTTGTCCCTTGGAGAAGTTGAGTTCGTCTTCATTATTTGCAACATAGTCATACATGGCGATGACTTGACATACTATCAAAAGAAGAGTAATTAAACAAATTAATTATCCTGCAAGGATCAAAACTATTCCCAGTGGGAATCTCATGAAAATCAAGGGTGGATCAGTAGAGAAAAGGGACCAAGGGGTGGGAGGAGGGGAGGAAGAAGGGAAGTGTTGGGCAATCACATTGGTCAGATTATAGTGTTATATTGTGTGCATGTATGACATGTAACAAAGAATCTTATGATTATGTACAACTATATCAATAAAAAATGTGAAAAGAAAAAAAAAACAAAAAACATTCCTAGAATTTAAATTACCCTAATACTATTAAAATAGGCTAAAATTTTCCTACCTTCCTATCCACATTTCCTGTCTTACAAAAACAAGAATTAACAAATTCTGGTTAAAAATCCAAGAGAACTGCTTCACTTTAAGTAGGAATTCCACTGTAAAAAATTCAAAGAGTGAAGTGGTTTAAGTTATCAATGAGCAACTCATTCCGTGTAGGAGCAGCCTACACGGAACTTTTCAGAAAGGATGTTATCAGTGGCGTTTTACTTTTAAGCAGAACTATGGAGGGGACACATTTTTCACCTTTCAAAGAGTTAGCTACTCTAAGATGAGTTTTAACAAAGCTCTCTAAGATGAAGTACAAATTAACCCACTCTTCATACCAGCATGAAAGGCAGGTGTGGTTCTTTCACTGCTTGGACCCAAAAGTTTAACATGGCTGGCAGGAAACCATCCCTTCTGACGCTTTTTTCCTCTGGCCTATGAAATTAGCAAAAGGAATATACAATTTAAAGATGAGATTAAAAACAATCATTGACCATAACTTAAAAAATTATGGAAATCTTGGTGATATAATAAAGAATTTAATCTTGTTCAAAGACAGGTCAGTTTGCACTGGGCTATTGGGAGGTAATCTCTAAATCCTTGGAATATCCTGACTGGTAAGTGTTTTAGTTTATGGGAGCCATGGGCCTTGCCACTGAATTTGAACCTTCACTGATCTTTAGGAATCATAATATTTGATTTGCAAGAATGAGCTATGTTTGTATTATAACTATTATCAATTTTATATAAAAAGTTATACCTCTCATCATTCAACCTCTTATCATTCAAAATGTTTTTTTCAGTATTAACTAGTAAGGAAATTTTAGAACTGAGAGAATAATGTTCTTTCTCTCTCAAAACATACGCTACAACCATCTGTTGACATTTTTAGAAAAAAACAGACTTATTTAGGTCTGCACTCTGTTCCCCTGCACTGCAGCTTCAAAAACCTAAGGTTAGTAGAGGACAGTCCAATGCATTATTTTCTGAGTACACTGCCTGAATCAGGTCTTTCTCCTAGAAGACATACTACAACCTGGGCTTATCTCAGGCAAAGATGATGGTATGCTTTCCTTTAACGTGACCTGTGGTTTACTAAGGCATGCATTATTGGAAAACAATTATATCTTTAGAGAAAATTATTCTTTAAATTATTGCTTACAATTGTATCAGTCTAACTGTGCTAAAAATGAATAGGCAGAAGACTAGAGAGAAACATAATACACTAAAATGTTGGTACAGATTATGGGTGATCTAAAATTTTTACTGACTTTTTTTAATGGGCATGCATTATTTTTATAATAAAATCAACAGACAGCTGGGGTTGCAAATCAGTGGTTGAGCGTTTGCTTAGTATGTGTGCCTGGGTTCAATCCTCAGCAGCAAAAAAAGATAAATAAATAAAATAAAGGCATTGTGTCCATTTACAACTTTAAAAAATTAAAAATAAAATAAAATCAATAGACGTTAAAGAATATTACCTGTAACTCCCCTTGCCACCACCCACTTGTATTTTTCTTCAGAATTAATATTAACTGCCCTGGTGCAAGGCTAAGTTGTTCAGCACCAGAAGCAACATAAGCTGAGGTTACTTGAGCAATCTCTGAAAAGAAGAAAAACAAAACTATGAACTCAAGATATGACCCAATAAACACTTCAGGAATTTTTCAAGCTCACTATTATACATACCGGGTTTTTTGTTTGATGTTCCAGATTTTCCAGCACTCCCAAAATTCTACAAGGAAGAGACATGTTGTTTTTTTATCATTTCCAACAATCCAGATGTAAAAGTACAAAGGTTACTAGGAGATAAAGAATTCTAATCCCCAGGATTTTTGTTTCTTTAAATGCAGATCAAAATGATAATCAACCTTACATTAATCAAATAAGTAAAAGAATCCAACAAGATCTGGTCTGTGAATGGAATACATATGTAAGTGGGTGATGTCATCACTGACTCAAACAGAAGGGGCTCATTTTCTCAATCTTTCTTGAATATTAAACATAAACATCCAGGCCAAATCATCACCCCACTCATCAACGGAGTTAACATCAATGCCCACTAGATACAACACGTGTGTCCTGGAAATGTCTAGGCACATGTGAATTTGTTCCTGCCTTCTCTAGGGACCCTGACTCATCTATAGCTCCTGCTGAGTGAAAGGCAATATTTTGTTATGTTACCACTATACTGACTGAACCTGATTTAAAAACAAAAATACTACACCATGGGTAGCAAACCATGACTTCCGTTTGATGTTAAAAGATAATTTGTGCCAAACGTATTTTCAATTTTTTAGAAATTTGAACAACAAAAAGGGATGGGGTTAGAAATAATTTTTTTCTTAAGACACACAGCCGAAATAAAAGTATGAAGCAGAGTTGATGGTAGTAAAAGTCAACATTTTTTGAGTACTATGTAAGAGGTACTAACTCTAGGAAATTACATTATTCAACTAGTTTTCACGATTAAGCAATTATGATTACCTTCATTTTAAATTAGAGATTTATTCATTTTTTATTATACATAGTAGTATACAACAAACTCATAGGTGAATGGAAACTGATTTCAGTTCATGATTTCCCCCTTTCCATACCATCCTCCCTCCCCCTCTTTCTCCTTCCTCTATTCTATTAGACTTCTTTTCACTTGTCTATTAATTTGTATTTGGTTCTTTATGTTATCCTATCCTTTCTTCCTTTCCTTTATTTTACTCTAGTTTCCACATATGAGTGAAAACATTTGACCTTCAAGTTACTGAGTTTGGCTAATTTCACTTAGCATGATATTCTCCATTTCCATCCATTTACTGCATCCTTTTTTATGGCTGAGTAGAACTCCATGGTGTGTGTGTGTGTGTGTGTACAATTTCTTGATCCATTCATCTATTAACAGGCATCAAGGTCAATTCCATAATTTAGCTATTGTGCATTATGTTGCTATAAACACTGATGTGGATGTGTTGCTATAGTACACTGATTTTAGATCTTATGGTAAAATACCAAGAAGGGGGATAGCTATGTCATATGGTGGTTCCATTCCTAGGTTTTTGAGGAATCTCCAAACTGCTTTCCAGAGTGATGGTACTAGTCTACAGTCCCACCAACAATGCACAAGTGTACCTTTCTCCCCACAACCTCACCAACATTTATTGTTGTTCGTATTCTTCATCCTTGACATTCTTACTGGAGTGAGATGAAATCTTAGTTGTAGCTTAGATTTGTATTTTCCTGACTGCTAGAGATGTTCAACATTTTTTCATGTATTTGTTGGTCACCCGTATTTCCTCTTTTGAGAAGTTTCTGTTTAGTTTTTTTGCCCATTTATTGATTGGGTTGTCTGAGTTTTTTGGTGGTGTTTTTTGAGTTCTTTGTATATTCTGGATAGTAATCTGCTATTGGACGGGTAGCCGGTCAAGATTTTCTCTCATTCTATAGGCTCTCTTCACACTCTTAATCATTTCCTTTGCTGTACAAAAGCTTTTTAGTTTGATGGCATCCCACTTATTGGTTCTTGATTTTATTTCATGTACTCTGGGGGTCTTGTTAAGGAAGTTGGTGTTAGCACCTATATGATGGAGTGTTGACCCTATGTTTTCTTCCAGCTATTGGCTTTGGCTATTCCGTGTCTCTGATTCTTCCAAATGAATTTAAGAATTGTTTTTTCTAATTCTGTAAGGAATGTCATTGGTATTTTGATGGGGATTACACTGAATCTGCACATCACTTTTGGTAATACGAACATTTTGATAATATTAATTCTGCCTATCCAAGAGCATGGGATGTCCTTCCATCTTCTAAGGTCTTCTTCAATTTCTTTCTTTAGTGTTCCATAATTTTCACTGTAGAGATCTTTTATCTTCTTGGTTAGTTTAATTCCCAAGTATTTAATTTTTTTTTTGAGGTTATTGTGAATGGGATGGTTTTCCTGACTTCTTCCTCAGCTGAATCACTGTTGGAGTATAGGAAAGCTATTGATTTATGGGTGTTGATCTTGTATCCTGTTACTTTGCTAAACTCATTTATAAGCTTTAGAAGTCTTCTAGTAGAGTTTTTTGGGTCTTCTAGATAGAGGATCATATTGTTGGCAAACAGATGGTTAACTTCTTCTTTTCCTATTTGTATCCCTTTGATTTCCTTTTCTTGCCAGATTGCTCTGGCTAATATTTTGAGGACTGTACCAAATAGGAGTGGGTAGAGTGGACAATCTTGTCTTGTTCCTGATATTAGAGAAAATGCTTTTAATTCTCCCTTCAGTAAGATGTTGGCTTTGGGTTTGTCATAAATGGTCTTTCAATGTTGAGATTAAATTCCTTCAACCCTTAGTTTCTCCAGCATTTTTAACATGAATGGGTGTTGGATTTTATCAAAGGCCTTTTCTGCATCTACTGAGATGATCATGTGATTTTGTCCTTAATTCTGTTTAAGTAATGTATTACATTTATTGATTTGTGTACATGGACCAACCTGATTACCTTTATTTTACAGAGAGGAAAACTGAGACACAGAAAAGTAAAGAAACTTGTACAAAGTCATCTAACCTCTAACTGGTGAAGCACAGAGTCAACCCAGGTAGTATGATTCTACTACATCAGTGGTTCTCAATATGTGGTATGGAGATTCCTGAAAGTAGTCTTTGAGACACTTTCTGGGGTCTGGGGGATGAAAATGATTTTCATAACAATATTAAGAGACATTACCTTTTCATTGTGTTGACATTTACAAAGGTGGGTGAAACTGACAGTGCCTTAGCATTAATCATGGCACTGGCACCAACTCGTACTCCTAGTCATAGCATTCTCTACTGCCACACACTCACAGTAGTCATAGCAC
>JAJEJO010000711.1:675136-773896 GCA_020662805.1 Glaucomys volans | reverse complement strand
ACTGCCACACACTCACAGTAGTCATAGCACTCTCTACTGCCACACACAGTAGTCATAGCATTCTCTACTGCCACACACAGTAGTCATAGCATTCTCTACTGCCACACACTCACAGTAGTCATAGCATTCTCTACTGCCACACACAGTACAACAGTCGGTTTCACATGAGAATGTTCTTGATCAAACAGTAGAATCTTAATCCTGTAGTCTAAATTTTTAAAAACTTCCATTTGACTAAAACTTATGCTTGGTAATAAGGCTTCAAATTCCATGTTACAACTAACCTATAACAATCCATCATTCATCAAGTTGTAATGAATAAAACTTGTGTAATAAAATAAAACAGTGTAACAGAATCAAAGAAGAATATTCACAGGCATTTACAAATATTAAAATACTTCTCCATTTCTCCACTATCTCTATCAGGTTAAATTTTCTTTATAAACTTCAACCAAAAGAACATATCACATGAGAGTGAACACAGAAACATATGTGAATCTAGCTATCTACTATTAGGCTAGACATTTGGCAAAAATATAAAATAATGCTACTCTACTAATTTTTTTTCTTGAAAAATATAGTTGGTTTTCATAAAAAGTGAGTTATTTATGCTACCATGTAATGGATTTAACTACTATTACTTTTAAGTGAATGTTTAAATAATTTCAGTTTTGATTTGTGATAAATATTACTAGATAAAACCCATATACTTAAAAGTAAACCTTCTGGAGGTCCTCAATAATTTCTTTTTTGTACCAGGGATTGAACCCAGTGGTGCTTAACCAGTGAAAGCCACATCCCCAGCCATCACCCCACCTTTTAAATATTTTTTATTTAGGGACAGGGTCTTGCTGAGTTGCTTTAGGACCTTGCTAAGTTGCTGAAGCTGGCTTTGAACTTGTGATTCTCCTGCATCAGCCTCCCAAGCTGCTGAAATTATAGGCAGGCATGCCATGCCCAGCAATTTTTTTTTTTATATTGAGGCTTTAACCCAGGGGAGCTTTACCACTGGGCTACTTTTCCAGTTCTTTTTATTTTGTGTTTTTTGAGACAGGATCTGGTTAAATTGCTGAGGTCTCACTAAATTCTTAAGGCTGGCCTTGTATTTGTGACCCTCCTACCTCAGCCTCCCGAGTTGCTAGTGTGTGCAACCAGCTCACCACAACCAATAACCACACTCAGCCCTCAAAAATTTTTAAGAATATAAAAAGTCTGAGAACTTCTGTATTACATCGTGGGATGAAAAGAAGCAGGAACTTCAGAGTGTGAGATGAATCACAATAATGTTAGAGTCTTAAAATAAAGATTTGTAGCCTCCTTCAAGGCAGTCAAGATTTGCTGAGTCCAGAACCACTCCTTAGGTTTTAGTGATGATGAGGTTTAGTCCTATGTATGGCTTTTGTTCTTAGAATTTTATGAAATCTTGTCCCCCTTATTTCTCTAACTGAATCCCCAAAATAAACTCTGTTATTGGAGCTAGTGTGAGTAGTTTCCTTATAAGCAAAGTAGCCTGGTCAAAACCACATATGATTTCTGTTTTAAATATGAATTTTGAGCAACAAGAATGGAATGATTCTGTTTTAATATCAAAAGAACTCTACCTCTTGATCTTTTGGTTTGACGTAATTTGACGGAAAAATTCCAGTTCTATCTCCAATACTTCCTGTCCACCACTCTCCATCTTTCTGGGTCACCAATATTTCTTCACCTTCAGTGAAAGTCAAATCTCCTGGTTCTACACTCGAATATGAATAAAGTGCAATATATTCTGTAGGGAATAAAGCAAAATGAAGTGGATTTTGATTCTGATTTTATAGAAATAAAAAAAAATTATGTTAATCTCTAAGATCTTGTATGTTTATTGTAAAGGAACTTATGCCTTAAGGAAACCTAACACAAAAAGATCTGAAGGTAGAAAAATGAATGGAAGTGATTATTTAATAATTGCTTAGTAAAAGGTTATTTAACATAAAGCTTTACCATGAGTTTTTTTCCCCCAACTGCCTTGTAATCATCATTATTTTTTAAACATAAAGAATTATCCAAAACTACAAAGAGGTATTAGTATCCACAGACAATGAAACTGAGGCTTAATGAGATTAAGTTACTCAGTAGAGAATCAAGATATGAAAAAAAAATGTTAACTTCCTTTTACAAAATTTATGTTAATCTGCTAAATTTTTCACTCCTTTGTTCATATATATAGTTGTGAAGATGCCCAATATCTAGCAGACAGTGGTACTAGAAGCCAAGACCTATCACAATGACCCAGCTTTGAGCACAGTACTTGGCTCCAAATAGATGCTCAAAAAACACCTGTTAACGAATTATCTTAAGGGAAATGTGTAAGTTTCTATATTGGCTTTGCTTTTTATTCCTGGGATTGCTATTACTTAGAAGAAACAGTGACTTCTATGTTTTAGAAGTCTTTTTCTTTTCTAAGTTTTATTTATATTTGCTAACATGCAATTTGATCTTTTACAATAAACTAGAAAGGATAAAAAACATCTACAACCTATTTACTCTTCACATTCCCAGTACTAACTTAGCTGATCTAACAAAAAGCAACTAGAAGGTTTATTAAATTGCAGTAAGTTAAGTAATTTCCAAAGTGCTCCTCACTAGTTTCCTAGGCCCATTTCACAGCACTCATTCATAGGACATCCGTGGTTCCAACCTAAGTGGTGATCTGAAGTTCCCTCAACTTCATGACCATAACTTGGTTCATTCCCTTCCCTCCATCTAGAAGTCATTTTTTTCCTTTGCCACTATGTTAAGATCCTCATTGTTTAAGATGATGCAACACTGCTATTTCTGTGGATTCACAGGTCCTTCTCAAAATAGTTTTTGTTCACTCATTATAGAATTTATCATAACTGTAGGCTTATCCTCTCCCTTTTACTGTGAGCACTTTGGAGACTGTCTCTTATTTATTCTTGTATATTTCAGGCTCTAACATAGAATCTTCAACTTAATAGTTACTGAATAAAATTTCATTTGCCATTAAATTTATTTTTTAAGCAAAACAAAATACACTTCAACTAGTCAACTAATTTTACAATGAACAAATATATTTCATTTATAAATCTATGTAGCTGTTAAATCAAATATTATCTGAAATTAGGGTTATCTTTGATTTTTCATCCCATTAACATAATCAAAATAATTTCTTAACCAAACAACACAAAGTGCTATGGAAAAAAGTTCTTTGTAATATTTACAACAAAAAGTTCCTTGACTTCAAATCCTACTTAGTGATTTATTTGGCATAGTGTAAGTAAAATGCAGCTTATAAACAACTAAACATACTGAAATTTCATTACTTCCCAAGTATCTACGTAATCAATCATCAGTTATAATCTTATTTATTGAGCCAGTCTAGGCTGAATTTTTATAGCACTGACTTCCTAAAGTGCCAAATACTATCAGTCATATTTTTTTATGTCCTCGATATTCACATGAAATAACATGGGCAGGTTTTCTAACCTCACTTTAATACTAAAGACACAGAAACAGAACAACTGTGTGAAGTTAAATAAATAGCCAGTTGCTAATATGACTCCCAGCTGATTTACAAATTGGCAAAAGTTTACCTTCTCCAACTGGATAGGCTACAGAAGTAGCTTTCTTATTTACAGCTGCATATAAAGCTTCTGGTCTGCCAAATAAAGAAACAAATATATTAAAAACAAACAAACAAACAAACAAAAACAACAACAAAAGACCCAAGCAAAAAACAAGAAAGGTGATTTGATGAATACAGCAGTTTTCATCAGTGAATTCTTTGAGGGCTTCCTCAAATTAATCTAAATACTGTCTTAACCTACAGACTAGGAATACTCTTATACACAAAATCCTTCTGATGTAAAAACTGCCTAATTATAAACTTTTACATTTTAAAACATACCAAAGTAAGTCCAATATGATTTATTGTTTTTCAAATGTGAGGTACTTTGCCTTTCTGAAGGAACTTCTGAGACAACTGTATATTGGTAAAAGGGCAGTCTTTTGATAAAGCACGTAAGAGACTTGGCTTGGTTTAGGGGAAAGTGAGGGCAATATATGAGTTTTATTATTTGTTAAGAGGGTATTATGTTAAAATATAAAAATAATAAAAATTTTAAAAATTTCAGATCAGGTTTAACAATGTCCATTTTTTTTTAAAAAAGTTTTTTTTTTTTTAAAAATAGTTTTTATAGTTGTAATATGGACAGAAGGCCTTTATTTTATTTGTTTATTTTTACGCGGTGTTGAGGATCAAACCCAGTGCCTCACATGCTAGACAAGCACTCTGCCACTGAGTCACAGCCGCAGTCCAACAATTTCCATTTTTTGTAGGAAACTTCAAAAATCTAGAAGACTAGTTGTCTAGATACTTGTGGAATGTTTAAGAACTAGGTATCTGTGGAATGCACAAAGGTTCCCCAGGTCCCATAAGTAAATTACATAGTGAGGCAGTTTTCAAGTCAACAGAAGGGGAACCTTTCTAAAACTTAGGCCACAACTAAAGGGGCAATCCCTTGCTTAGTGCTGAATTCTCCATTACTGCAAGCTTTCAAGTTAAAAGACCTACCTCTTAGAAAGGTTGGTTACTGAATGAAAAGTTAGAAGAAATGCCCTCTAACACAATTAAATGTAACGTAACCTACCTTTGTTTACATTTTATTTCCTGTCAAGTGTTATGGAGTTAAATGAGATAATTCTTAAAAAGGGTCTAGCACAGAGCACGAGATGTCAACTGCTGTTGTCAGTGCTATTATTTCACACTTCCAAAATCCCGAGTCAGTTCAAAAACTAAATTTCTATATTTGAACTAAATGTTGATAAACAGAAATTCAGCATTAAAAAGAATCTTAAAGATGAATTAATCTTTTCATCAATCAATTAGAAAACACAGAACATGTTACTCCTTATAGTCTGGCAAAAATGGCAGAACCAAACTTAAGCCTCTCTATTTCCAAAGACCAGTACCTTTTCATTAATTTAGACTGGTTTTCTATTGAGATCACCTTCCACCCAGAGGTAGTTAACTCAGCTATATTTTAGTACTTATTTCCTTGTATTAAAGGCATATGATGACTTGACCTTTACTGAGAAGTGAAGGTCAGAGATCTTAACCTATCTAGTTTTTAGTTTTATTCATTTGAAAATTCATTTCTTTGCTTCTTTCCTCATTCACTGAGCTAATATGATTCAACAGCTACTATGCATTAAGACTAGTAGGCATAAAAAAAACTGAAAAGTAAATAACAAATCTCATGGAGCTTATGACTTAATAAAGAATGTAGGTATGAGCACTGGAGAGGTTATTGTTAAGGAACCCTGGAGGCCCAGAGGGAATGCCCCCATCTGGCAAAGGGGAGGGCCTAATCAAAAAATTGTTTAAGCCGAGCACAGTGGCACACGCCTATAATCTCAGCACTTGGGAGGCTGAGGCAGGAGGATCACCAGTTCAAAGCCAGCCTCAGCAACTTAGCGAGGCCCTAAGCAACTCAGTGAGACCCTGTCTCTAAATAAAATACAAAATAGGGCTGGGGATGTGGCTCAGTGGTGGAGTGCCCCTGGGTTCAATCCCCAGTACCAACAACAACAAAAAAAATTGTTTAAATACTGAAAAAAAACAGTGAACAAGGGAGAAATGCTCCAAGGAAACGCAAAGTTGCTTTTCTAACTGATCTTCAGGTACACATCTAAAATTTTAAGTAGAGAACTTTGAGAACTTCATGAATTTGAAATGACTAGAATGAAAGGTACTATAAAACTGGTACAAACATCTGAAGTATGCTTTTATCACCCCAGGAATTACTTATATGTTCAAACTTAAGCACACGCTTTTTCTTTTATTACACAATCACACCGTAGCTGACTCATTAATGAAAACACCAACATCCACACCTCATGTGAACACACAAAATGCTTACTCTTCTCGCTTTACTTCACTCCCAGGAATGATCTTGACATAGGATTTTGGAAACCATCCTCTTCCTCCATGCACCTCCCCAAACCACCAATTTTCTTGCTGCTCCAAGACAGTAATAATGTCATGTTTTGAGAAGTTCAAATGGTTGTCTTTCTTTGCAGTCCAGGAACAAAGTGCCTGTGCTTTTAGGTTTTCTACAACCTGTCCCTGTGAATATAAAGCCACAATTATTTTTTATTTGTTCTTTTTAGTTATAAAGGACAGTAGAATGACTTTGACATATCATATATACATGAGTATAACTTTCCATTCTTGTGGTTGTACGTGGTGTGGAGTTGCACTATTGTGTGTTCATATGTGAACATAGGAAAGTTATGTCCCATTCATTCTACTGCCTTTCCCATTCCTATCTCCCCTCTCTTTTCTATTCACCTGTCCAATTCAGTGAATCTCCACCCCCCACCCTCCATCTATTGTGTGTCAGCATCCACATATCAGAGAGAACATCTGCCTTTCGGGTTTTTGGGGATTGGCTTATTTCACTTAGCATGATAGTCTCCAGTTCCATCCATTTACCAGCAAATGCCATAATTTCATTCTTCTTTATGGCTAATATATTCCATTGTGTATATGTACTGCCTTTTCTTTATCCATTCACCTATTGAAGGGCACCTAGGTTGGTTCCATAGCTTAGCTATTGTGAATTGAGCTGCTAAAAACATTGAGCCACAAACAATTTTTAAAAGACCGTGGTAAAGTAACCAAGAATTTTGTTTCCTCATATACAATGAAGTTACTGTTTGAACAGTAGACTAGTTTGGTGTGGTGGTGACATAACCTTAATTTACTAACGAATTTACTCTATAAATTGAATAAAATTAAAATTAATTGAATACCTACAATTCAGGGAAATATCACTGGTACAGAAGGTAAACAGTTAGTCCTAAAGAAGTATTCATAAACCCATCATATATATACATATATCATGGGACAAAGGGAAAGAGTCACTACAAGTCTTTTCTCTCCTCCAGCTCCCAGTGCCTCCTAAATGCAGTTGATTTAGTTTACTCCACCAGGCACAGAGATGTGGTTATGCTCAGCCTCCCCCACTTTTCAGCTCTCCATTTCTTCATATTCATATTCATTGTTCTTTCTTTGCCACTCAGAGGAAGGAAAATTTTTGTTCCTTTAATAAAGTTAACCTCTTCTCTCTTTTTTTTTTGAGTACTGGGGATTGAATCCAGGGGCACTCCACCACTAAGCCACATCCCCAGCCCTATTTTGTATTTTATTTAGAGACAGGGTCTCACTGAGTTGCTTAGGGCCTCGCTAAGTTGCTGAGGCTGGCTTTGAACTCGCGATCCTCATGACTCAGCCTCCCAAGTTGCTTGGATTACAGGCGTGCGCCACCGTGCCCGGCTTAACCTCTTCTCTTGTCCTCTAAATATTTCATTATGCCCTTTCGTTTTCTAAAAATATTCTGTAAAATTAAATCCCTCTCTGCAGTCTTCAATTTCCTTTTTACTTCGCTCTTTCTTCTACTTCTAAATTTGGAAAGAAATATCTTCAACTTGCTTACCAGTGTCCCCCATTGATCCCTTCTAATTGAGGTTCTGCACCATCATACTACTGAACCTCTTCCAGAAAAGGTTATTGACAATAACATCAAAACAAAAAGTCTCTTCTGAACTTTTATTCTCCTTGATCTCTGCACAGTGCTGACATCACTAAAACCCTTGCAGTTCCTGAAGCTTTCCCTCTGGTGACTGAGGGCTCTTCTTTTGTCTGTTCCATTGTGAACTGAGCTGCTATGAACACTGAGCCACAAACAATTTTAAAAAGGCCCTGGTACTTTACTGTTCACATGATTTCCATTACTGTTCCACGTGATTTCCTTAAAAAATCGCAGGTTAGCCCAAGAACTCAAACCTATATTTTCAGTGTAACGTTACCTTCTGGGCTCCCATTTCTGCATCAAAATGCTTACTGGTGTTTCTACCAGGTTGTCTATTACATATACTTTGAACTTGGCCTATCTGAAACACCCATTTTTAGAACCCATCAAACCCATTCTTCATCCACTGCCTATTGAAGACAATGGTGTCACTTTCCTTGCAGTTGCTCAAGCTAAAGACTCTGAAGAATTATCTTTATCTCCATCTTCTTCACTCTCTACATTCAATGGGTTATCTATTTTATGTCAAGTCTTCCTTACACTTTTCTAAATCCATCTCCTCTTCTGTCTATTTTCATGACTATGGCCCTGGTTCACACCAGCATCTTGGTACTTAACAGCCTCCCTTAACTGTTTCCCTTGCTTTGCTTCTTTCTGCCAGTCTGGCCTCTACTTCACTGCCAGGGTTATCCTGCTTAAGCATACACCTCAACTATTCTCTTAAAAACCTCTCTTGGCATGATTTTAAAATTGTATTTATTTTTAGAAACTTAAAATTTCATATTTATGTTTCCATATTGAAAGTCCTTTTTGATTTAAAATCTTTTGGGACTTACTTTACTTTTTAAGTTTTAAAACTCATTTTTCCAATCATCTACTTTCAGTAGCAGGAAGGACAATGTTTAATAAGCTAATGGCAGGATAAGCATTTGGGGTAGTGTTTTATTAACACATTTAAAAGTACTTGTGGAAATGTGTAGTTGACTAAAACCGTATGTGGCTAGAGAAAACACTTTTGTAGTTCGGAATATACAGGTTTTATGTGTAGTTAACTTATTGCATTAAATTATTGCCCTTTGCTTAAAACAAGGATTAAAATTGTATTTAAAGAGATCACTGAATGTTACTGTTTGTGAAACTGAACTTGTGTTTCCGCTTATAAACCATATCTATAAATCAGTACCTGGGAAAATTTTACTTTGACTTTCTTAACCTATTGATACAAGGAATAAAATATGAAAAATAAAAAAAAAAAACCTCTCTTGGCTTTTCACTGACAAGATGCTTAGCAGGGTGGTAAATGCTTCACTTATTAATAAACCTCCACCTCTCTTTCCAGCTTCTCTTCTTAACCATTTCTCCATGAATCCTACATTCTAGCTATACTATATATTACTTCCTGCTTCCCACAAACATCATGCATTAACGTGCCTCAGTGACTTTTCTTAAACTGATCTTTCATTTGAGTAACTTCCCTTCCATTTGGTGAAATCTGACTTTTCTTTTAAGGTCCCACTCAAATTAATTTCCTTCATGAAAACTGTCCTAATTTACACAGATGGAATAAGATGCTCTCTTCCCTCTCAGGGTTTTATAGATATCTTTATTCCACTTCTCATTTTTTATACTTATTTATGTCTGTCTCCCTTATTAGACTATGAATTACTAACTGAAAGGAGTTTTTACATGTTTTTCCTTAAATTTCTAGTAAATAATAAAATGCTGGAACCTATAATCATGTAATAAATTTCTGAATGAATTGAAATCTGTGAAGATTTATTTTGATGGAGTCTGAAATTTCTTTTTAACAATGTTAGTTGGGGCCAGGGTTGTGGCTCAGTGGTAGAGCACTTGCATAGCATGCATGAGGCCCTGAGTTTGATCCTCAGCACCATATAAAAATAAAATAAAGGTATAGTGTCACCTACAACTAAAAATTTTTAAAAAACCAACAATGTTAATGCAGCAATACTTGCAATGTTTATATCTAAATCAGAGGTTATATATATTTATACATATTTTATATATATATAAACTTAAGTAGTTTGAGAACCTTGGATACATATACTTTCCAAGGTTCTCAAACTACTTAAATTTAAGACAAAACAACCCTCAAGTCCCAAAGAGCTTATTGTGGGGAGCCATCCTTATCTAGTAGAATAGACGAGGTTGAGCTGTGGGACACAGAGGCCTGACTTCTAGGAACTGGCAGCCAAGAAGTCTGTTCCAGATCCCCGGGGAATATGTGGCACTGTGTGGGAGTGGTCTCCTGTCTGGTTATGATAGTTTCCCTGAGCAAACTGGCTCCCCTAACTCTACCCCATCCTGTTCATCACAGAAGAAGTCCCTCCCATTCTGGGCCCCTTTACCTGTGTGACTAAATAAAAGAGAGTTGGGTTACTCCACCTTGTTTGAGACCAGATCTGGTTCATGCCCCTGTCATTTAGAAAGAGTATTGGCTCTTGGGTGTTTATTGATTAGATAAGTTTATGGGTAATTGATTGATTTATGGTCAGCATCGTCCTCCGGCAGTTAACCCTTTTCTCGTCCATGCTGGATGAGAAACCCCCACAGCTTATCTTCTACTGGATACCATGGGAATGAACCATTGATGAGAATCCTTTAGGTAATAATCACTCCTTAATTTTGCATCACAAGTGAATGGTAAGAAAAGAAACCAAATGCTATAAACTCTGGTTAAATGAGTGAATGATGCCTTTGTACAAAATCTTTATTCTATTTCATGTGACTCAGAAGCAAATTCAAAGAATAAAGCACACAAAAATTAAGAATAACATACCTGTCCATGAATAGGTGATATGGATCCAGGGGACACAGTGCGAGTAAAAGCTGATTTTTTCTGCCATGAAGTATTAACAGTTAGGTTTGAAAAAGATACATTTTGATAATCAGCTACTGATGCCGATTGCGAAGAAAGTGGTCTGCAAACATAACACTTAATATAAGTATATTAATTGTTTAGAATCTAATAAAATATTATCAATTTTTATATACTAATATGGTCTCCACTAACACATACTGTATATATTAATATACTATTCACTTGTATATTATATACACTGCTTCTGAACATAATTTGTAGAAAAACAGAATTCACAAACTACTGACCCATGTTTTCATTTACTAAATTTTAGTATTAGATATGGAACAAAAGGTTCTGTTGGGGGGTCCAGCCCAGATTAACAACATGAGGAAGTCAGGCTGACATGCTACACATTAGCACACTGGCAGAGCTACATGAATTCCATTGTTAACTCAAAACTTACTCAGAAGAACTTGAGGTAGCAGATAAAGATACTGTAGGAGGAAGTAAGGCCTTCTTAGGAGATAGAGCTTTTTCACTTGATGGCATTTTTTCTACATAATTGCAAGGGAACCAGCCAAAATTTCCTTGAAAACTACCATAAAGCCAACCAGGTTCTCCTACAGTTTTTTCATCAACCTATAAAAGAGGCAAACACAGGGCTTAAAATCTATATACATTTTACAATGGAAAGATATGCAGACTATTGTACAATACTCTCTTTTACAGAATTAAACCCATTTAACTAAATAGCTAAATAATTTTTTTTTTTTTGGAACCAGGGATTGAACTCAGGGACACTCGGTCACTGAGCCACATCCCCAGCCCTATTTTGTATTTTATTGAGACAGGGTCTCACTGAGTTGCTTAGGGCCTCGCTAAGTTGCTGAGGCTGGCTTTGAACTCGCGATCCTCCTGACTCAGCCTCCCAAGTCGCTTGGATTACAGGCGTGTGCCACCACGCCCGGCAATAAATTTTAAATAATAAGGTTGATATTTCGAGAACTGGCAAGTTATCTTTTTTTTTTTTTTTTTTGTACTGGGGATTGAACCCAGGGGCACTCCACCACTGAGCCACATACCCAGCCCTATTTTGTATTTTATTTAGAGACAGGGTCTCACTGAGTTGCTTAGGGCCTTGCTAAGTTGCTGAGGCTGGCTTTGAACTGGTGATCCTCCTGTCTCAGCCTCCTGAACCCCTGGGATTAGAGGTGTGTGCCACCACGCCCGACAAGCTATCTTTTTAAATTTAAATTTTATCCAAATTAATAAATGAAAATGGTTAACAGCTTATGAGAGAAAACAATCTTCCCTCACTTCATGGCTCCTTATGTTCTGACTTCCATTCCTAACAGTAACATTCTATTCTTAGTTGTTTCTTTTTATTGCCTTCTGTATTTTTTTTCTTTCTTTTTTTTTTTTTTTTTCACTCAAGGGATTTTATTAAGCCGACAGCAGCTCTGTCCTTAAGGGAGGGGGTGGGGGGGGGGGGGGGGCCTTAAGGGAGAGGTGGTGAGAGAGGGGGAGGGGGAGGGGGAGGAGGAGGGGGAGGGAGGGAGGGAGAGGGAGAGAAAGAGAGGCGGGGGAGTTATTCTTAAGTAGTGAAATTTCGTGGGCTAAAAACAACTGGACCAATGGCTGGCTGAGGAGGTTTGTGGGCTAACAATGTAGGTTGTAAAATGGCGTGTGTGTGTGTGTGTGTGTGTGTGTGTATGTGTGTGTGTGTTGGGGGGGCAGAATAATGGCAGTAGCAAAATGGCAGATCTGATACATACCTTCTGTATTTCTAAATAAAATGTGGTTATGGAAACATGAAAATTTACCTCTCTTTCACTGCACCTTCTTACTCTGCAAATATAGTAGTATCATAACTTTTGGTTAAATTATATTTAATGTTTATGACTGTAAATATTTATCATCTGAGTCATGCAATATTCTGCTAATTACATTTCCTTTCTTATAAACTTTTTATTTTCCTGAAGTTATTACTCTTTTTTTTTTGCAGTACTGGGGATTGATCCCAGGGCATTATGTATGCTACCACTGAGGCACATGCTCTACCGCTGAGCTACATTACCAGCCTCCACTTTCATTTAAAAATTTTTTTGAGGGTTAGGGTTATGTAGCTCAGTGGTAGAGTGCTTGCCTAGCATGTGTAAGGCACTAGGTTCGACCTCAACACCACATATAAATAAATAAATAAATAAATAAATAAATAAATAAATAAATAAATAAATATTAATATAGAGGTCCAACGGTTTAAATAAATAAATAAATAAATAAATAAATAAATAAATAAATATTTTTGAGACCAGGCCTTGCTAAGTTGCTGAGGCTGAACTTTAAATTGTGATCCACCTGTCTTAGTCTTTCAAGTACCTAGGATTACAGTCCTATGCTACCACATCCAGCTTATTACAGAACTAATTCCTGAACTAATAGAAGTAGAAAAATCTTTGAATGCTGTTCTCTAACTGCAAAACATATTAGGTGATTTACCAGTTTCACTTCTTCTCCCAGATATTTCCCTTCTAGTGTGACAACCTCCATTCATACAGTGTCTTTTGCTCTGCTTCTTGGTTCCTGTCCCTTTAATGGCACTTCAAGTTTCATCACTGGCTTTCTTGCCTCACACTCTTCACTTCCTGAACAGACCTACTTGCTCCCTGGCTTGAGCAGTTCTCTCTGCAATAATGAATCCTAAAGCTCTATTTTCAGAACTGACTTCCACTTATACTATCAACTCCTTGTGACATATTTTCAACTAGCTGTCCCATGAAACTTACAACTGAAGTCTAAGACTGAACTTTTCTCTACACTCACTCACCCCTGGTCCATCTTCACCTAATTTTTCTGTATTTCTATATTCTTATTCAAAGACTTAGTCATTCTAAATAAAAAATGGGTGGTTCTTACCTCTATTATACTTCTGCAGCCAAACTCCTGGCTTTGCACTAAAAATTGTTCTGAATTTTTTTCAACCTCAGCCTCACTAACCTATGGTAGAATTTTTTATTTCAAACCTAATTGTAATCTTCACGCATCCTTCAAGATTCTGTTAATTGCCCTCAACCCAGCCAGTTATCTTATATATGCTATCATAATCAGCACAATTACATTGTATTATTTTTAAAAAATTTTAGTTATAGATGGACACAATACCTATATTTATTTTTATGTGGTGCTGAGGATCAAACCCAGAGCCTTTCACATGCTAGGCAAGTGCTCTACCACTGAGTTACAACCCCAGCCCCTCATGTTGTATTATTTATGTATATATATATCTCTTCCATTTGTCTGTGGAACCTTTTCATTAACTCCACCTAGCATAGTATATATCTGCTTATTTCCATTTCGCTTCCCATACCTTTCCAAACTACTGATTTGACAGTGTTATATCTATTAAAATCATGTAGAATTCATTAAGGTTTTTGAACTCAGGGGCACTTTACCACTGAGCTATATCCCCATACCTTTTAATTTCTTATTTTGACACAGGGTCTTGCTATGTTGCTGAGGTTCTTAAGTTGCCCAAGTTGGCCTCATGCCTTTGATCCTCTTGCCTCAGCTCCCTGAGTTGCTGGGATTACAGGCATGCACCACTGTACCTGGCTACAAATAATTTTCTGAGGTACAATTAACCTAAACTTCACATTTAACTTGCCAAATTTCATGTTCTGACATGTTCACATGCCTGTAAAAATCACCACAATCAAAATAACAAACAAATCTATCACTCCCCCCAAAGTTTCCTCTTGCTCCACTGCAAGTCCTCCCTTCTCTCTTGCCCCTCCCTCCATCTCTAGGCAAACACTGGTCTTTCTGTCACCATAGATTAGTTTGCATTTTCTAGAATTTTATATAAATAAAATCATACAATATGTATCCTTTTTGTCTTGTCTTCTCTTAACATAATTATTTTGAAATCCATTCATGTTGCAGTAAGTATAATTTATTTGTTTTTATTGCTGTGTAATTACATTGACTGGATATACCATTTTATCTTCCCCTGTTGGACATTTTATTTTTTCCCAGTTTTTAGCTATTACAAATAAAATGGTCTTAAACATTTGTCTTCATGTGAACATATGCTTTACATCTTCTTTTCCTCTGAAGTAATTACCTAAGAGGGGGGATGGCTGATTCATATGTTAGGTACAACTTTTTTTCTTTTTTTCTTTTTTTTTTTTTTTGCAGTTCTGGGGATTGAACCCAGGATCTTATGTAAGCACTCTGCCCCTGAGGTATGATCCTGGATATTTTTTAAAAAATTTATTTCAAGACAGTCTTACTAAGGCTGCCCTGAACTTGTGATTCTCTTGCCTCAGCCTCCTAAGTAGTTGGGATTACAGAAGTGCACCACCACATCCAGCTCTTTGTTTTTAATAATGGCTAACTGATACATAACCTATAGAGATTAAAACGCCAGTTTGTGCTTTCTAAAGGCTGTACTCTTTCCATCGTATCACAGTGGATCTAACAAACATGATTTCCTGCATCTTCTTTTATTCATCCATTTTATGTGGATTATAATACAATAAAGATCTATTATTCCAAGGAACAAATGGCCTGCATCTAGAATCTAAATTCTTCAACTCTTTCAACAGTTGCCAGAAAATACCCAGCCTCAACATTTTATTGTTAATTTATTAAAAATAACAAAATCAATATCACCTTTTATGATGTGAAGCAATATGGCATAGTGGAAAAAACACAAGACTTGGAAACAGAAATCAAAAGACACACACTTGTATCCTACTCTGGCACTGTAATGATGACAGATACAATTTGTTTGAGTCTAAGCTTCCTTTCCTAGAATATGATAGTAATAATAATTGTCCTATGCAGCTCTGAGGTATGTTGTAGGGCCAAATGAATAACATAGTTAATTATCTTTTTAAAATATTTCTTAGGGGAGGGTGGCACATGCCTATAATACCAGTAACTTGAGAGGCTGAGGCAGGAAGAACACAAGTTCAAGGCCAGCCTCAGCAACTTAGCCAGGCTCTAAGCAACTTGGCTAGACCCTTTCTCAAAATAAGAAATAAAAAGGGCTGGGGATGTGACTCAGCAGTTAAGTGTCTTGGGTTCAATCCCTGCTACCAAAAAAAAAAAAAAAAAAGAAATTTCTTGACCAACTACATAAAAGTATAATCAATATATTCAGCTTATTCATGAGGTGGGGAAAAAGGCTTTATTTCCTACCTGAATTATATCCCCAGAATTAAAACTCATCTCATCATGGTTCCTTGCTTCAAAGGGGTATAAGGCTTTATAATTCACCAAAGCACTAGCTGTCTCACCTAAAGAGAAGAAAATTGTCATAATTTGTTTTTTGCTATGATTCAATAAAAAGCTCTTAAAATCTAATAGAAAAATGCCAAAGACTTGTGAGGATTTATCTTCACTAGTTATAACCAATATAAAAGCAAACATAGATGTTCATCTGAAGGAAAGTGGGAGGCAGAAAAACAGAGATGACTTTCAGTCTGAAGCATGCATATGGATCTGTGGGAGTGGCAGCCAGGCCAAATGGAAGGAAACTAAGAGGGAGACAAGTGTTGAGGTTAGAATATTACCAAAAAAAAAAAAAGCACACAAAAGGTGGTCACAAATGAGAATATCAGCAAGGAAATAGAGTGGGCTGAAGAAAGGTCTATAGATTTATTAATATGGTTCTAAAAGAAAAAAAACAATGGAAGAGTTTACAAATTTGCTGGATTTGATAAGATTAAAAATATTTTAATTTTTAGAATACATGCTTTAGCTTATAAAATTTTGAACACATTGTATCATTAATATGAATTCAAAGGCTTATATATCTGAAAGAGGATATAAAAATATTAAGGTATTTTAGGAATGGACTCTGATGTGTAAAAAAAACAAAGTATACCTTCTGAGAAAATTACTTGAAATTTTACTGTTGTTTCATTAGAACAGTTTAGTTATACTGGATGAGTAAAATATTTACAAACAATTTACTTCAGATTTGAAAACCATGACATGGTCTTTCCAGTTAATGGCAACAACCTTTTTTCCTCCCATTATGTTCAGATTCCTACCTTCAGTCTGTTTTAATATCCCTAAATAGTTCTCATCCCAGCTTAACTTTAAAAAGATTTTCTAACTATAAGATTAGTATCTTTCTGGGGTTTTTTTTCTTCTTTTGCCTCTTCTTAGATCTTTTTTCTTGTTGCTTTTATTGCTCTGCTTCTGAAAAATCAAATCTATTTTTAGCCATATCCTTACATTGTTTCTCCTTAGCTTTTCGTTCCTCTTCTTGAATTTTTTCTTGTGTTTTTTCTTCTTGAAGTCGTTTTTGTTTTTCTTCTTCCTCCTTTCTAAGACTTTCCCTCCATAAATTTTCTTTTCCTTGCTTTGCTTTCCTTTAAATAAAAGAAAGTTTGCATGTCCTAAAAATTTTTTTTGCATTAAATGAAAATACAAAACATTTCTTACTTTAATTAGCCAGAGAACTAGTAAAAAGGTATTAGTACAGGGATGAAGGGAAGTCAATTAACCAACGAACAATCAAAAGAGGAACCTTGGAATAATGGGTGAGCTGGGGAGTATGACTGACAAATTTCCACACCCTCCCATTCCTCCTGCCATTCAACTTCCCAACCCAAGGCGGGGAGAAAAAAAAAGAAAAAGAAAAAAATGTTGAAATGAACCTTTGGCAAACAAATCTAAAAATTTTTTCTCTCCAGATTCTTCACAAGGACTGGCTTTTAGCTTTCATTCCCTCTATGCTATCTAGCCCAGTTTTAAGGACTCATTGACTGCTGAAATGCTTCTGGAAAGCTTATTTTTTATATTATCACTTCAAAAAGTCTTTTATATTTGCTTAGAGAGCACTTTTTCTCAATTAGTCATGTTTCTGTGCATATTTCTATGACATATGACAGTCAAGATGATTTATGATCAGACTTAATTATTTTAGTATTAGAACTAATGCATATATGGTACTCCATTGCATGTATTTTTATGACCTTATTCAGATGCAGTGGATATCACTAAATTCAGTATCTTCTTCAAGCTTCAGCACTATTGGGGGCAGCTGAGACTGTGGTCAACATACCCAGGGATTGGGGAACATTTATACCCCATCAAAATGGAAATCTTGGCTTAATTCTTGGTTTCTATTTCTTAATTCCTGAAGGAATTTGGATATCCTGAATAAAACAAAAATTGTAGGTTCTTAGTCATTAATCCTTTCTCTTTGTCCCCAAATTGTCTTATACTTCATACTACTGGTCCATTACCCTGCTACTAGCTTCCTTCCAACCCTTCTTAAATTCTACATCTTCTATATGTCATAGGATACTTTTTCCAGAAGCTTCCCATAACTGAAATCTGGGTCTCCCTGGAGGACAATGCTTTTATTTGTAGTTCTTACTTAATTTTAACTAATATTCCCTTTCCCAGTTCCTCTGTAACTTTCCCTGACACTATCCCAAGCCCAGGATGCCTACTGGCTTTCACTAACTTAAAGTCCCAGTCTTATGAACACCATTATCAGAGTAATGACCACATATGTAGTAGGACAAAGAAAACATCAGAAAGTTCACTAAATTCTAGTAATAAACTTTCTTGTGCAAGAGCTAGTGAATGAGAAATTGGTCCAATGATAGAGGATGCCTCAGAAAGGGGACAAAAGGCAAAGATGCCACATCTATGATGTGAGAATCTATTACCAATAGCTTGGGACAAGAAGGGACCATACCTGGGCAAATGAAAAAGTAAATCAAAATGTAGTACTACCACCTAAGCTCTGGATCAATTAGATCCTACACGTACTTCTGTTCTTTTTGATTTCTTTCTTGCACTAGAGTAAGATTATGTGCAAGCATAATGAATGAGATGAAAACATGTATGACTAATTTGGTTTATTGGCCTGAAAAGAATTATGAGATGAATAATTATCAATTATAATTTCATGTATATCAACAAAAAATTCCGATATAGTGACTAATTGCGTACACTATGTAATTCCTTTGTGTAACATTAAGTAGCAAGTGAAGAATCCTCTGTATCTACTGCTATTTTATTCTATTATCTCTGGCTATGAGACCATGAAAATGTGGGTCTTAGAGTAAAAAGTATCACAGCAATTTGTTTAATTGTCTGAATCCCCTGTTAAAATTACAAGGAATCCTGGAGCAAAGAGTAACCCAGAGTCTGCCTCCATCACAGCAACAGCAGTCACTCAATATAAACGTGTTCAAAGTTATTTTGGAGCTATTTAAGAACAGAGGTCTGCTTGGGCTGTGGCTCAGTGGTAGAGCGCTTCCCTAGCATGTGTGAGGTACTGGGTTCCATCTTCAGCACCACATAAAAATAAATAAATAAAAAGTTAAAAAAAAAAAAAAAAAAGAATAGAAGTCTGCTAAATAGTAGTACATCTTTCTTGCCTCCCAAGTAATGAGCTCTTTCACAGACAACTTATCTACTCTTCACCAAGGCAAAGGAATACTGGCTCATCAATATTTGTTAATTAATTACAATAATTTCTGATACTAGAGAACTTGGGAGAAACAAAGGTATATATTTTAAAAAGGATCTTACTGATAGAAATAAAAAAATCATGCAAAGTCTCTAAAGGAAGAGTTCTAGACTTTCATATATCACAAATATTTCAGTGGCATAAAGAACATGGTATTTCATTTTAATGATCTGTCAGAACAAAATAATAAATTAACTACAGAGAAATGAAATTAATGAACTTATTATGTGCACAATATTATAGCTGTTTCTTTTTTTCACTTTTAGAAATTTGATTATAAATGCATTATTACAAAACACCAATCAAAACAAAAATCTTGAGTAACAATTAAATCTAAAAAAATACAACTGTAGGTAATCTACAGGTATATACTTGGTTCTTCAGCTACACTATTTTATTTAATACTCAATTACCTACAAGGACTCATTAATGGCTCTCTTTTTAGATGGAGAAACTGAGGTTCAGAAAGGTAAAATGGCTTAACCAAGGCTACTCAGGTAGTAAGTGGTAGACTAAAAATTCTAATCCAGGTCTGACTTCAAAGGCTGTGCTTTTACCAATGGGATATAAAACTGTTTACTGAAAACTTGATCCCTAAAAGAAAGATTGAATTTATAAAATTTAGAATCTGATTAGCATCCTAGGATAATCCTTTTATTCCCCCCTAAATTTTCAGTTGAATTAAAAATATGGGCAACAAAATCAGAATTCTAATAACAATACAGTATAGTATATTTATTAATTATACTACCTTGCGGCCTCATCTTCTAGTTTCTTTTTTTGTATGAGCTCTAATCTTTTTCTTTCAATTTCCTTCAACTTGTCATGTTTGATCTTATGAAGTTGTTCAAGGGCTAACTGCTGTGTATTATAGCTTTCTCTCAGTTCCTAAGGATAAAATGGAAATAAGTCAAAACTCAAATAATTTACATATTTTTATCTCATGTAATAATGTGACATTTGTATTAAAAGACAAAAATCCTAAAGCAAGTTACACTAAATTAAAAAGATTTAAAGTTTTTAAAAATGTCTAGATGACAAAAAAAAAAAACTTAAATATCCCATTATTTGAGGCCTGTAGCCACTGAGACAATACAGGTTAAAATTACCTACTTCATATCAGTTCATTTCTAAGTAACACAGATTACTTAACCAAACAACTCTGTTTCCAAAATGATTTGGAAAATCATTTTAAATAAAAAAGCAATTCGTTAAAAATGTGGCAGAACTATCTGCTTGTAAAACATTTTAAGAGGAATTTTGTTTGATCATGTTTTTTATACCAAGTTATCAGTAACTTTTATGTGATAAGATCTTGATCTAAACATAGAAGCAATTATTAAACAATTTAGTCCAAAACTAAAAATGGAAAAGATAATGTTTGCATAAAACCATGACTAAAATAAGCCAAAATAATGAAATATATTCCAAACAGGAATTGAAATACTTATTGAGCATCTTGCTGAATGCAAAGTACTGTAAAGGATTCAAAGGGGAATCCAATCCCAAGCTGCTTGACTTCCAAGTCTACAGTCTTTCCCTTCATAGAGTTTATAATCTCAAAGTAGAGAAAAGTGTCAAATGTGGAGTATAGGTAAGTGCCTTAGCAGAAACTTGTTTTCCTTCCCTCTTCTTACAGCACTCTTCCTTTGGGAAGCTGATCTCTTTGCCCTCCCCATCATCCAAAGTGTTCTGGAAGATCTGTCCTCCCATCCCTACCCAGCGCCAATCATTTACTCTTGTCCTAAACGACCATAGCACCTCACTTCCCTGCACAAAATGACTGGTCCAAAGGACCAAGCTGGGCCAGAATCTTTTCCTGGGATTCAGATACATCGAACACATTCTGAAGAAAGAAACATTTCTTTCTCTGGGCTCATTAAGCTAAGATAAAATAAAGCTGGAGGTGCTTGGTCACCAAGTGAACCCATGAGTGTTAGGAATTAACATTAAAAAAGAAAAAAGGGGCTGGGGTTGTGGGTCAGTGGTAGAGTCCTTGCCTAGCACCTGTGAGGCACTGGGTTCAATCCTCAGCACCACATAAAAATAAGTGAATAAAATAAAGGCATTGTGTCCATCTACAACTAAAAATATTTTAAAATGAAAAAACAAAAGAAAAAAAAAAAAAAAGACCAGAGATCCTAGTAGAGAGAAGGGGAACAGAGGGCACAGAATCTTCAATTCCACCGCTCAGTGTACTAGAACTGCCCCTGTCCAGCACCTCTCCTGACAGTTCAGTCATCTTGTTATTCTTTCAATAACCATTCACTAGCTTTAACTGGATTTCTTTTGCTTGGAATCTACAAAATCCAGAACAGGAGAGTAGTAGGCTGGAGGAAAGAGGAGAAAACAAACAAAAAACCTAAAAATAATCAAAAGGAACTTCAGAGCAAAGGTGGGACTGAGACAATATGTGGGCATAATGTTGTAGTAAAAAATGTTTTTGGTATCTACCCACATATAATAACAAAACTCTAAACCAAAACCAAACAAGATACTTTTTGTTCCAGAAATAAACTATTTTATAGGTCAGCCCCTTCAACTTGATTGAAATAGTACATCTAAGTATGTCTTGTGTCCAGAGGCTTTATCCAAAATGTGTGAGCAAAATACTTGGAACTTAAGACAATAATACAAATACTCCATTCATAGCAAAGCTTCCACAGTGCTCAGCTTCTCCATTTTCTTTGTACTTTTCCCTAAATTCTATCAAAAAGCAAAAGAATGCAGTGGCTACAATCTATGGAGAAGTAATGTGATTTAGTGATAAGAAGCATTAGCCTATACTGAGACCACCAAGGTTTAAATCAAGCTCTTTAATGACTAAGCTGTATTTTTTTTTTAAGGGAAGTTAGAATTTCCTCATCTGTATATGCCTCACAGAGTTGTGAGGGTAAAATGAGTTAATACATGTAAAGTGTTTACAATGACAAAGGTCTCATGGTAAGTTCTCAAAAATATTAGCTGTAATTATTGGCTAAAACCATAAATGAGGAAAATACTAAATTTAAGCAAGTGTATAGAACAGCCAAATAAATGTTTGACCTTAACTTGCCAGCAAGATTTAGCCCTCCAACTTGTCCTTTAAGACAGCACTTTGAACATTTCTTAACCAGTTCATTCCTCACCAGTTTATAGCTAATTAGCTGCCCGGTGCTCTCAAGATGTTCTGTGCATTCCTCTATCATGGTCAGTGTCTCCTGATTGTATGATTACTTCCTCCACCAAAGTGAATTTCTTGACAACAGGAATACCTTATCAAGGTGTCCCCAGCCAACATACAGCCTGGTACAGTGTAGATATCTAATAAGTACTTATCGGGTAAATGAAAATGCCTAAAAAATAGTCTGTGCAAATTAAAATTTGAAGCACATCACAGGCTTGCCAAAACATTTCCTCTTTCTAACTAAAATGATCCTAGAAATTCTTATCCTGTTAGACTTATTCTTATTCTTATCCTGATAGCTTTATTCCTCTGGGTTAGGTCACTGCTTCCAGGAGATCCTGGTTAAATGCATCAGTTAACTACAAAAAAGTAAACCAATCAAAATTCATGAACAGAGTTGTTATCAATCTTTAAAAAAATTTTTAATTTTTGGTTGTTGATGGATCTTTATTTTATTTATTTATTTATATGTGGTTCTGAGAATCAAACCCAGTGCCTCACACATGCAAGGCAAGTGCTCTACCACTGAGCCACAACCCCAGTCCTGTTCTTAATCTTAATAGAATGACAGAACATCTTTTTTTAGGTTAAGCAACTTCTTTTTTGTTGTTGTCCTTTTCAGATGTACATAACAGAAGAGTGTAGTTCAACATATTAGGTTAACCAACTTCTATTCCTAGTTTGCTAATAAGTTTTTATTTTTTAAAATAATGAATGGATGCTAATTTTTATCAAATATCTTTTCTGCAGATAATGAAATAAGCACATCACTTTTCTCCTTTAATCCATTTATGTAGAAAATTACATTAAACATGTTTGTAAGTTAAATTATTTTTGTATGACTGAGATTATTCAATTTAGTCATAATAAATTACCCTTTTTATGGATTTCTTCATTTGACTCTTTAATATTGTTTAGATTTTTTTGCCCCTATTTTAAATTGGCCTATAGTTAGTTTTTCTCATACTGCTCTTATCAGGTTTTGATATGTTTATGATAGCTTCATATGGTAAGTTTTGAGTGTTAAACACAGAACTATTTAGATATTTTGCTTCTTCTTGAGTCACTTTTGGAAAATTGTAATTTGCTCATTTCACCTAAGTTTTTATATTTGTGTGCAAAATTGTTGTCATACTATCTTATCTTTTAGTGTTTATAGGATATTTAGTTAAATCTCCTTTCCACTCCTAATTTTCTTTACTCTGCTTTCTTTCTGTTTTTCTTTTTTTAAATTTGGTCTTTCCAAAGGTTGGTTAATCTTAGTCTTTTAAAGAATCAAATTTTAGTTTTCTTGATTCTCTGTATTAAATGTCTGTTTTCTGTTTCACTAATTTACTTCTACTTTCTTTGGCTTATTTATTTATATCATGCTGTTCTGTTTTTAGCTTCTTAAGTAGAACACTTAGTTTATAAATCTTCACCCTTTTCTCCTCTAATATAACCACTTAAGGTAACACCTTGATTACTTGGGTTGAATTCTAGCTCTTCCACTTACTAGTTTGTATACCATTGAGCAAGTTGATTTCTTTATCTTAATTAACTCCTCTGTAAAATGTGAACAAGAACAGTAACTCTATAATAGGGTTAGGATTAAAAAAGTTAATATCAGAATAGTGCCACCCCTGAGAAATCCATTAATAAATACTTGCTATTATTAGCACAACTTGATTGGTGAATTAGAAAAAGTTATTGACTCCTGATACGAAATATGAAGCTCAATATGAACTCTCTCTCATCTCTTCTCCATTTCCCAACAATGTTATTTACCCTTGGCTAATCTACCTACTCCCTTTATATCTTTATAATATACTTACTGTTTCATTTTCACAAACACTTGAGAGTCACTTTTGAAACTCTCACTTTTCCCAACTCTAAATTTTCTCCTTTATTTTTTTATTTTTTGGGGTACTGGGGATTGAACCCAGGGGCACTTCACCACTGAGTCACATCCCCAGCCCTATTTTGTATTTTATTTAGAGACAGGGTCTCACTGAGTGCTTAGGGCCTCGCTAAGTTGCTGAGGCTGGCTTTGAACTGGTGATCCTCCTGCCTCAACCTCCCAAGTGCTGGGATTACAGGCATGCACCACCGCGCCCGGCTCCTTTTATTTTTAATTACTTTCAAAACTGCAGAAAATTAACTAAGGTGTGGGCACTGAATGCTTTTACCCTAAATAGTAGATTTCCCTACATATCTACAGTGTGAATGCAAGTACCAAATTAAAGAAATTGAACACTGACATGATATATTTAATATGGAGTTCATATTAAAAATTTTCCCTAACTGTAAATACTGGCTTTAATAATGGCTTTAAAAAAAAAATCCATGATCCAATCGAGGGTCATACACTGACTGCAATTAGCTGTCAGGGCTCCTTCATCTCCTCCTAGCATGACTCTTTGGCCTCCTTAACTCTAGAAGAGGTTTTCCACATTTTACAAGATTCTCATCTTTAGAGCATGGGTAGGCTAGTCAGCTGTTTAAGAGAACAAACCAAAATGTGGTTTCTCCATTTCCTCACACTTGGACTTATATATTTCTGGCAAAAGTAGCATAGAAGTGATGTTGACATTTTCTCAGATATGCTGCACTATCAGAGAAAGAACACTAGTTTGTCCTATTTTGATATTTTATTTGATCACTTGGTTAGGTTGTTCTACTTATTTTTAAGGAATTAATTTTTTTAAACAAAATTTAGAGGCCCATGAACTGAGACACAAACAAAATTAACCTTAACTACTTTTTTCTAATATATAGCTTTCTTTCTACTTCAAATGTAAGCAATATACTACAGTAGTATTACCTACATGTGACATTTTTTACCAACAGAAATTTTTATTTTTACAGATAACTTGCTACATACATATTTCTTGACTCCAAAATGATATATCTAACACTAGGTCTTGTTATTTAATTTGTTAATATAGAAGCACAGGGGCTGACATTGTGGCTCAGAGATAGAGCATTTGCCTAGCCTGTGTGAGGACTGGGTTTGATCCTCAGCACTGCATATAAGAACAAAGGTCCATCAACAACTAAAAAAAAAAAAAAAAAAAAAGAATGAAAGAAAATATAGAAGCACATATGTAAATGTCAAATATTTGTTTTTGAAAATATTTCATGACTTGTAATTTAAAAAACTATGCTACCTATTTCATTTTATGCGTTTAGAATATTATTTTGAGAAGGGTTGAGAGATTCACTGAACTGCTGAAGAGTCCATGGCATAAAAATGGTTAAGAAGCTGTGCTTCAGAAACCAGTATTTCTACCCCATATCTCCCAGCAGCTCTTTAGGCCCACACCTCCTCCTATTATATCCCACTTTGGAGAAAAGAGGTTCCTAGGGCAAACCTAGCATTCTGTGAAGGAAGAAAGGCAATACTTCCTTAATCATTACATTATGGGTTTGGGAAATGTTTTCTGTAACATCTAATGCACATAACTCATTTAAGTATTCACTTACAATCCAAAGGACTAGTGTTCCTTATTTCCAATTTAGTCTTATTGTTACTTGCATAACATAAAATTTCATATGCCACCTGGAGTGATTTAACTAACATAGGTTATCCCAGAACCTTGGGAGCAGAGGAGAAGACCTACCCCACTGGAGGAAGCCACAATTCTGATGTTGACAGATTCTATTCTCTCTCTAAGGAAAAGCATTTTCCCAATCATTATACAAAGTCAACAGTGATGACTTGCCAACACACTAAAGGTATTTTGGAGATTCTGGAGAGCCCCTATCTGAATGAATAACACAAATACTTGTATAGCACATAAGAGTTCACACAGCACTTCTGTATGCTATTTCCTTTAATTATCATAAGATCCTGCAAAAAAGACAGGACAGATACTGCGAGCTTTGTTTTATAAATGAAGAAAGCAAAATTTGGAGGATACACAGCTAGCCAGTGGCATGAATAGGATTTGAACTCATTTTTTCAGGTTCCTAGGCCAGCGTTTTTTTTTTTCTTTGCACTTCACTGCTATCAACTGAACAATATGTCAGTTTTCTTAATGAATAATGGCCTGTTCAAGGCTTCACCTTCAAACCCACTGGTTTTGTCTTGGTGTGACTTGACTAGAAGAGTAAAAATTTTCACCCATTCTGTACATGTATATTACAGGTTCAATAAAACATAACTTCCCAAGATAAATATTTTTAAATGTTATACTTCTGTTGTCACTACAAGTAGCCTAAAGGAATAATCCCTCCAGATGCTCAACTGTCACAAAGGGCCATAGCCTTAGAACAAAGTACCTATCTTCCTCCAAGACCGTCTTGTTAGTCTTAGTCACATCCCTGTTTATCCCATGATCAGACTCAATTCCCCACACATCCTCTCCTCAAACCTTTTCACTCTCCTAGAACTTCCTCTTTGTGACCAGGAGATCTCATATGCACATATCTTCTCTGAATGGAAATTTCCTTACCTCCTGCCTTCTCAGATGATCTCTCATACTCCATTCCATCACAGTCAGGGAAAAACTGCAGTATTTCCTTGCTGGTTCACTGCCACTCTCAGACTCTTATAAACTGGTTGCTTTTCTGAGGCTCATACTATCCAGCAATACCATAGTATCCAGCAATACTCTCTCCTTCCTTTTTATTGTCACCTATTGATCACCTGGTCACTGATCCTCTTTCATTCACACTCCCTATTCTCTTAAGTCTCTGACATCACATGGATAGATGACTCAATCAAAACCTCAACTCTAGAGCTGACAGTGTAGCTCAGAAATGCAGCCTTGCCTAGGATGTGTGAAGCTTGGGTTCCCCCCAGCAAACCCTCCTCCCAGACCAATCCAAAAATAAAACACCTCAATTATCAGGCTATCTCCTCACCAATGACCTTTTTTACTCCACTTAATCTACCATTCGCATTAGTACACTCCAAGTCTTATCATCATCAGAAACAGAACTACCACTGATAAATATCCCATTTCTCAAGCATAAGTTCTTAGCCTTTGATCTTCTCTTACACCTGGTACTCCATCAAGCTTGCACCCTCCCACCAGTAGATGTCTATTTTATGCCTACTTCTCTCTCCTGAAACTTCCTAAACCTTCCATCATTCTCTTCACTATCAGCTAAAACCTTGCCTCATCAAGCCTTCAGACCAGAAGTCCCTCAACTTTCCATTTCAAATCAGCAGAAGTTCCTGTAGCTGCATCCCTCTTATTGTGGCCTTGGGTGAGTTAATCCGTGTCCTCACTTACCCAGCCAGATTTTTTGTGAAGGTACAATTTACTTCTAATTTTAAATCTTGAAGCTGTCAATTTTCTACTCTCCATCAACAAGTCTGACTGCATTTATATATATCTTCTCCCTGTATTTAACATTGAAAGTACTTCTTTAGATATTCCTTTAAATTATGCCCTAGATTCTCTATCTACTTCCTCAGGGACCATTGTCTATCAATTATCACCACTTTTTACATTTAATTTCCATCTCTTTTCCCCCTTCCTCCTTTCCTCTCAAGTCTCTCTTTAAAGCTCCTCCCTGACCCTCCCCCTATGGTTCTCTCCTCCAAACCCATGCCATCTTCTCACTCCTCAGAGTTGTTCCTACTCACTTAACCCTTCTTCTGCTCCCATTCATTCCCCATTCACTGCAATCCAATTCTGCTTATCACTCAATTGAAATGGCACTTTCAGCAAGGTCTTCAAAGCCTCCTTGTTGACAGTCAATGGATATTTTTCAATACTGTTCTCTGATCACTCTATCATTTTACAATGACTACAGAGGGCCTCTTTTCCTGCTTTCTTTGACAACACAGTCAAGTCTTGTGATCACTCTGACAGAATATTTTCACCCCTGTAGTTTCCTAAATTGCCTCTGATGAAATTAACAATAAGCAGCCAAAGACTAGAAGGCAGGAAGCAGAAGGAAGAAAGTAAAACAAGAAAAGAAAAATCTGCTGGCCTGTGGAGAATCAAATGCTAACTGAAAGAATCAGACTATGTGAATAAGCAGAGTCCGCAAATCATCATTGTATTTCAATCTACAGAAGAAGAAACTCAGGTTTAAGTTTCTGTGCAATCTGCAGCAAAAATTCTAAGACCAGATAATCTGGCCAGTCATACTATAACCATAAAGGCTAATAAATGGGGCCCATGCTACTGCCAACTTTTCAATGTGCCCTACCTTTGCTTAGGTAACAAATCAGCTATATTATGATGTTGGTTTTCACTGTGGAATGTATGTGCAACTACCTATTGCCACCCACTTTAGTACCAAGTAGAATGTGCACTCAAAATATACTAGGGTAAGCAAGTGGTAAATATAAAGCGTCTTTCTTTAAACCACATTAAAGCAGGAATTTATTGAGTATTTTAAATACTCTGTCATGTTATACATGACAAGGCAAATAACTTACACACATAATTTGAATACTGTTACCTGGAGTACAAGCATATCTTAATATGAAGCCTCGTAACCGGACCTAAGTAAAACTGCCCGTATTATTAGTTCTTTACCATTTTTCTTTATTGTAGAATTAGGATGCAGCCTAGTCTGTACATGATATAACTGTGCCCTAGATTCCAGAAAGTTTAAACAATAGTTCTCAGTGATATGGGAAAAGTGATTTAATCTCATATTCCCTTGGTTTTCCTTTGAATTGAATTCATAATCATCCCATGAGTTGGCCCAACTCATGGGGATGATACAGGAGAACAAGTTGGCTCCTCATGAGAAAGGTTACTGTGTGTAAGCCTCCTGATTTCTGGCATGAGACTCAAACAGGCAGTTAGACAGCAGAAGGATATTCAAGCAAGCAGAAAGAAAAACTCTATTGTATGTTATTTCAAACAAAGATACTTAAAGGTAAAAAATAGTCGAGTTAAAAAGAAAAAAGAAAACAGTAATATAACTCAAAAAAAGGAGCTAGATATTAGAAAATAACCTTAAGTAAGAGGAAGAGGTTGTTGAGACAGCTTAGCAGAGACAAAAGGCACTGAAGAACAGAGTCATCCATATTCCCACACTGTAAGATAAGGCAGACAAAAAGCCAGTTAAACTATGTACAGATTTTTTTTTAAATGTAGGGAAGATAACTTGGCTGGCTTGTTTGACCATCAATGACAAATTATTTTGTTTTCTTTAAAAAAATTTATATAGGATATGCTTGTATAAAGTAATTGTTAACATTATTCACCTCAAATTTCTCCTTAATTAAAGCCACCATGGTGTTTGCTTTATCATGTAATTTACTCCATAATTAGTGTTAATGTTATTTTAAGTAAGTCAGCAAGATAAAACTATATAAAGAAATAACTTTTTAAATAGAAATGCTATATACTTTATGCTCTGAAACCTTTATGCCCAGTTAACAAAATAACAACAAAGACTATTCCCAAATTTGAATTTTATGCTAAGAGTCTGGTTTTCAGCTTCTATCATCTCTTTTCATAGATATGGCTTCAGTATACAACTAACGTTGCACAGAAAGACAAGCACACAGGATGCTTTGAACATTGGCTCTGTCACTACAGCAAACAATCTATCAGGAATTTAATTTTTTTTATTTGTTCTAATTAGTTATACATCACAGTAGAATGCATTCTGACACATCATACATAAATGGAGTATAACTTCTCATTCTTCTGATTGTAAGGAAGTTAACTTTTCATGCAAAGGTTACAGTACTAGATTTTGCTTTGAATTTCACTGGTCACAGCATTATTTCATAAAGGGTAACCAAATTATATTGCAACAAAGAAACAAAAATAATTTAGCATGTTAAAAGAGCCTCTACCACCAGAACTACTTTTTTTAAGTCCAATCACAAGACTGGAATTCTAATTGAATAAAATGTATACCAGAACTCTTTTTAATGTTTCCACATTTTCCATTTTAGCATGTTGCCTGAGATCATCTTGACAAAGAAAATACTGACAAAGGTAATTGTTCTTGAAATGTACAGATGCCAATAAAAAGAGAACAAAGTCATCAAACACTGGTAAAAACTATGGTAAATGACATACTGTTAAGATACAATATAATAGAGAACATAAAAAACAATCTTACAATTCTGATATAGTTGAAAATCATAACATAAAGTATGAAAATGAAATATATACAGCAATAACAGCTTTAGCTCTACATTCCATTCCATCAAAATAAGGAAGGTAAGAAGGCAGCTACCTCGAAATAAATGTAATAGAAAACAAATACCTTCAATTGATTATTAAATGAATCCATTTCTGAAAGTTTAGATGCAGTTTCTTTCTCAAGAGCATCTAATTGTTCTTTAAGTCTTTGGCATAATTCTTCCTTTTCTAAAGATTTTTTATGAAGTAAACTGATCCCTGAATCTGAAAGACAAACATCAGACAGTTACATTTGGTACAATTTCCTATTTCATTCCAGTATGTCATTTGCTGTTGTCTGGCTACATTAGTGGAACTACAGAAATACAAAGGATGTACACCTATTATGTGACTAGTGAAGGAGAAAACACTCAAGAGGTCACTTCTTCCCAGATACTGGAAGATCCATAGAGGAAATGGGTACCAAGCATTGGTTCTGTACTCAAAAAGACCAGGAACTGAAGTGAAACACTACCTTGCATAAAGTGCTTCACTAATCCGGTCCTCGGGTCTTCCTTTACACAATGGACATCACACCTCTCATTATAATGTGGTGATAAATTAAAGCCCAAGTATAGAATCCAGCCCATAGTAATTACTCAATTAATAACATTTTGTTAAAATAGCTTTCTATTTATTCATAAGGCTCCCAAGAACGAGGGATTATTCATGACAAGGACAAAATACACATTACCAACTGGATTATTTAGTAACATCATTTTAGGAGGTAAGAACAGAGATCTCCATTTTATATGATCTTTTTTACATATTCACAAGGGGATGGAGAAACCAGGGGCAAATCTATAATGTCAATTACATTAAAATAGCAATATTACTTTCCAAATGTATATTTTAAAACTTTAAGATACAGAAATCAAGTATAATTTAATTCAAATGAAGCATTATAGAATAAAAAACTAGAAGTCCTCCTTCAGCTCAAAGCCCAGCTCATTCCCTTTTTAAGCACTTATACTTACATATGTGCATATTCAACCTTTGTTTTAGCAATACAAGGGATTGTACCCAAGGGTGCCCAGCTCTTTTTATTTGTAGACACAGTCTCACTAAATTGCTGGCCTCATACTCACAATCCTCCTATCTCAATCTCCTGAGTAACGTGGAATTACAGGTATATGTTATCACACCTGGTTCCATGAGGTTTTAGTAGGAATATATTGTCTACATTGCTCTGCAACTTGTTTTAAATTATAAATATCTCATCAAGCAGGACATACAAATCTAATACACTCTTTAAAACTGCTCCATGGTAGTTTACATTATGGCCATTCCTATTTTATGTAACCATTCCCTTTTTCAATTTTTATTTAGATTTTTAAAAATTTTCTATCACTATATAAAAATGCTGCAATAACTACCCCTGCACACACATTTTAATGCACATGTCAAAGTGTTTTATAAGGCTAGGTGAAAGAATTGCTCTGCAAAAGGATTAGCACATTTAAATTACAAAAATTTACTGTTTACATTTAAAATATACAATATGATGCTTTGATAGTAAAATGATTACTCCAGTGAAGCAAATTAACATATCCATCACCTTATCCATCATCATACCTACCTTTCTTCATAAGAGCTCCAAAATCTACTTCCCTAGCAAACTTCAAGTATATAATACATTTTTAAAAATTTTTAGTTGTAGATGGACATAGTACAACTTTTATTTAGTTATTTAATTTTTATGTGGTGCTGAGGATGGAACCCAGTGCCTCACACATGCTAGGCAAGTGCTCTACCACTGAGCCACACCCCCAGCCCTATGATACATTATTAACTAGTCACCATACTATACATTAGGTCTCCAATAACGGGCCCCTGATAACCACCTTCTACTGTTTCTGAGTTCAACTTTTTAAGATTCCACATATGAGATCATGAAGTATTTGCCTTTCCATGCCTGGCTCATTTCACTTAGCATAATGTCATCCAAGTGTATGTGTGTCACAAATGGGAGGATTCTCTTTTTTCATGGCTGAATAATATCCCATGGTTTGTGTATCAGTGTGAGTGAGTGTATGTGTGTACTGGTGCACATCACATTTTCTTATCCATTCATCTCTGGATGGACACTTAAGTTGTTCCCACATTGTGGCTATGGTGGATGATGTTGTAATGAACATGGGAGTGCAGACACCTCTTTGAAATAGTAATTTTTATTTCTGTCAAATACGTACTCAGAAGTGGGACTGCTGGGTCATACAGTCATTCTATTTTTAATTTTTTCAGGAATCTCCTATCTTTCAAAATGGCTTTACCAATTTACATTTCCATCAATAGAGTACAAGAGTTCCCTTTTCTCCGCAGTCATTTCTTAAGGTAACATCCATTCTAACAGGTGTAAGGTATTAGTTCAATGCAGTTTTGATTTCCCCAATGATTAGTAATGCAGAGCATTTTTCAAGTATCTATTGGCCATTTTTATTATTAATTTTTAAATTTTTTTTATTAGTTCTTTTTAGTTATACATGACAGTAGCATCCACTTTGATATAATTATACAACCATGGAGTAGATCTTATTCTAATTAGAGCCCCAGTCTTGTGAAGGTACATGATGGTGAGATTCACTATGGTGTGTTCATATATATACATAGGGAAGTTATGTCAGATTCATTCCACTGTCTTTATTTTTCCTATTGCCCCTTCCTTCCCACTCCCCTTTGTCTAACACAATGAAATTCTATTCTTCCCCCACCCATCTTGTTGTGCATTAGCATCCACGTATCAGAGAAAACATTCACCCTTTGGTTTTTTGGGACTTATTTCACTTGGCATGAGAAATTCCAGTTTCATCCACTTACCAGCAAATGCCATCATTTCATCCTTTTTTATGGCTAATATTTCATCATGTATATATAGCATATTTTCTTTATCCATTTATAAAGATATCCATTCCATATCTGTTGAAGGGCACCGAGGTTGGTTCCATAGCTTTGCTATTGTGAACTGAGCTGCTATAAACACTGACATGGCTGTGTCACTGGAGTATGCTGATTTCAAGTTTTGGGTTGTTTTTTTTTTTTATACTGGGGACAGAAATCAGGGGCACTCAGCTACTGAGCCACATCTCCAGTTCTATTTTGTATTTTATTTAGAGACAGGGTCTCACTGAGTGGCTTAGCGCCTCACCATTGCTAAGACTGGTTTTGAACTCTCAATCCTCTTGCCTCTGCCTTCCAAGCCCCTAGGATTACAGGTGTGTACCACTGTACGCAGCAATTTTAAGTTTTTTAAGTATATGCTGAGGAGTGGAATAACTGAGTCAAATTTTTTGAGGAATCTCCATACTGCTTTCCAGAATAGTTGCAGCAATTTGCAGTCCAACTAACAATGTATGAGTGAAACTTTTCCCTCACATCCTCATCAACATTTATTGTTACTTGTGTTCTGCATAATTGTCATTCTGACTAAAGTGAGGTGAAATCTCAGTGTAGTTATAATTTCCATTTCTCTAATTGCTAGAGATGTTGAACATTTTTTCATGTATTTGTTGACTGTATTTCTTCTTTTGAGAAGTGTTCCTTTGCCCGTTTATTGATTGGGTTATTTGGTTATTTTGGTGTTAAGTTTTTTGAGTTCTTTGTACCCCTTGGAAACTTAACACCTTATCTGAAGCACAGGTGGTGATGATTTTCTCCCATTCTGTAGACTCTATCTTCACGCTCTTGATCTTTAACTTTGCCATGAAGAAGCTTTTTTTGGTGGTACTGGGGCTTAAACACCAAGATTCATGCAAGGCAAGAACTGTATCACTGAGCTACAACCCCAGTTCCATTTTATTTTTTTGGTGGTACTGGGGATTAAACTCAGGGGTGCTCTCCTACTGAGTTCCATGTCCAACCCTTTTGTATTTGAGACAGGTTCTTGCTAAGTTGCTAAAGCTGGCCTCAAACCTGGAATCCTCCTGCCTCAGCCTCTAGAGTTGCTGGGATTATAGGCATGCACCCCCATGCCCAGTTTGTCCATGTTTTTCTTTCTCAATCTTGAACACTTCTTCTAGGTGACTTTGTGAATTATCTTGCCAAATTTCACTTAAAGAAACCTGAATAAAACTGAATGTGTGGATGAATTAGGAGAGAACTGACACAGTATTTCTGCATTGAGCTAGTTCATTCAGGAACATAAAATGTCTCTATTCAGGAATATTTTATGTCTATCAGTAAAGTTTTATAGCTAAGTATTTCTTCTTCATTCATAACAATGGGCCTCACTAACAATGCGTGTTTTAAAACCAAATTTAATTATATATGAGCACTATATTAGATAAGTGGAAGATGAAGAAAAAATGTGATCATACAGTGGCTTTAGAGTCAGAGAGACAAGAATTTGAGTACTACCACTGAACAAATCTTGGTTAACTACTCAGTTTCTCTGAACCTCAGTTTTCCTGAGTTGCACAATGGGAATTACTACATTACATGATTGTTGCACAGATTAAAGGAAATAATATGTTAAAGCTGCCTAGCATGGTGTTTGACACATGGTTGGTAATCATAAATAGTAATTGTTATAAAGAGAGGAATCAAAGGGATACAGGTACTATTCAACTCCCAAACAAAAGCTTCCTATTTTTAACTGGACTATGGCTAAATAAGTAAACAAAGCCAAATGGATCATATTCTACAGAGAAGAATAGTTCTTCCAGGTTTCAAATAAAATACAGTCAACATTGCATTCATAGTACAAACAGCAACAACAATGATGTTGATGATATATTTCTGTCACTGCACATATTAAGAGGGGTAGCTTAGACTACCTCTGGAATGCCCATGGAAGGATGCAGTAGGAGACTAATATGGTTGTTGTTATTGTTGTTGTTGTGATTGTACAAGGGACTGAACCCAGTTCACTTTACCACTGAACTGTATCCCTAGTCTTTTTTATCTTCTTATTTTCAGAAGGTTCTTGCTAATTTGCTGACAGCCTCACTAAGTTGCTGAGGCTGGTCTCTAACTTGTGATCCTCTTGCCTCAGCTGGGATTATAGGTGTGTGCCACTGTGCCCAGTTGGGGGGAGTAATACAGTTTGAGCAGAAAAGAATCAGATGCAAGTAAGACAGTCTGAGAGGAGATATGGATAGACCCTATCAGTAGAAGACAACTGACAATTCTAAGCATAGTTCACAAAAATAAACTTTATTCTGGAGTTTCTTCCATGCAAAGAAATTAGCACAGAATTCCCAGCTGCTTTCTACCTTTTCACATATTGGGGGACTGAAGATAAGAACCTGGGCATATATAACCTAGATTTTTTCCTAGCCCTTGCTTTCTGGAGACTGTGCTGCCCACAGGAAACCTGTATTCAATGTTTTATAGATGCAGTTGTACATTCTCAGATAAATCATGTATCCAATATCAGTATTATCAATAATAAAATATTTTATTTGATATTTAAATTATAAAAATAAAAATATCAATATAGGAAGGCATACTACAATAATTACTTTTTTATTTTTAGCTGTAGATGAATACAATATCTTTATTTATTTTTTTATGTGGTCCAGAGGATTGAACCTAGTGCCTCACATGTGCTAGGCAAGCATTCTACCACTGAGTCACAACCCCAGTCCTTACTTACTTTTTATTACAAAAGTGCTTTATTATCTGTGATAATATTTTTCATATTATTTTGAAAATTTTAAGTCATTGGAAAAATGTTATTTATAATAGAATAGTGATATTTTTAAAAACTAATACTTCCAGTCAGACTGGTAGTCATCAGGGATACAAATAAGGGCTGGGAATATAGTTCAGTTGGTAGAGTGCTTGGCTTGCAAGCTTGGCTTGCAAAGCCCTGGGTTCAATCCCCAGCACCGCAAAAAAAAAAATAAATAAATAAAAAAATAAATGCTGGAGAGGATGTGGAGAAAAAGGAACACTTTTTACACTGTTGTTGGGATTGTAAATTAATACAACTACTATGGAAATCAGTATGGAGGTTCATCAAAAGACTAGGTATGGAACCACCATAAGACCCAGCTATTAAACTCCTTAGTATTTATCCTAAAGAATAAAAGTCATCATATTACAGTGATACATGCATACCCATGGTTATAACAGCACAATTCATAATAGCCAAACTAATGGAACCAGCCTAGGTGTCCGTCAGTGTTTGAATAGATAAGGAGAATGTGGTATAAATACACAAAGGAATTTTATTCAAAGAAAAATGAAATTCTGTCATTTGCAAGAAAATGGATGGACTTAGAGACCATTATGTTAAGCAAAATAAGCCAAACTCAGAAGGTCAAGTGTCACATGTTTTCTCTCATATGTGGAAGCTACAAAGGAAAAAGGAAAAGGAAGGTGGGAGTGGCAGGGATACCATGAAAATCAAAGAGAGATCAGCAGAGAAAAGGAACCTGAGGGCTGGAGGTGGGGAGGGAGGAAGAAATTCTGGGAGTGAAAGTGCCAAATTATATTGTTATATCATGTATTGTGTGCACATACAAATATGTAACAACAAATCTCATCATTATGTACAACCATAATGCACCAATAAAAAATATGGAGGAAAAAAATGGAAAAAAGTAACAACATGATTGATACAATCATTCAGAAAATAAAACAGACAAAACTTAAAGACTTACCAGGTGTGTTACTGAGCTGCATATTTTTAATTCTTTCATTTAATAATTGCTTCTCAGGTACCAGATAGATAAGTTTATTTTGATATTCCTTATAAAAAGAAAAGTAATACTTACTTTAGATTTTAACACCCACGAATTTGTTTTGAAAACTTTTAAACATGATTTAATCACTTATAAAACTTAGTACAGTGATAATACATAATTGTAACATGCTTCTAATTTATGAATAAACTAGAATAGAACTATGTAGAATTTAAAAAGCAAACACTTAAACATACATTTATGACTGGAAGAGAAAAAAGGATAGTAAAGAAGCCTTTGTCAAGGGGGTGTGTCTAGAAGTGTATAATCTTCAGTTTTCTTTTTTTTTTTGGAACCAGGGATTGAACTCAGGGACACTCGGCCACTGAGCCACATCCCCAGCCCTATTTTGTATTTTATTTAGAGACAGGGTCTCACTGAGTTGCTTAGGGCCTTGCTAAGTTGCTGAGGCTGGCTTTGAACTCGCGATCCTCCTGACTCAGCCTCCCGAGTTGGTTGGATTACAGGTGTGCGCCACCGTGCCCGGCCTATAATCTTCAGCTTTCTAATGGTCAACAGTGGGCCTCTGGCACATGCATCAGATGTATGTGTGGGTAAGGCTATGACACTCCAGAGTCCCTGTATAAATATCAAAGAGGGACCAAAAATTCAGGGAGAACAAGGGAATCAGGTTTAGATAGGTAGGAAATGTTTACTGGCTTTTGTTTGTATCTGCTGTCAGTCCATCCAGTAAGAGAAACTGGGTAAGAAGACTCTGGGGATGAATGCTTCTTAGAGTCCTTATTCTGCAAAAAGAGTCCTTGAGTCAGACCCTACCGCACAAAGAACAGAATTACCAGGTTTTTGAGGGACATATTGAACATTCTCACCACAATTCTGAGAAGAATATGTCAAAATTTCAAAAAATTAGTAGCTATAACCTCACCTTAAAGTATGGTACAGTATGAATGTTGATGTCCCCCCGAAGTTAATATTTTGATACTTAACCCCCAATGCAATGGTGTAAACAGGTAAGATTTTGGGAAGTGATTAAATCATGAGGGTTCTTCCCTAAGGAATGGGATGAGTATTCTTATAAAATAGGCTGAAGAGAGCTGCCTTGTCCCTTCTGCCATGTGAGGAAGTACAGGAAAAAGATGACATTTTCTTTCTTTTTTTTTTTTTTTTTTTTTTGCAGTGCTGGGGAAGATGACATTTTCAAAGCAGAGAGTAAACTCTCACCAGGCACTGACTTGAGGTGCCTTGATCTTCGAATTTCCAGTCTCTATAACTAAAAGCAACAAATTTCTGGTGTTATGACTTACCCAATCTAAGATATTCTGATAACAGCAAGAATAGACCAACACAAATATATAAACATTTTTTTCTTTTACTAAAGAGTTAAAACTCAAAGTGGTAAATGTCCATTTACATATAAATTAATATTAAAGCAGATATATTGTAAATATTAAGCAGAGCCAGCAGAGTTTTAGGAGACATATGGACTTACTGATATTACATACAAGGTGTGTGTATTTACATTACAGGCTTACCAGAGACTCCAAGGGGCTCATGATCTCCAAAAGTGCAACCACTCTATTGGGAAGAACTCTGAATAATGTTTAAGGACAACTTATCAACAAAGGACATACCTGAAGTTCCTGTTGAAGCTGCTTGATTTCCATTATTTCTAGGTCACACTGCTTATCCAGAACTTCCAGTTCAGTTTTTTGCGTTTGCTTCCTGAGTCGGACGTCTTGAAGTCTGCCTGAAATCTGCTGATGTTTGCCATTCTGGAGGAAGATCATACAAACATGGTAACACAAAGTGCTAAAAGGATCCCAGCAGCTCGGGGGACAGAGATAGGAAGAACGAGAGTTCAAAGCCAGCCTCAGCAGTGGTGAGGCACTAAGCAAGTCAGTGAGACCCTGTCTCTAAATGAAATACAAAATAGGGCTGGAGATGTGGCTCAATGGTTGAGTGCCCCTGGGTTCAAACCCTGGAATCCAAAAATTAAATAAAAATAAAAAATAATTTTAAAATGCAAAAGGAAATTTTCTACCAGGAGAAAATATTTTTATTTAGTTAAAATTTTAAATGTCACTTATTATTTATACTCACTCTGAAATAAAGGGCTAAAATTAAGTGAAATAGGTTGTAGAGTTATATCTGTTAACTCAAGAGAATTATGAGCACAAAATACATCATTCTCAGAGCATAAGAGATCAAATGTTAAGATGAGAAAGCACAAATATACTGTTGTTTTTTTTTCTGAATTCAGCATTTAGACATTTACTTAAAATATTTTGTTTATTTATTTTTATGTAGTGCTGGTGATTGAACCCAGTGCCTCAGGGGTGATGGGCAAGTGCTCTACCCCTGAGCCACATCTCAGCCCTACTTAAAATATTAATATCAGCAGCAATCTTAAAGAATAATAAGGAATAAATGTTTGTATGTGACATTTAGCATTACCTTCTCTGAGCTTTTATTCCTACTCTCAATATTACTTTCTAATTTCTTCTAATTAAACAGTGTCTAGGAGAACCTTTTTGGAAACAATCCTCTTCTCCTATACTAATACTCCTTTCCTTAATTAATGAGTACCTGCTCTTTCCCTTTTTCTTCTGAAGAGGGAGGGAAAAAAAAGAGATTCTCAATGGGGCCTAAGAAGGGTGAAGTGGGGTATTACAGGCTGAATTGTGTCCCTCACAAATTCATTTAAGTCCTAACCCCTGGTGCTTCAGAATATGTCTGCACTTGGAGAAAGAACCTTTAAAGAGGTAATTAAGGTCAAATGAGATCATATGGGTCAGTCCTAATTCAATCTGACTAGTGTCCTTTCAGGAAAAATATACAGTCAACTTGATAGTTTGGATGAATATCCAAGTAGCACAAAGAAGTTAAGGTTTTTAGGCCTCTTTTGTAGCACTGCAGCATGATTGAAAATTACGAGAGGTGTGTATATCCATTTGAAGGCAAACAATAGTATCTGGCAAAAGATGTTGTAAGAATTTTTTATTTAAAAATATTTTTTAATGTGTTTCAAGTCAACCAAATAAAATGCTAGACTACAATGAAACAGGATCTCAATTTGACCCTACCACATAGCTAGACAAGCATTGATAACAAAATTCTATTACATTTTCAGATTAGGCTTACAGAATTCTAGGTTTATAGAATAGTTTCAGACCTTTTTATCTTTTCACCTTGCATTTCAAACAAAGTCTTTTAAGAACTTGACCCTCTGATAGCTGATGTGTAAAAACTGGTAAGTATAGTGGTCAGTATTAGCTAAGAACTATAGTCCTGTAGAATGGGAAGGAATTTTAAGAGTTCATTTAGGCAAGCAGTTTTAAGTCATTTTTCTTTCTAATAAAAGAACCCTCCTGGAACCCCTTCCTAATTGAACTCAGGGCCTTGCATGTTAAGCAAGTACTCTATCACTGAGCTACATTCGCAGCTCAAAAGAATCATTTTATCAAACCAAATCTTAGATAAAACTCTAATAAAAATAAAGCAGATAAATGTAGAACCATCTGTTGGGTAGTATCCTTTGTAGACTTTCTTCTAGAGACTGATTTAAGAGCTGAAAATTACTGAATAAGTACATCCTTTATTTTATATATAGGCAAGGTTGAGACACAGGATGAAAATGTCTTACCCATCTAAACTGAGACTGTATCATAATTCTCAGTATTTTGAATCTCTAGCCTTTTTTAGTAAACTGTACTGTCAAATCTATTGAAAGTATATTTTAAAATGTAAAAAGTAATTACATTAAACATACTTTATTCAAGAGATATGATTTAAAAAAACGATTTGTATTTTTCAACAGGTAACTTATTCAAATAAATTCTACTTATACTTTAGCCATACCAGTGCTTCCAACTCAAGATGAAGACTCTTCTTTTTAGAGTTTAATCTGACAATTTCTTCTTGTTCTCTATTCTTTTGATTGAGAAGCTCCTGTCGACGAATTCTCTCCCACTCTAAACGACGCTGTCGTTCAAGTTCCTGCTTTGCTGCCTGAGAATAATGAATCACAGTTAATTTTTAAATTAACTTTGGCAACTCTCAGAAACTGATGGTATGACAGTGTTCAGTACTTAATGGGCCATGGTATCTAAGGATTAGGTGGGCAAATCTAGCTTTATCAATGGGCCTGAACTAAATATTCCCACCAAAGTGACTGCTTTATCCATCACTGTTTGATTGCTTCACAGGAACATCATTTAGATATAGTCATTTTTCTCTTAATAGCAAAAGAATGACTTCATAAATACAAATGGTAAGAATAATAATTACATCTCTATTCTGCTATGGAGAAGAAAAATTTCTATTTACATTTTTCAGTACACTGTAATTTATGGTGCACAGCCAGTCCTCCTGGGGACCCCACATAACACTATCCTGAGCACTTACACAAGACCACCCTCTTGATTTCTCTCGTTCTAGGCCCTCACCTTCCCACTCTAGTCCTTCTGTCCCTCCAATTCCTTAGACTGTTAATCTGAATCCTAAACTTGCTTTCGTCTAATGTCCTAGCTCAGCCTTACTCCTTGCTCACTACTATCCTAAGCTCCTCACTCAACTCAGGGGTGACTGAGATATCACCTGCAGAGATGCTGTCTCTACACTTAGCAGCCTTGAAAAGCCCTTGTGTGTAAGGATTCTCTTTTCCTTCTCAAGAGAAGGGAGATTCCTTTCTTTAAGAATGAAATGATGCAGAGGAAAAAGGACAATAAAAATGCAAAAATAGCATGTTTTTGTTAAATGAAATGTAATTGCTTATTAAATGAAAGGTTTTCTTAGGAAATAAAATAATTTAAAAATAACCTCTCGTCTTTCTATCTCTTTTCTCCTTTCTTCCTCCCGTTGTCTCTCCAATTCCCTCTGTTTCTCCAAGCGTTTTTCTAATTCAAGTTGTTTCTTCCATTCTTGTTCTTGTAATTCTCTCTGTTTTCGCTCCCACTCTTCCTTTTCTTTCTGGGCTTTACGTTCTGCCTCCCTCTGCTGCTGTTCCATCAAGGCTTGGCGACGCTTCTCCAGTTCCATGTTCCCTCGCTCATAGTTGGCTTTCCGCTTGTCCTCAAAGGTAACTTAAAGAAGGTACACTATAAGTTGTTCGCACACAGCAAGACCCACCTGTAATCTAGTTCAACACACTTGTGCTCTGTGATCATTTGAGTGCTCTCATTTTTTGGCTACTTCTCCTAAGAATAATTTTAATTCAAATGTAAATTGGAAAATATTTACTTCTAAAAATATTCATTAAAAAAAAACAAATTCTATGTTTAAATCCATCCAAGATAAAAATAATTTTACTATCCATGCCAATAAAAATACTGTTTTAACTTTTTCTCAGAGTTTTCTTCAAGGACAACTAAAGCTATGTGGCTATACATGTGGTGTATTTGATACATGTTATTAACTTTTAAATATTTTAAAACATCTACATATGTACTCTTTCAACCCATATCTTTTAAAAAAGGTTAATGCTAAAGATTTCATCACAAAGCTTGCTCTAATGATCCTGCCTAAAGTAGGAGAAACACCCTGACTTGGACACTGTCTCTTTTTCCTTCAGTCTTCTCATTTTTGCCTCTCTGAATTTTACTAACATCAAAATTTATCCCACCCATCAAAGAGTTTTCTCATATAGCATATAAAATTTAAAGAATGGAAAAATTCTAACTATGCATCTATATTTTAAAGTAGAACTTTAAAGAACTCACTATAAACATACAACTCAATAGAACATACAGGTTCAATGATACCTGGCAATTTCTTCTGAGGTTCCTCTTCCTGTATTTTCTGGTAAGAAGGCAGAGTTCCATTAATGGAATCAATTTGCTTTCCTCCTCTAAGAAAAGCAAATAACAAACAAATTGAGTATCATGCAATCTGGGAATTTTCAGACCAGATAATACAAACTACCACTGATTAAAGCAACTTAATATTTAGAATACTATGACAGATATTTAAAATATGGTATGGTTTATAGTTACAACGTAGAGCCGTATATGGATGTTCAAGCCAGAGAGATCTGAATTTGAATTATGATTCAGCTAATTGCTAATTCTCTCTTTTTTTTTGATACCAGGGATTGAACCCAGGGGTGCCTTACCACTGAGCTACATCCCAGTCCTGTTTTTATATTTTATTTTATTTTGAGACAGGGTCTCACTGAGTTGCTTAGGGCCTCACTAAGTTGCTGGCTTTGAACTCGACATCTTCCTCCCTCAGTCTCCTCATCTACTGGGATTATAGGCAGGTGCCACTGTGCCCGGCAAGCTTATTGCTATTCTTGGGCAAGTTTCTTAAGAACTCTTTAGTTACCAATTTCCTTATCTATAACATGGTGAAAACACACCTTCTAATATGTATCCTTTCCAGTGTAACTTGATGGATATTAATATCAAATGCCAGCACAAATATTTAACTCTCCTTTAAAGTAGAGCACAGACTCCAACAAATTCCAGACTAAAAGTACACCTGCCAAGTAATGAAAACCATAGCTCTTCTCCTCCAGAGACACTCACCTGAAAGAAGGAGGGACCAGCTCAGGAGGTAAAGTCAGTGGTAATGGCTGTCCAGCTTTGGCCATGTCAGTGAGGTGCATAGCAAGGATAAACTCTTCAGCTTTTAGCTGTCCATCACCATCAATGTCAGCCAGAGTCCTAAAGAAAACGTGAAATTCCCACTTAGAAAGCCCATTTGGAGGGCTGGAGCTGTAACTCAGTGGCACATCATTTTCCTCAAAAGTGTGAGGCACTGGATTTGACCCTCAGCACCACATCAAAAATAAATAAATAAAAAATAAAGATTTCACTCTCCCCTCCAAAATACTTTAAAAAAGAAAGAAAGAAAGTCCACCCATTTGGAGTAAAATACTGCCTGAACAAATTTTATTTTTAAAAAAATAATGATGGTAAAACTGATGGGCTATCATTTTAGTGAAATACAAATAAACACAGAAAAGTGAATTAATTTTAACCCTTCATTTTCATAACATAAAAGAGGGAAGAACTTTGAAACAGAATGGGGAAATACCCATTCTGAGAAGGTAGCTACGATATGTTCAATTCATCTAATAACCACATTTACCTATAATGATATATTATCTGATTCTCCACAGAAGTCATTATATATAAGAAAGCTGTAGTTTACTTGTGAAGTAATTAAATGCTAAGTTCTCAAGAACAATGCTTTGCAGAATTTACATTTGCTTTCAAAGTTAACATTAACTTTCAAATGACTGCTTTTATGGAGGATCTTTAAGTTACAAACTTTTATAGAAACAATTTTTTTCCAGAAACAGTATCTTTCTTATAACAGAGGATGTATAGTTTCAAGTCATAATTAATGGACAAACTCACCAAATAGTAGCTAGCTGAGTTTGAGAAAGATTTGACTGAAGAAGGGCGTTTCTAGCTTGAAAACCTGATTGAGTGGAAAAACCATAAAGATAAAAAATTTAGCTTCTTTTAAAAGTTATGCAAACCTAAATAACTATATAACAATAAAATAACACTGCTGGTATCTTGGGAACTTTTACTACCAAAATGTTCTTACCATGTGCCACATACTGAGCATTCAGTAGTAATCAAATACAGTTCTTGCTCCAAGAAGTTAAAAATCTAGAATTAGTGAGTTCAAGTGCTCCCCCATGTTCTTTCATCAAAATAGCAGTACATACAAGTGGTTGACACAGAGAAAAAAGCCACCAGGTAGAGAAAGTATGAGAGGTTCTTCAGCCCTCTTGTACTCCCAGTGCAATTTGAAGCGTGACTTCCTTAACACATTCTCAGATTTCTCTTTTCTGATTATTCCTTTGTCTCTATTCTCTCTCTTTCTAAATGATCTGTAAATGCTGTCATCCCTCCAAAGACCTGTTCTGGGCACTCTTGTCTCTATATATTCACATCCACTTCTATGGCTTTAAATAGGCACCTAGAACTTGATAATCTCCATATGTATATTCACAGCCCAAATCTCTCCTTTGAATTACACTTCTACATCCACTCAAATACCTATTTTACAGCCATCTCAAACCAAATACACATAAAACTTTCTATATGACCTTCCATGTCTCTCTTCTTAGTTTTCACCCCAAATCAGTCTTCCCTTCTCTATGAATGGCATCACTGTCCACCCAGTGGTTTAAGTCAGGAATCCAAAAGTTCCCTTGATCCCTCTATCTCCCGTCGTTATCTCATATCGAGTACTACAACTCCATATCATTTCATGTCTGTATCTTCCCCACTTTGTCTCAATTCAAAATGCCATTTTCTCAGGTCTTCTGGGTACACCTATCATTCAATATATTTCCTGTTTCCTTCATATCTTCTATCACAATTGGTGTACCCAACTGGTAATGTAATTTTTATTTGCTTGTTTATCTCATCTGTTTCCTGTACCATGCTGTTTCGTTCTAAGAAGACAAAAACCTGGACTGTTTATTCACTAGTGCATACCCAACACCTAGTAAATGGATGCTTAATAAAATAATTCATGAAGTTGGAATCCAGTGTGTTCCTCTATTTAAGGTGCAAATGAGGACTTATGTGATAGCATCTGACAATAATACTTATTGAATGTTTACTATCTGTACTAAACGTTTCAACTTCTTTTCTCTCCTTCAGGAATCAAAAGTAAGTTTATGTAATAGACTTTCTGATCTGGGATGTCATACCTAGGAAAAAGACATACAGAAAGCCCAGGAATACATTCCAGAACAGAAAAATCTCTGTCTGTTTCAAATAAGCATTCACTGCTAGTAAGCTAGTCTGTGGCTTGCAGGACCATAGATAAAACTGGCTTCTCCAGGAATGGTTTCCTAGTCAGTGAAGCAGGTACCTCACTTCCTACCTCTAGATGACTGAGTCATGAGCACCAGAAGAGTTGGTCTCCACTCTGGGTTCATCCTGAATCAATGCCTATCCAACACAACTCTGCACACATCAAGAGTTTAAATAACTCTTCTTGAGGAACAGCTCCCACTACAAATAGAGCTAAGCCCATTGGTTCACTGAGCTTTGAACACAGAGGACTTGCTAATCAAAGCTACTATGTATTAGAATTTGCAGCTGATTGTTCATATTATGTAACTTTTTAAACCTTTTCCACTCCATTTTTAATCTGGCTATTTACAAGAAATCACACAAGGAAAAACTCTGGATATAGCTCATGGATTCACCCTACTAATTACTCTCTAAATTTCACATAGGAAATAAGAGTTAAGGAGGTCTTTGTGTTAAGAAGAGGATTCTCCTAATAGAAACAGAAGACTATTTCAAACTTGAAAAAAGGTTCAATAATATTTCAGCTCTTGGACAAAGAGGATTGAAAGAAAATCCCCTCACATTAGGCAACAGAGCAGACAGACATGAGACAGAAGGAATGTAAATGGTTTTAAAAAAATATATACTGCTGGAGGACTTAATGTGAGTGCAAGTAAAGTCTGAATAATCCACAGATAGCCAGAGTACATTACTAAGAAAAGCCCATATGGACACATATACTCTTTTTAAGCTGTTTTTTGGTAGCGTCATAAAATGAAAATTTAATAATTAACAGAATAAATGACTTACTGCGTGATTTTATTTCATATTACACAAATACTAAACAAAACTTCAGTAGATACACAAATGCTATGTTCTCTAAAGAGGTTACATGCAACATCTCTAAGATTTTAACAGAAGTTTGTTAAAATGCAGGTTTGTAAGCCCAATTACAAATTTTAATTCAGAAGAACTGAGATAGAGTCTATGAATCTGTAAATTATTAAATAATCCAGTGACTTTGATAAAAGATAATGAGGTTACTAGGAGTTAAGCTTGTCCTTATTTCATGTCTGAACTGGACAAATGGATGGATGATGAGTAAGACAGATGACCATTATTAGTAAATCAAAGTAGAAGCAAGAATGAGCAAAGGCATTTTTGCCTTTCAAATCCTTTTCAGATTAGAAAAGACTCCAGAATCAAGTTAAAATAATCTGATAATTAGAACCCTGAAACTGAGGTTACAAAATAGGGGAATAATAATTTGACAGTCATTTTTAAAGAAGTGTTGATTTGATGGTATACACCAAAAGCCGAAAAGCCAGTGAGAATGTTCAGAATGAAACAATAAAGATAAGTATTAAGGAATTACTTCACAATAGAAAAAAAATGTCAACAGAAATTTTGGTTAAAAAAAGACAGGGCTGGGGTTATGGCTCTGTGGTAGAGTGCTTGCCTAGCATGTATGAGGCACTGGGTTCAATTCTCAGCACCGCATATAAATTAGTAAATTTTAAAAAGATCCATCAACAACTAATGAAAATATTTTTTGAAAAATACACTCTTATGAAGTTGAAAAAAGACATTCCTTTAATGCAAAATGTATGGTCCAAAGAAGTTCATTTTTTCAAAGAATGGGAATCAAGACATTTATCTCAAGTCTCAATGTCATTATTACATACAATCTAACATTCCATTACTTCATGCTATGTATATACTAAGAAAAAATAATCACCAGGGCTGGGGATACAGCTCAGTTGGTAGAGTGCCTGCCTCACAAGCACAAGGTCCTGGGTTCAATCCCCAGCACCACAAAAAAACAGGAAAAAAAGTCACTAAAATTATGACATAGTGCATTAAGACGCCACTTAAGGCAACGCATAGTCCCATTTCAGAGATATTAAAGTATTTTTTTTAAGTGTAACTAAGAGATTCAATATAACTGAGCATGGTAGCCCACCTATAATCCCAGCTACTCAGGAGGCTGAGGCAGGAAGATCACAAATTCGAGACCAGCCTGGGCAACTTAGCAAGATCCTGTCTCAAAATGAAAAAAAAAAAAACGCCAGGCATTTAACTCTGTGGTAGAGCACTCCTTGGTTCAATCCTCAGGACAGGAAAAGAAAAATACAGTATACCTTGTTTTATATCATTTGATTAAAAAGTAGAAAATTTTACTTATGTAAAAAAAGGCACATGTAAAAACACATAGTATAATATGCAAGTTATGAAGTACAATAATGAAACAGTCTCACTATCCTAAACTTTGTGGGCTTAATTCCCTTGCTTTAAGGAGAAAAAAAAATGTTTTTATTTATGCAGGTAGGTATCTTTAAAGAAAATACTGTATATTTTTGTTGTTTAATCAAGTCCCAGTCTTATTGTACCCTTAGCCTACTGCAGAACTACAGAGCCCATGCTCCTATTTCATAGATTATTTTTCATTCTCCAAACATGCCATGTACTTTTTTCCCCCTTTTTCTATTGGTGCATTATAGTTGCACATAATGATGAGATTTGTTATGTACTCTTATGTGCACACAGTATAACAATATAATTTGACCACTATCATTCCCCAGCACTTCCCTCCCCAACTCTCATCCCTTGGTACCTTTCTTATACTGATCTCCCTTTGATTTTCATGAGATCTCTGCCTGCTCCCTTCTTTTCCTTTTTTCTATTTCCATATGAGACAAAACACAATGCTTAATCTTCTGAGTTTGGCTTATTTCACTTAACATAAATCATCTCTAGTTCCATCCATTTTTCTGCAAATGACATAATTTCCTTTTTCTTTATGACTGAATAAAACTCTATTGTAAATATATGCCACATTTTTCTTATCCATTCATCCACCGATAGACCCTTAGGCTGGTTCCATAGTTTGGCTATTGTGAATTGTGCTGCTATAAATAGGGGTATGCATGTATCACTGTAGTATGATGACTTTAATTCTTCAGGATAAATACCAAGCAGTGTTATGGCTGGGTCGTATGGTGGTCTCATGGTCTCAAAAATATACAGTATTTTCTTTAAAGATACCTACCTGCATAAATAAAAACAATTTTTTTCTCCTTAAAGCAAGGGAATTAAGACCACAAAGTTTAGGATAGTGAGACTGTTTCATTATTGTACTTCATAACTTGCATATTATACTATGTGTTTTTACATGTGCCTTTTTTTACATAAGTAAAATTTTCTACTTTTTCTACTTTTTTGATGAACTTCCATATTGATTTCCATAATGGTGGCACTCATTTAAAATCCCACCAACAGTGTCAAAGTGTTCCTTTTTCTCCACTTCCTCTCCAGCATTTATTATTATTTGTATTCTTGATGACTGCCATTCTGACTGGTATGAGATGAAATCAAGTGTAGTTTTGATTGGCATTTCACTAATTGTTAATGATGTTGAACATTTTTTCATATATTTGTTAGACATTTGTGTTTCTACTTTTGAGAAGTGTCTGTTTAATTAATTTACCCATTTATTAACTTGGGTTACTTGACTTTTTGGTGTCAAGTTTTTTGAATTCTTTATGGATTCTAGATATTAATCCTGTCCAAAGAGTAGATAGCAAAGATATTCTCCCATTTTGTACGTTCTCTCTTCACATTCCTAATTATTTCCTTTGCTGTGCAGAAGTCTTTTAATTTAATGCCATCCCATTTATTACCTGTTGGCATTATTTCCTGAGCTTTAGGGGTCCTATTGAGAAAGTTGTTGTTGCCTGTGCCTATACATGAGTGCTGACCTTGTTTTCTTCAAGGAGTTGCATAATTTCTGGTCTAATTCCAAGGTCTTGGATCCATTTCGAGTTAACTTTTGTGCAGGGTGAGATAAGGTTCTAGTTTCATTTTTCTACATATGGATAACCAGTATTCTTACCACCACTTGTTAAAAAGGCTGTCTTTTCTCCAATGTATTCTTTGGCACCTTTGTCAAGGATCAGAAGACTGTATCTGTGTGGGTTTGTCTTTGTGTCTTCAATTCTGTACCAATGGTCTATGTTTCTGTTTTTATACCATGCAATTTTTGTTACTACAGCTCTGTTAGCATAATTTGAAGACAGATATTGTGATACCTCCAACATTACTTTTATGGCTTAGAAATGCTTTGGCTATTCCTAGTCTTTTATTCTTCCCAATAAATATGAGGGCTTTTTTTTCTACTTCTGTGAAGAATGTCTTTATAGAGGTATTTCACCTCCTTGGTTAGATTTATTCCTAAGTATTTATTCCTAAGTATTCTAGTCTATTTTTTTTTAAGGCTATTGTGAATGGAATTATTTTCCTGTTTTCTTTCTCAGAGATTCGTTGCTGGTATACAGAAAATCTATTGATTTTGTATGTTGATTTCACAACTAGCTACTTTGCCAAATTTGTTTATTAGCTCTAAGCAGGCTTTTTTTTTAAAGTATTTTTTTGTTCTAGATGGACATGACACCTTTGTTTGTTTTTATGTGGTGCTGAGGATTGAATCCAGTACCTCACACATGCTAGGCAAGCCCTCTTACCACTGAACTACAGCCCCAGTCCTCTAAGCAGCCTTTTGTTGGAACTTCTGGATCTTCTAGGGATAGGTTCATATCATCTACAGTGATAATTTGTTTTCTTTCTTTCCTATTTTTATCCCTTTTATTTCCTTCTCTTGCCTAATTGCTCTGGTAAGAATTTCTAGCACTGTACTAATAGGAGCAGTGAGAATGGACATCTTTGTCTTGTCCAAGACTTTAAAGGAAAAGCTTTCAGTTTTTCCCATTTACTATGAGGTTGACTTTGGATTTTTCATAGATAGCCTTTATGATCTTGAGGTAGATTCCTTCTATCCCTTGTTTCTTCAGTGTTTTTATCATAAATGGGTGCTGAGTTTTGCCTTCTCTGCATCTATTGAGATTACTAAGTGATTTTTGTCCTTAATTCTATTTATGTGATTATATTTATTGATTTGTGTATATTAAATTTTCCCTGCATTTCTGGAATAAAATTAACTTGGATGTGGCACACAATCTTCTTAATATGTTGTTGAACATAAGTTCATTAGGGATATTGGTCTATAGTTTTCTTTCCTTGATGGATCCTTATCTGGTTTGGGTAGGAGTATGATACTGGCTTCACAGAACGAATCTGGAAGTGTCCCATCCCTTTCCATTTCATGGAATAATTTGAAAAGTATTAGCATTAGTTCTTTAAGGGTTTGAGAGAATTCAGCTGAGATTCCATCTAGTCCTGAGATTTTCTTTTTTGAAAAGCTTTTTATTACTGCTTTTATCTCATTACAAGTTAATGGTCTGTTTAGGTTTTCTATGTCCTCTTCAATTTTGGCAGATTGTATTTGTCTAGAAATGTATTCATTTCCGCTAGTTTTTCCAATTCTTTGGAGTATAAATTTTCAAAATATTTCCTAATGATTTGCTGGATTTCTGTGATGTCTGGGGTGATTTCTCCTTTTTCATCTCTAATTTTATTAATTTGTTTTCTTCTTTTTTTTGGTTAGTTTAGCTAAGTGCTTATCAATCTTTTCAAAGAACTATTTCACTGATCATCTGTATTGTTTTTCTATTTTCAAGTTCATTGATTTTGGCTGTGATCTTAATTATTTCCTTCTACTGCTTTTGGAATTGATTTGTTCTTTTTCAAATGCCTTGCGATGCATCATTAGGTTGTTTATTTGAGATCTTTCTAATTTTCTTATGTAGACACTCAAAGCTATAAGCTTTTCTCTTAGAACTGCCTTTATAGTACCCCAGAGGTTCTGATATGTTGTGTCATTATTTTCATTTGAGTCTAAGAATTTTTAAATTTCTCCCTTAATTTCTTCTATCATCCTTTCAAAAGAATATTGTTCAATCTCCATGTTTTTACATGGTCTATTTTGGAGAAGATTCCATGAGTTGTTGAGAAGAAAGTGTATTCATTCAGCTGTTGTTGGATGAAATATTCTATACATATCTGTTAAGTCCATTTGATTTATAATATTTTTCATAATACAAAGAGTCTTTACCAAGTTTATATCTGGATGACCTATCCAATAGTGAAGGAGGTGTGCTGAAATCACCAGAATTATTGCACTGGGGTCTATCTGAAGCTTCAATTTGAGTAGTGTCTCTTATGTAATTAGTTGCACCCACAGTTGGGGCATGAATATTTATTACTATACCTCTGTTGAAATTTTCCCTTTACCAGTATGAGTGACCTTCTTTGTCTCTTCTGATTAATCTGGGTTTGAAGTCTGCTTTGTCAGATATAAGAGTAGACACTCCTGCTTGTTTTGGTGCTCCATTTGCATGAAACCATTTACCAATTTCCACCCTTTCATTTTCAGCCTGTGGCTTTCTTTATCTGTAAGATGCATCTCTTGTAAACAACATATAGTTGGATCTTGTTTTTTAATTCGTTCTGCCAGCCTATGTCTTTTCATTGGAAAGTTCAGAACATTTATATGCAATATTATTACAGAGAGATGTTTATTAATTCCTTCCACTTTGATTTGTTTATCATGTTTAATTGGTCCTGTTTCTCATTTGGTTAGCTACTCTTCAAATGAGGTGTGCTCATTTGTGAACTCTGGGTTTTGTTTTTTTTTTTCAATTTTTTTTTTTTCCAGTTGGCAAAGGACCTTTATTTATTTATTTATATGCAGTGTTGAGAATCAAACCCAGTGCCTCACACGTGCTAGGCAAGCACTCTGCCACTGAACCACAATGCCAGCCCTGGGGTTTGTTTTCTATGCCCTTTGTGTGGAGTACTTCTTTAAGTTCAGTAGTGCTGGTTTAGTCCATGTATTATTTACTTAGGATTTCTTCTCTGTCACCCTCAAGTGCCCTGATCTTCAATATCTGTCTAAATCCTAACCCTTTCTTTTTTAACTTATCCCTTCAGTATTAATGTCTCCCATTCCACATTCCCTAACATGTTAAAGCTCTATTATTTTTAAATACTTACTTTACTCTATCCTACATCATAATTTCTAATTGAAAAGGAATGAGAAAGTGATAAGTTGGGAATTCTACTTTCCTATTAGCCTCTATATATATCCCCTTCACTATCCTCACTTAGTAGAGTTTGGATAATATTCTAGCCTGGACTGAAATGTTCGACAAGGATCTAAGACCAAGTCTTATAGGCACATTTAGGTTAGAGCACTAAAGTGTGGTGAACAATGCTCATCTGAGGTTTGATAAGGGCAAGCAGAGAAAAGACCCAATAGGGAAAGTTAGCAAAGGCTAAATTCCACACACTGCCCTTGTGATTTGGGGTTCCTTTATGCACTGAGCTTTGAGGATGAGGTTGATATAGTTGAGAGACAGGCCTTTTCCCAAAAGATTGGGTGTATACTGGTGTGTTCAACTTAACTATAAAAACTTTGAAGAAGCAATTAGGTTGATTCCATCTCTGAATTCCATACCACCTATAATATTTGTATTTGTCAAATGTCTTCTAAACTTTGGGGGTATTAAAACTTATTGACCTACAAAGTACAAAGTCAAATAACAGTTTGTTATGGTTTGGATGTAAGGTGTCCCCCAAAAGCTCACATATGAGACAATGCAGGGAAGTTCAGAGGAGAAATGATTGGGTTGTAAGAATCTTAACCTCATCAGTGAATTAATCCCTAATGGTATTAACTGAAGTGGTAGGGTGCAGCTGGAAGAGGTGGGAATTGGGGTGTGGCTATGGGATATATACTTTGTCCCTGGAGAGTGAAGTATCTCTCTGCTTCCTGATCACTGTGATATGAGTGATTCATATCACCTCTGCCACCTTCTCCTGCCATCATGTTCAGCCTCACCTCGAGCCCCAAGAAATGGAGCCAGGCTTCTATGGACTAAGACTAAGACCTCTGAAACCATGAGCCCTCAAGTAAACTTTTCCTCTACAGTTGTGCTGGTCAGGTCATTTAGTCACAGCAGCCAAAAGCTGACTAAAACACAGTTTTTCAAAGAAGTCTGTATAAAATAATTTAATGATAATTAAGCAACTTAAAATAATAATTTAATTCTTTACAGCATTGTATATAGCTTACCTGAGAGATACCCACTCATGCTTTTATCAAGACTATTAAATTTTTGCCGGTATTTTAATCTTGAAGGCTGAGGAACTGCCCATTCTGAGGTCCCAGTCTTGGGCGAGTTCCCTGAGAGTGAAGCAGTTGAGGAAGTCGAGCTATAACAAAATTTATTTAAAATTTTTTGTTACTAAATAAAATACTTTTAATTAAAATTTATAAGACGGACATTAAGAATCATACCTTATATAATACAACGACAATTGCTTTTACATTTGCTATTTAAAAAAAACTTAAATAAGCAATTATCATTATTCTTAGTAAAGCAAGTACCATAAAAATGTACAGAACTCCAAGGAACTATCACATATCAACAAGGCACTATGTGCTAGGTCTTGTATTGTGCTACAGCCTTTAAACATGTCATTTCTAATCTTCTCAACAAACTTAACAGATATTATTTCCCCATCTTTTAGATGAATAAACTATGGCTCTGTGATATTAAGAAAAACTAAGATCACAAAAATCAGTGAGTGATTAAGCTGTGACTGGAATGTTATTCTTCTGGGTCAATTCATACTGCTTTTAAGAGCTTAACAGTAAACTCTAAGAGAAGTGATGCTTTTGTGATTTCTAAAATTTAAAAGACACCCAATCAGCAGAAGCTACTCAAGAAAGAAATAACAATGTACAATGATTATAAGACATTTTTGAGAAGCATGTATTTTTGTTTTGTTTTGAAATAATGTTGCCCAGGCTGGCTGTGAACTCATGATCCTCTCACTTCAGTCTTCCAAGTTTGTGGGATTACAGGTATGCACCTACATGCCCAGCATACATATTTTTTTTAAAGGCAAAGTACACAGGCTGGAGCAAAAAGTTGACCGATATAGCAGAATACTTTTTAGTTTACAAGAAACATTTTTTTTCCAAAAGTTAAAATACTACATTTAATAATTTTGAAAATAAAAAACTTACCTTATGTAAGTTAAAAGGGGAAGATTTACCGTTAGTACTTATAATCGGTTATTACAAAGTAAAACCTGGATAAGCTCAGAGCTTATTAAATACTCCTTACTAAAAGCAAAGAAAGTTTAAGTGTTAAGTATTCATACCTACTGGATCCTAAATCGATCAGAGACTGGGCCTTCTGTATACTAGCACCACCAAATCCTCCTCCCATCATCAGACTGTAAGATGATGTATGAGGCAATGCTTTAAAAAAAAAAAAAAAAAAAAAGGTGTTACGTTCACATTATGCAGTGTCACAAAGAAGAAATTAATTATTTTTGTCTATTTGAACACAAATGTGTCTATTTGTATGAAATACTGACTCATTAGACACTTACTTGAAGAAGAATAAGGAATGGATAAAGGCTGAATGAGACTAGCAGTTCCGTTTGGTAATGATGATGTACTAACAGAAGGCACTAGGGGGGCAGGCATCATTAAGGGAGGAAGACTGGTCCCTGAAGTTGCAGAGGACAGGGGTGTTGTTATAGGTGCAACTGGCGGCAATGGCTGAGGAATGGACAAATTGGGCATGCTTCCCATCCCTAAAGACAAAAGAGAACACATTTTCCAGCGCTAGTAAGTCAACTATAAAGCACATGCCAAACAGCAAGTTTACAGTATGGTGAACAGAAACACCATGGGCAAACTACCCTTTAAAATTCAATAAAGCAGGATAGGAATAGAGCTCAGCTGGTAGAGCACTTGCCTAGCATGCACAAGGCTCCGTGTTCAATTCTAGCACCTTAAAAAAAAAAAAAAAATTCTCTACAGCAGTCTTGAGCCAAAAGTGAGAAAGGTAAATTACTGCTTTTAAATTTAATATTCTGATCTATGTGAACTAAGAAAATGCCTGCTAATCAGCTAAGATTCTCTTCTCTCATTGTGATTAAACCTAAACAGTCTTTTCCAATTAAACATTAGTACCCTCAGAGAGAGACCACTTTACCTCATCAAATGTGTTTTTTTTTTTAACATAAGGAAAACTATCTTTATGTTAAAGTCAAGTGCCAAGTTACTTGATTCACACACACATACACACACACACACACACACACACACACACACACACAGAGTCCTCAAACAAAAAGGTTCTAATTAGTAAATACTTTAGGAGACCCACTTACACATATGCATATTTGCAAGGAAGCAAACCACATATTTATTTTTCTTATAAGCAATGTATTTATGAATTCAAGGAAAATTCTTTCAAAGGAGCAAAGTGAAGACATTTGTTTAGTAATTGAAGAATACTAAGTCCAAGATATGAATATGGTCACACAGTGATTTGGTATTTCTCTCTAAAGCTCAGTGTAATTGTGAAAGAATTAGGTATTTTAAGATCTAACATCTAGAGTGAAGGAAAGACACAGCTAACAATATCATGATCTTCTCACATCAATCTTCCAGGTTGCTGGGATTATAGGTATCCATCTACATGCTCAGCATACGTACATTTTTAAAAGACAAAATACACATTTTGGGGCAAAAAGCTGACTGATTAAAATATAGCAGAATATTTTTCAGTTTACATAAAACACAGAGATAGCTAACTGAATGTTCCATTCAAAATGCATGCTTCTCAAATATAATAAGAAATTGGATAATCAAAATTAATAGAAAATAGAGCTGGGGTTATAGCTCAGTTGTAGCGTGCTTGCCTAGCACATGTGGGGAACTGGGTTCAATCCTCAAGCACCAACTAAAAATATATAAAATAAAGGTATTGTGTCCATCTACAACTAAAAAAAATTTTTTTAAAAATTAATAGAAAATATATCAACTGGTTATCTTCGATGAATATGTGAATTGATTGGCACAAAGTCTACAAGTTTTGGCCCTCAATTCAGCTGGTTAATTAATATTTTATTTATTTATTCCTTTATTTATTGGTACTAGGGATTGAACCCAAGGGCACTCTACCACTGAGCTACATTCTCAGTCTTTTTTATTTTTTATTTTGAGATGGGGTTTCACTAAGCTGCTGAGGCTGGCTGGCCTCAAGGCCTCAAACCTGTGATCCTCCTGCCTCAGGCTTCTGAGTTGTTGGCATTATAGACAGGCACCACCACACCCAGTACCAATTAACATTTAACTTAAAGAAATTTCTATTTATGTGTAATTTAAAATTACCTTCCCAATTAAACCCTTTCAAGTGAGTCTAAAATTGTTTAATTTTTTTATTTGGTGTTTGAGTGACCCATAATAATTTTACATATTTATGAGGCACTATATAATGTTTTGATATATAACTACATTGTGTGATGGTCAAATCAGGGTATTTAGCATATAAACAATTTCTTTGTGCTGAAAACATTCGAAGTTCTCTCTTCTGATATTTTGAAATATGTAATACAATGTTATTAACTACAGCCACTCTATTGTGCAACAGAACACCAGAATTTATTTCTTCTCTGTAACTGTAATTTTATGCTCACTGACTATTTTCTCATCTTCATCCCTTCTCCTCCCCTCTACAGCTCTGGTTATCACCATCCTACTTTCTACTTGGATGAATTCATAGAGAAAACTAAGAAGTATTTAGGATCAGCTACAACTAAGGGGGACATATAATTATTACCTAACTGGGAGTTATGAAACAGGATACTGACTAGACCAGATATCAGGACAAAAGGCACAAACCAGAACTGTTCTGGAAAATTGGAACACATGGACACTCTAGCTATGACAGTGAATTTAATATTTCTTATCTTAGACATGAAAATTACCTTAGGAGTTTGGGGATTGTCATTTTGTGCTAAAAAATCCTTTTCTTATCCCCAAGTATTATTCTAGTAATCAAGGTGAACTATCAAATACAGGCAATGTAATTAATAAATACATACCAAAACGAGCAGAAATCAATGGAGAGAACATAGGGGGTTGTTTCATAATGGGAGGGAGAACCATGGGCAACTGCTGGCCTTGAAGCTTTAGCTTGATGAGTTTCATAGCTATGGAGAACTCTTGCTGATCCATCTTCCCATCCTTGTTCAGGTCTGATAAGGCCCTAAAAGAAATATGAAGTGGATAGTTTGGTATGTGGCAAGGGTGGTGATAAGAAAACCAACATTATTGTTAAGGTTAACAAAATAAAAACCAGGATTTAGCATTCACATTGAGATCATCACTTAATTAAACATAAAAATACATATGAATAACAAAAAGATAAAATCTACACATTAAAAAATACTGACCAGATATACCATCCAATAAAATACAACCTATCTATATAGAATCTATAGACCTATGGAATGAATTCCCACAGAAAGAAATGATTTAAGAATAGAATCATTTAAAATGTATTTGTTTGTTCACCTGTTTATCAAATGCATGCTAAGTGCCTGGCATTCTATTTGGTATAGGAATATTCCAAAAGGAAAGGAAGATAAGGTACTGATTGTTATTTATAAATACACTGGAAAACACAACCCCAGGTATTCTAGAGAACAATTTTTTAAAAGGGAAGGAAAGGGCTACTATTGAGTTTATAGATGACAAAATAAATGAAACACTACAAAATAAAAGTTTGGGATTCTGTCAAATTTAAGAAATATTTCTATTTTTTAATATTTTTTGAATGTTGATGGACTTTTATTTTATTTATATGTGGTGCTGAGAATCGAAACCAGTGCTTCACACAAGCTAGGCAAGCACTCTATCACTGAGGACAACCCCAGCCCAAGAAATATTTCTTGATGATGATGGGTGTACATCATTTTTTCCTTAAAAATTCTAATAAAAGTAGAAATTTGTCCTTTGGAGGAAAAACTTATTTTTAATCATTTGTTCAATAAAATTAAAAAATATTGGACTGGGGATATAGCTTAGTTGGTAGAGTGCCTGCCTTACAAGCACAAGGCCCTGGGTTCAATCCCCAGCACCGCGCAAAAAAAAAAAAAAAAAAAAAAAATCTTAACAAAAACTGGGTACATATAAAAATAATTTAATGTTAACACTATATTCTAAAAAACAACAACAGGCCATCAGAAATATAAGTACATTTATTAACAACAACAAAAATTTTTTTTTACCATATTTCAGCTAAAATGGGAGCCGGCAAACCTGATTGTAAGAAAAAAGTGCGGGCTTGATCACCTGAAGATAATAAAAACAAAAACCAAGCAGCCATTAGTAAATAAATTATTCCAATGCCTCTGAATAATAACAATGGGCATATGTTTTTGGTTTATTAAAACTTTAATTCCATCAGACTAAATGAAGTAGAAACACAAATATGAAATTATTTATATTACTTTAATAGGATATGTTTTAGAACATAAGTCACAACTGAAGTTATATTACATATCACTCAGTAATGTAAGATTACATTATTTCTTAGATTTTCCACAATTAGGGATAATATTTCCATTTAACAAAATGTATAGTTAAAAACACTATCTCCTAAAAGAGTTCTACATAGAAAGTACTAAGTGTTAGGAGAGAGTTCTCCATGGTTTCTGCTTATACCTGTAAATCCCGTTGTATGTGATGAGAATGCAAAATCCTAATTCCTCCCTGACTAGGTCACTTCTCCAAATCGTGTTTGTAAGTAAGCAATCTTGAGGAATGAAGTAATATCTCCCACTGAGACAAAGAACAAATTTGCTTTACTGCTTGCTACAAGATGATGGGTTCCCTAAGTTCAGCACTTCTCTTCTGCAACAAACTACATGTTGAGCATCTTTCTGGGTGCTCTGCATCAGCCTGAAAGGACTTAGGGAAAAAAATAATCCAAAAGAAACATGTTCATGCTGATGCTCATGTTGCTAGATGCACTATTAGTAACAAAGTCTTTGGTATCTGACTCTGGAATCTTGGGTGTTCTGCCAGTACCCATAAACAATAACAGGTCGTAATATTGACTTGTAAGCAAAGCAATCAAATCCTGAGACTAGGTAAAGGAGTTATTATAGGAGGAATATAAATAACAAACTATAATGGTTAAGAAGATGGATTCCAAAGTCATGCTGAAAGGTTTCAAAGTGCAGATCACTAGACATCTTTATAACATTAGGCAAGTTCCATAACATCTCTAAGTCTTGGTTTTACCATCTGTAAATAGAGACAACAATAGTATCTACCTCACAGGGCTGTTGTGAAGGTAAAACAACAGAGGACATTTATCACAAAATCTGGCATTAGTCAAATTCAAGAAAAAGTGTATTTGTTGTTATCATGACTATTACTGTAGATAAAGCAGTATACCACTTTGGAACAAAAATAAAGTTTCCATTTTAGAAAACAATTTGAAACAAACACCTAAATTAATTTCTCTGGCTCTGATGGTCTTTCTACAAAACAAGGGCTAGCACCAATACTCAATGGTTGGCACAGCCTCAAAGATGAAAAACTAATATTATAAAACACATTCCAGAAAAAATAAATTCTAGATTACCTTCCAGGAAATGGATCTAAGAAATAAACTGAAAACTTTTAGATATAATATTAAGATGTGAAAATTAAGCAAAAATTCTTGACTATTATTTAAGATTCAAGAAAAAAAAATCTATATGCCAAATCCAAAGCCACAAATCAAGAGTTTCAAGAAAAATAAGAAAGTTGGTATATTTTTTAAATTCTAGAATTCTGATTTTATCCATTCATAAAAAGGAGCATAATTTACAAATAAAACAAAACAAATTATGAACAAAATTATAAACACACCTGTTATGTAACCTCCTGAAGGCTTGAGGTTATCAAACTGTTTGTCGTGCTTAGTACGTTCTTCAGAGGTAATAGCCCACATATTCGGTCCTCCTACAACATATGTGAGAGACAAAGTGTGTAAGTGGGAGTGCTCAAAATAGTGTGTACGTGACAATGCTTAATTCTAAAAGGCACAGTGACTCATAAGTGTCCATTTAAAGACAGCATTTAACCTGTGAGTGACACAAATAGAGCTCCACCAACCATGAGTAGGAAGGCCCCAAGGCTTTTCACCCATTCCCTCAAGTCACATCTATTGAACAATTACTGTGTACCACTCACTAGAATAAGCTAAATACTGACATAAAAAGATGACTAAAATAGTATCCCTATTCTCAAGGAATGCATACTTAGCAAAGAACTACCCCCACTTTTAGTGTTAACCTGGGAAGAAGAAACTTAAGCAGAAACACACGTAAGAAAAGCTATGCTGCCATGTGCGGTGGCACACACCTATAATCCCAGTGGCTCAGGAGGTGGAGGCAGGAGGATCGAGAGTTCAAAGCCAGCCTAGCCTCAGCAATGGCAAGGCACTAAGCAACTCAGTGAGACCCTATCTCTAAACAAAATACAAAATAGGGCTGCGGATGTAGCTCGGTGGTTGAGTGGCCTTGAGTCCAATCCCAGCACCCTCCTGCTCCCCGACAAAAAAAGAAAAGCCATGCTAATTCTAAGTTAGAAGCACTAGGAGTGAGATAATAGGAAAGGTTAATAAGACTGAGGCAGATAAAATTTCACGGGATTACTATGATTCATTATTTTCAAATTCTTTTTATTACTTACACAAGTATGGTTCTATTATATACATATGTATATGGAGATACAATAATCTTTGAAAATTGGATGTCTTTGGTTAAGATGGGGTCACAATGAATTTTCTCATTAAAATAATTTTAAAAACATTCTGTTGTCATGTATAACTAAATAGAATAAAAAATAAAATACTATTAAAAATAATAATAATTTAAAAAAGACTGAGGTAGATAGCTTGAATCCTGCCATGAGAACAAATGGCACAAGAGCACTTCACTCACAAAAAAAGGCACAGCACAAGAAGCCCAGGCATGTGCAAGATGCTCTAAGTACCCAGAGGAGACTGCTGGCTAGACTACCATATGAATGAAAAAAAAAAAATCACAATTAGGTAAATTGCACTTAACTATAAAAGGACTTTATTTTATTTTTTGCAGTGCTAGAAATCAAATCCAGGACCTAAGGCATGTCAGACATGTATTCTACCACTTAGCTATACCCGCAGCCCTGTAAAAAGTCTTAACATCATCTTCAAGAGTTTGACCTTCACCCTGAAGTGATGGAGAGCCACACAGTACTTTTTAATATAGGCTTTTAATTTGAAATAATTTTAGACTTAGAGAAAAATTGACAAAGATTGTACAGGGCACCCATTTACTTTAACCAACTTCTATTATGTTAATAATTTACAAAACCATGTACATTTGTCAAAACAAAGAAGTTAACATTGGTATACTACTAATAGCTAAACTAAAAACTCCTACAAGCAGAGATGTGTGGTAAACCTACAAAACTGGCATCTAGACACTGACGATAATACTACTGTTTGACTAATGATTCTGCTAACTGAAGTGTCTGGCAAAGGGAAGCAGCTTCCACCTGGAGGCACACTTTGTGGTCTAAATGCTTGTCCCATGGAGGCCTAGTGACTCCCCTAGCATAACAGACCTAAATGAGAGTGGATCAACTTGAATTCCACAACTAATAAGGTAGGAAGGACCTGGAAACCCTAGATTATTAAATGGAAATGTCACATTCAAGAACAAGCAACAGTATATCCCCAAAAGCATCCTGGCTTTACATAAATAAGTGGCAGCTACTTTCTGCAGGAAAATCTTATTCCCACTCCACTTTCATTCCATGAAAGCTAATGGATCAATGAAGCCCTCAATTCAAAGAAGCTGAAAGACACTGGTGTCTACTGGACTGCAGTGGTTACTCAGCCTCAGAGCTACCTATGCTGAAATGAAAGGATACATGGTCTTTCTGTATAGTGGGCAGAATTCGGATTCTTGGGCTGCTGCCAATGGTGAAGCAATTTGGTTTGCCACTTGGAAAATTAGAGACTGACAGATTAGAGATACCCTGTATGGGTCTGCAAATCAAAATCATTTCAACTGCTAACTGAATTGTCTGAGTCACACATGTAGATGAGGGCCCATTCTTTGATTTAGATAGAAATCAAACTGATTAGATAAAGTGTGACCATGTTTCTGAGGCAGAGGATACCACTGCATGCCAGACTTGATTCCTGTCTGTGTGTACGTATGAGTTTGGGGTCAGGGGATGTCTCACTGTATTAGGCATTTCTTCCTCTTGGCTCTTGGCAAAATGATTACACTGAACCTCTGATTCCTCTCTCAGGCTATCAGCACTAGGTACTTCAAGCTATTGACACTTTTAAATAGACTTTTTTTAAAAAGCGAACTCTAAATGGACCACAGAACTAAATGTAAGAGCTAAACCATAAAATTTCTCCAAGAAAACAAGAAAATCTTTGTGACTGTGGATTATGCAATGACTTTTTAGGATTAAAAAAACACAAACTACTAAAACATTTTAATAAACTGGACTGCAACAAAATCTAAAACTTTTATTCTCTTAAAAACACTGCTGGGCTGGGGTTGTGGCTCAGTGGTAGAATGCTTGCCTAGCATGTATGAGGCAGTGGGTTCAATTCTCAGTACCGCATATAAATATAAATAAAGGTCCATTGACAACTAAAAAATATTTTTAAAAAACACTGCTAAGAAAACAAAAATAGTTGCAGTGGTACACACCTCCAGTCCCAACTACTTGGTAGGCTGAGATGGGAGGACCACTAGAAACCTTGAGTTCAGAGACCAGCCTAGGCAATACAGCAAGACTGAAATCTCAATAAAGAAAATGAAAACACTAATTACAAAGTGGGAGAAAATATTTGAAAAACATTTATAAAGGATGTGTATTACGCATATAGAAAGAACTATTAGACTCAATACCAAAAACAGGCCAAAACTTCAGACAAACACATAGCAGATACACATATAGCAAACAAGCATGTGAGGAGATGCTCAGTATCACTGATCACCAAGGAAATGCAAATTAAAACCACCAAAAGGTATCTCTACATATCTATTAAAATGTCTGAAATTTAAAAAAACACTTAACAATACCAAGTGCTAGCAAGGATACTAAGCAACTGAAATTCTCATATATTGCTGGTGGGAAAGCAAAATAAAGACAGTTCACTTTGAAAAAATGAAATCTGGCAATTTCGTATTATTAGTTACACATTTGTCATACAATACACTCTTGAGTATTAACAACCATGGGTAAATAACCATGAGAAATGAAGAACTAGTTAACCATAAAAACTGTTATCTGATGGCAATAGCAGATTTGGTCACAATCACTAAATTCTGAAAATAACCTAAATTCTGTAGATGAATAGACAAACAAATTTTAGTACACATTTATACAATGGAATACTACTCAGCAGTAAAGAGGGAAAATGCAAATAACATGATGGATGAATCACAAAAGTACAAAAAGCTACATATTGTATAATCTACTTATATGATATTCTGTGAGAGGCAAAATTATAGGAACAGAAATCTGATTAGTGGTTGCCAATGGCTAAGTATAGGGTAAAGGGGTATGAAAGAACATTCTGGGTGATGGAAATGTTCTATTTCCAGATTTATAGAACAACACATTTGTCTTCACTCATCAAATTGTGTAGTTAAAAATGTAAATAATACCCCCAATAACCCCAACTTCAAGTTAAACTGAAACCAGCCAGGTACAGTGGTGTGTGCCCACAGTCATAGTTATTTGGGAGGCTAAGAAAGGAGGATAACTTGAGCCCAGGAGTTCAAGGCCTAGACAACATAGTGAGCATGCCCCACCCCTAAATTAAAAAGCCAAACAGATAAATAATATATGCCTGCCATGTGGAGGGTAAGTTAGTGTCTTTTTTTTTTTTTTCCTAATTTTTAGTTTTAGATGGACACGATACCTTTATTTATTTATTTTTATGTGGTGCTGAGGATTGAACCCAGTGCCTCACACGTGAGGCGAGCACTCCACCACTGAGCTACAACCCCAGCCCAGGAAGTTAAAATTCTTTACTCAACTCCATCCCAAGGAATAATACAATTAAAGAGAAGTCAGGGCTGGGGGTGTAGCTCAATGGCAGAGCATGTGCTACATGCATGAGGCCCTGGGTCTAATCCCCAGCACCAAAAGACAAAGGAGAGAAAAGTCAAAACACTCAACTCTTTTTCAGATTCTTCTCCTTCTGGTAAGGTACTCTTGCCAAAAAATACTGACAGGCTTTTTAGTCAGAAACCTTAAGACTATTTTAAGTCTGGAGAGGTTTTAGGAAGGTTTGAGCTGACCTAACACAAGTGTGTGTATTCCCAGGCAGTGACTGACTACTGCTGTCCTAAGATGACAGAGGCTGCTGTATCAGGACGGTGGCTCAGATCCTTACCACACTACGACACCTTGTTGTTACCACTGTCTTCCTTTTCCTTGGCTCCCTGTTTTCACATGACCTGTCTTCACATGGCCAACCTATCTGTTAATGTTTACTGCTTAATTCCTCATGACTCCAACCAGTTACCTTGACTCCTTCATATTCACTCATTCAACAAACATTTATGGGGTACAAAGATGAATAATCTTCAAATTTGAACACTTCAAAACAAATGGCCTTATTAAAACATAAGATATCAGTGCACCAAGAATTTTCCAGAAATGAAATGACACAGAAATAACAAAACTGGGAGACACATGTAATTTAAAACCAATTTAAAAATAGTTAATCCAACTTTTTTATTTAGAATATATCACTATCAGATTCTTTTAAAGAGCCAAGTTTGTTATTCTGCAACTCAAGTAAAAAAAAAAATTCCAAATCTGTCTATATCTGTAAGCCATACAGAAAGGCACAATCACATAAGTTTGGGGGCTGATGTCTAATATTTCCTTAAAAAGCCTAAAAACCCTTCACATTATCTGATAATCATGTTAGAAATACACTGAAATTTGATCCACTTTTCCCAACTCATCTCTAAATTGAGAATGTGGTATTTTCATAAAGATTTCTGTTGCTTATTCTCTTCTCATCTACAGGCTCTGTTAAACATTCTTATGATCAATGCAGAAGGAAAAACCCATATTCTCTAACAGCTGCTACGTGCTAGATGCTGTACAAGAAGTAGGGTCATTCCTGTTTTTACTTGTATACATATAAAAAAATACACACAGCCAGGTAGTAAAACAGCAGTATTCTAACATAATTCTGAATACACATAATTCAAACATGCTACATCCTACTTATGTATTATAAAAACTAAATATCAGAAATAGCTGGCATGGGGGCTGGGGCTGAAACTCAGTTGTAGAGCACTTACCTCACACATGTGAGGTACTGGGTTTGATCCTCAGCGCCACATAAAAATAAATACATTAAAAAAAAATTGTGTCCATAAAAAGAAAAAGAAATAGCCTGCACGGATTGTTTTAGATACAGTCAAATGATACATGTTGACCTAGTACTTACTTAAATCTCTAAAATACAATGGAATACTGGTCTAAATGGTTGTAGGGACTTGAAGAATAAAAACTTGGGTTGTGCCAGGTGCAGTGGCACACAGCTGTAATCCCCAGCTACTCAGGAGGCAGAGGCAGAAGAATCACAATTTTGAGACCAGCCTCAACAATGTGGCAAGACCCTGTCTCATAATAAAAAAAGGCCGAGGATGTAGCTCAGTGGCAGAGCACCCCAGGTTCAATCCCCAGTACTGGGGGGAAAAAAACGAAACAACTTATAAATGCAGTAGAGTACTCTATTCTATGGATCCACTCATAGCAATTTCTTAACTACACAGTTGAAAAGATTGAGTTTTAAAAAAGGATATAAAGCTCTAAAAATATAATGGTATGCTTTTCTTCCTAAAGTCATTGGCTGTCCCTATTCCCCATTCCCTCCTCCCCTCTTCCACATTTTGGATACAGCTACTGTAATAGGCTTCAGAACTTCTTCCTCACTTAATCAGTCTTCAATACTCCACAATTTTCAGTTGAAATAAGCCACCTCACACTACAATATCAACTGGTAGCAACATGTATCTGAAGGCTCAACTATCATGCTCTCTGAATTTGCAATTTCATCAAATTTGTGAAAAGCAGAAGGCATGATTAAAGATACCTTAAAATATACCAGCAGTAGGGTCACAAGTGATAACAACATGATGCTCTGGCCTTTTTAAAATCTGTTCAGGAGATGGAAAGTCAAGAATCAAAGAGACTAAGAATACCTGTTCAAGAGAACTTTCTGACATGAAGTAAATGTTTTTTCTACCTGGACTGTCCAACATGATAGCTACTAGCCACATGGGTTTTAAGCACTTGAAATGCAGACTGAATTTTTTATTTTATTTAATTTGTATTGATTTGAATTGAAACTGAAATAGCCTTATGCAGCTAGTTACTGCTGCAATAACAGTTCTGTAGTAACCCAAAGAAGTATAAAAAGGATCTGGTTAATCTCAGCATGATAAAGTATATTCATGGAAAAACTGGAGGACTATGTCAGAAGCATTAAGACAAACAACTGGGTCTAGGCACACTTTACAGACAAGTCCCAACAGTACTGAGCATCAAAAAATTGAACAAACTGTTTTTAAGGATTGATTCCCTACTTTTGAAGCCTTTGTGCTATACATGAATGCTGCTTTCAATAAGATCTTAAACCCTGAACTGCATTTAAATTAGATATATATAGGTTATCTCCAATCTTCACCTACTTTATAAGCTTAGGATAGTACCAATCTCTGTTTGCTATCAATTCTTCAAAAGTTAAAAAAAATCTACTATCTTTATTTCTTATTACTTCTTAATAAATTGTCTAACATTTGGGACCATTATTCTCATACGCACTGTTTTTTTATTGAATATCCCAATTCTTTCCAATGTTATTCTTTTATGTATAATACAGTGGGGCTATAAAGTAGACATATAAATATTTGCAGAATGAAAAAAATAGAATGATTAAATACTGGGCTTATAATCTGTTCTTTTTTATGTTCTTTTTGTTTGTAAAACCTTAAGTTGAAGCTTATAACTAAACTGTGTTTAATGCAAACTCTTTCATACCAGGCATGGAAATTCTCAAACTTGGGTAGAACATGTTACTACAATTACTGCTTTAATTTTAAACTTACATATATACATCACTCACTATGGTAAAAAATAATTATTCAATATTAAAAAATCATATATGGCACCAATCTCCATAATTCCACACCATTTCTACAATGGAAGTAATGCTTACATTAATTCTTTTTCTAAAAAGAATTTTTAAGAATGCATTTGTAAATAATTTATTACAATTAAGTTCAACTATGGGTGACAGATAATCCAAAATAACAAGGGTGTTTGAAAGATTTTTTCTACATAAATTCTTAAACAATAGTCCTGAAAAGGGAAAAAAAAAAATCACTATACCCTTACACTATATGTAACATCAAAACAGAAATGCTTTGTGAAGATGATGGAATGGTGATTCTTCCCTCCTTTTGAAAAAAATGTTCTTTAATATTATTGTTTTCAATTTAAATGTTAAAAAATTATTGACTTTACTCTCTATAACCTTATATTTATCTACAATAAGCTAATGAAATTTACCTCAAAATTCGTAACTCAGCATCTAGATTTTCTCAATTCGAAATGATATACACAATAACTTAATAACAATTAAGGGTAGTTCATTTGTATTTGGAAAATGAATTATAATTAGAATCTGAACAAAAGCTTTAAAAGTTTTCATTACTGAAATCACCTAAACATTTTCTTTTAAAATGTTTCATTTTAAGCAATTATATATGTAGGTCTATAAATTGCTTTGTAAAAGAAAAACTTAATCTTATATGTATATTATTAAATGAATCTTAATTATTGACTTCATCTGTCTTCAATCATCACATGCTAATCAAAAACATCCTTAATATTCACCTAACAGCAGTCTGCCTTTTGTCCTCTAGTTTCATGCATAAAACACAGTATTATTAACTATTCAATGACAAGTTATTCTTAACTGTTCAATGACAAGCACACATTCCAGATGATACTGCAGAACACGCTTATACAGATATGTGAAATATACTGTATATTTTAAAGGGAGATACATGCAGTATTCTGAAATAATATTTTCAACAAGAATACTTCAATTTTGTATTTCTAAAGTCAAGGAAAATTATCTACACAAATATTTTAAATCTCCACAAGAAAAGCCCATATCTTCCTCATCCTGCCACAAGCACAAAGCTCCTTACCATTCATAGCTGTGGGAAACTGAGCCATCATGGTCCTGAATTTTTCTTACTAGCTCTCATCCATCTGTAACATAAAAACATGGTGCCATTAATAATACAACAAGGGCAGATCGCAGCTTAGTTCGTTCAATAAGCAGTAGGAATGTCTGTCCCCTTCAGTTCACACTTCCAACAGGAAACAATGCAGAGCTTCTGCTGCTGCTGAACAGGCAGAATTTACATTTGGGGAAGGGTGGGAGATTTTGTTGGATAATGGCACTGCCTTAAATACATAACCATTTAAAAGAAACAGTCACATATTTAACAGCAAATACTACATAAAGGAACCCTTGGTGTGAACCAACATTCTTACAGAAATTAGTTTAGAAGCAAGGAACTGCTGTTATAACTAGGTAAGAATTTATCTCAGGGAAATTATGCAAGAATACATGGAAATCCTATAATAATCTTCTTTAAAAAAAAATCCCAAACAAACATAAATAAATGCAGCAGAGCTATTTAAGGTCTACCATTTTAAAATACAGTCTAAATCAGAGTACTAGAAATATAACTCAATGATACCATACTTGCCTAGCACATGTGAGGCCCTGTGTTTACCCCACCACTGCAAAAGAGTCTAAATGTAACTAATTTAACATATAAACGTAATTATTAAAATACACGTTGTGTTTATTAAATCATAACTACATGCGCTAGACAAGCACTCTGCACTAGTAAGAGAAGGGCCTTTAGAAATGAACAGCTCTGGGTTCAAATCCACTCTGCTATTTTCCTAGCTGTGACCACTGAAAAGTTACTTAAACTTTTTTAAGTCTCAAATTTCTCATCTATATAAAAATACTTTCCAGGGTTATTTTTAAAAAATTAAACATAATCCAGTACACTGCCTGACATATAGTGTGCATTCAATAAATGGTTGCTATTTGTAAACATCCAGGAAGGGAGAATGCAATATCATTTTGAAACCTGACTTCATGATTTAACTGTGAATAAATCTGAAATTCAACATTGTCTCATGGATCTTGAGGGTAGGACCAGTCAGGGAAAGTGAAGGCCTAGCAAATTTGTAGTAATGTGCTTGGTAAATAAAACCATGGAGTTGGGCAAGGTGTGGCCTGTAATTCCAGCTACCTGGGAGGCTGAGGCGGGAGGACCATAAATTCAAGGCCAACCTCAACAACTTAGGGACACCCAGTCTCAAAATAAAAAACAAAAAGGGCTGTGGATGTAGTTCAGTGATAAAGTGTCCCTCAGCTCATCCACAATATTAAAAAAAAAAAAGGATCATATTACAAGAAAACACTACTACATCAAAAAACTACTTGGCATTTCATTTATATCTCTAAATCATTTAACTATTAGTATTTTTATAAACCTAAGAAAAAATATTTGCATAGGCCATTTTAAATGAAGCAGGCATAAAGTGGTACACATGATGATAGAAGGTGTCACCAGTAAAACTGGCTGACTGCTGCCAGGAAGTATTACAAGGTCCTATTATTATCTTAATGAATATGGTTTGATCTAATCCTCAGCTTTAATGAACAGAAATATGACTATATTTCTTATCTATTTAGTGACTCACACCAAGAGAAAAAAAAATGGTACATAAACCCAATTCACTTATTTACATGAGAACTAGCAGCAGCTTTTCTCCCTTAGGGCAAACTATTTAATCCCCCCACCCCTGGTCCTTCAGTACTGGGGATTAAATCACCCAGGAGCCACTCTACCTCTGAGTTACATCCTCAGCCCTTTCTATTTTAATTCTGAGACAGGGTCTAAATTGCTCAGGTTGGACTCAAAGTTGTGATCCTCCTGCCTCAGCCTCTGGAGTAGTAGTTGGGATTTCAGGCATGTCCCACTGTGCTCAGGCTACTGATTACATTTTAACCAGATCACTGTGTGGTAAACAAAAGGAGTTAAGTGATATAAGAATGGTTAATGGAATCAGGTACTGACAGTCTGATACATCCTTCTACATCAGGATAAGCCAGGACAGGGCAAGAGGGATGAGTAAACCTCCACTGAGACTGAATGGCACTGCCTTTGACTCCGAGCTTTTCTGTGCATTGCTACTATAATATCATCCTCCCTCTCAAAGTGTATATTCTTTCTTTACATAGTAAGCTTTACTGCAAAGGAGCTTTAAACCTGTTACCACACTTAGACTTCACCTATCCACTCTTTTCTGGGTAAGAGGAAACTTTACCTATGTTTGGGTTGGTTTTCTTCATTCCTTTCTCCAAAGGAAAACTCCAGGTATTGGACCTGTTTACAGAAAAATAATGCCAAAACTGTTGTGGGGTAGCTGAAACTCCTAAAGGTACTATGTTGAACCTTAAGGGATGAGTAAGAATTGAGAACAACCTAAGGTTAAGGATCTTGGACTTGAACCTGTAGCTGGCAGGAGTTTTACAAGGTTTTAAAGAGAAGAACTTGGATTTAAGATCAACAACCAACATGAAGAAAACGATAAGACTAAAGCAGGGAGATCAGAGAAGAGCTGAGACCAACACCTGGCACTTCATGTAGAACAGAGGCAGCAAGAATAGAGAAGATGGGATACGTTGGAGAAACAATGAAGAGTTCAAAATAAGCAGAATTCACTGACTTCAGATATGAGGGATTGTGGAATAAAAGGAATCAAAGAGACAACTCTCAGAATTTGTGAGACTGGGGCCGGGGTTGTGGCTCAGTGATGGAACGCTTGCCTGGCATGTGTGGGGCACTGAGTTTGATCCTTAGCATCGCATATAAACAAATAAATAAAATAAAGGTCCATCCATAACTAAAAAAAATTTTAAAAAAAGAATTTGCAAAACTGGGTCAACTGAGGCATACCAGCTAAAAAAGTTAACACAGAAGGAAGTCTCATACACCAAGTTAGGACTACAACTTCCTCAAACACAAATTGTACAAACAAGTACAACATTTTTAATTCCTCGACATTAAATAATCAAAAGCAAAGTAAAGCCAAAATAAGATGTTCACCCACACAGTAATTACCTACTTATAGACATGCAAAAGAAAGCACCTCTATTTTGCCAGCTTTTCGTTACTAAGAATTCCAAAACACAGGAGAAAATTCACCAAAATTATTACATATAAGTCTATATCAGCAAATGTATTACTAAAGATGGTCTGACTACCACTATTTGCCAACAACATTATTCTATATTTAGAGGATTCAAAAAATTCCATCAGAAAACTTCTAGAACTCATAAATGAGTTCAGCAAATTAGCAGGATATAAGATCAACACCCATAAATCTAATGCATTTCTATACATCACTGATGAATCCTCTGAAAGAGAAATTAGGAAAACTACCCCATTCACAATAGCCTCAAAAAAAAACCCCAAAAAACTTGGGAATCAATCTAACAAAAGAGGTGAAAGACCTCTACAATGAAAACTACAGAACACTGAAGAAAAAAAAATTAAAGAAGACCTTAGAAGATGGAAAGAGCCCCCATGTTCTTGCATAGGCAGAATTAAAATTGTCAAATGGCCGTACTACCAAAAGCATTATACAGATTCACTGCAATTCCAATTAACATCCCAATATCTTTCCTCATAGAAATAGAGAAAGCAATTATGAAATTCATTTGGAAAAATAAGAGACCTAGAATAGCCAAAGCAATTCTTAGCAAGAAAAGTGAAGCAAGAGGCATCACAATACCAGAATTAAACTATACTACAGAGCAATAGTAACAAAAACAGCAAGGCATTGGTACCAAAATAGACAGGTAGACCAATGGTACAGAATAGAAAACACAAAGACAAACCCACATAAATACAGTTATCTCATACTAGACAAAGGTGCCAAAAACATACATTGGAGAAAAGATAGCCTCTTCAACAAATGGCACTGGGAAAACTAGAAATCCACGTTCAGCAAAATAAAGTTAAACCCCTCTCACCCTGCACAAAACTCAACTCAAAGTGGATCAAGGACCTAGGAATTAGACCAGAGACCCTTGCCTAATAGAAGAAAAAGTAGGCCCAAATCTTCACCATGTGGGCTTAGGACCTAACTTCCTTAACAAGACTCCTAAAGCGCAAGAAATAAAATCAAGAATCAATAAATGGGATGGATTCAAAATAAAACGCTTCTTCTCAGCAAAAGAAACAATCACATGAAGAGAAAGCCTACAGAGTGGGAGAAAATCTTTACCACACACATCAGAGCACTAATCTCCAGGATATATAAAGAACTCAAAAAACTTAACACCAAAAAAAAAAAAAAATAACCCAATCAATAAATGGGCTAAGGAACTGAACAAACACGTCACAGAAGATACACAATCAATCAATAAATATATGAAAAAATGTTCAACATCTCTAGTAATTAGAGAAATGCAAATCAAAACTACTCTAAAATTTCATCTCACTCCAGTCCAAATGGCAATGATCAAGAATATAAGCAACAATAAGTGTTGGCAAGGATGTAGGGAAAAAGGTACACTCATACACTGCTGGTGGGGCTGCAAATTAGTACAACCACTCTGGAAAGCAGTATGAAGATTACTCAGAAAACTTGGAATGGAACCACCATTTGATCCAGCATATCCCACTCCTCAGTCTATACCCAAAGGACTTCAACTCTGCAAACTACAGTGATGCAGCCACATCAATGTTTATAGCAGCTCAATTCACAATAGCTAAGCTATGGAACCAACCTAGCTGCCCTTAATAGATGAATGGATAAAGGAACTGTGGTATATATACACAGTGGAATATTAGCCTTAAAGGAGAATAAAATTATGATATCTGCAGGTAAATGGATGGAGTTGGAGAATATCAGGCTAAGTGAAATAAGCCAATCCCCCAAACCCAAAGGTCAAATGTTTTCTTTGATATGTGGATGCTGATCCATAACTGGGCAGGGGGAGGGACAAGGGAAGAATGGAGGAACTCTGGACTGGGCAGGGGGCATGAGAGTGGGAAAGATGGTGGAATGAGATTGACATCATTACCCTAGGTACACGTATGATCACACGAATGATATGACTCTACATCATGTACAACCAGAGAAATGGAAAGTTGTGCTCCATTCGTGAACAATGAATCAAAATGCATTCTGCTGTCAATGTATAACTAATTAGAACAAATTTTTAAAAAAAAGGTGGCTTGAACAACAGAAAGACAAATGAGGAATAGAAAGCCATAGTCATAAAGCCTTAATTTGTCATAATGAGGTATAAATATACAAGTCATCTATCTAGAATCTTTAGCTGGTCACCATATATTCTGTGAGTATAACAGTGCCACATGGCAAATATGCAATAACCACACACATGATCCTGCAAATAACCAGAGAATGAACCAAACAATATGCTGGACAGGGAGGGCAAATCCCTCAAGATAAGCTGAAGGTATTTAATATTACAGAACCTTCCTTGCTTCCTATGTGGAATTTAGCTCTCCATGCCTACAGGTAACATATTGTAACATTACATATGTCTGTAACATCTAAATGACTGCGATAATATCTAAATATGGTAGCATGCCAGGCACCGTGGTGCATACCTGTAATCCCAGCTATTTAGGAGGTTAAGAAAAGAGGGTTGCAAGTTCAAGGCCAGCCTGGGCAACAAGACAACCTGGTCTCAAAACAAAATCAAAATGCTGGAGATGTAGCTCAATGGCAGAGTGCTTACCTAGCATATTTGAGGCCCTGAGTTCAATCCCCACTAGCAAAAATTAAACAAATAAATTAAAATATGGTAGCATAACTTGTTGGAATCACTAAATTTTTAAAGCATACCACTGCATATGTTACATTTATACTAATTCTCTCTGTCCCACTGTGGAATAATGACCTCATGCTTAACAATTCTAATCTACCTGCAATTATAAATGAAATTTTGAAAAATATAACAGATATATAAGACTATGTTTTGTTGTTTTTAAAACACAATTATGGCCTGGGGATGTAGCTCAGTTGGTAGAGTGCTTGCCTTGCAAGTACAAGGCCCTGGGTTCAATCCCCAGCACCACAAAAACAAAAAACAAACAAACAAAAAACCACAATTATGTTTTACTTCATGAAATTAGAATAGCTAACAGTGAGGATCTACTATTAATTCAATGCACTTCTATTGATCATCTGCTATGTCATGTTTAATATTTATAGAATCCAATATACTCCAGGTTCTGTACAAGGAGCTTTACACATCCAGGCACCAGATATTGTTAGGAACCTTGATAATAATATCTCTTACTCCTCACAAGATCCCTGCAAGTCAGATATTGTATTCATCTCAAAGATGATGAAACTGAGGTTAGATTAGTTGCCCAAATTCAATCATGAAACCAGGATGACGTCCCAGGCCAATGTAACTCTAAAGCCCATGAACTTCCCTTTTCCTCTCTTAAACAGAGTTAGTAATTAATGATGAGTAGGTCACAGGTTCCTGTAAGCAACAGGTCAACTTAATGTTAGTGTATTTATTTGTAGGGGAGAAGAAAAAGAAGCCCGGCTGCCTCCTAACACACAGGACATCAATCACATACATAAGTTAGGGATTCCTGACCTCTTGGTAAGGAAAGAGAAGGAAAAGAGTAACCAGCATCTCCTCAGTTACATTCTTGGTGGCTGTCCAACAAACATCCTTTTCTACTCTTAGAAGGGGTGACATACAACTATGGACATTTTTGAAAGTTTGCAGTCATTATGGTTTGAAATGTGTTAATTATCTATAGTTTTAGAATATTCATGTGGAGATTTTTCTGCTCAATAAAAATACAGAATTGGCATGCCATTTGTAGAAACCAAGAAAATACAGTTGGCAGATAATATGTGTAAGAGCAGGGTGTGGTAGCACACGCCTGTAATCCCAGCAACTTGGGAGGTCAAGGCAGGAGGATGACAAGTTCAAGGCCACCTTTGGCAACTTCCTGAGACCTTATTTCCAAATAAAAATAAAAAGGGCGGGAGATGTAGCTCAGTGGTAAAGTATCCTTGGGTTCAACTCCTAAGGCTGCAAAAAGTGATGGCAGGTATAAGGCAAAGGAGTCTGCTTTAATTTAATATAATCCAAATGCAATTTGGAGAAATCACCAAATATAATTTAAAGAATTAGGAAAACGTATTCATATTAAGAAAAGTAGAAATGCCAGGACAAAAGTAGGAAATTCTGCAGAGGTCAGTAAAGAAGGGGCAGCATAAATGTTAACAATGTTAACCATTGTAAGAAGTAGCTAAGTTAGTCAGGTTTTTGTTCAGAAGGAGAAAACTACAGAAATGATGATTTACAGTAATTAGTCCAAAACACACAATTTTCAAGAAGGAAAACTAAGAGACTTGTACAAACTCACAAGTTAAATAGCAAAACTGGTCCCAGAAACCACATCTTTGATGTTCATGTCCAGGACTCTACTTTTAAAAGTTTCCCAACTTGCCCAATCACATCACCTGGGACACTGACCAATTCTATAGATTCCCAGGTCCATAATTTGGAGACTCTGATCACTACGTTATTAAGTGAATTAGGACAAGAACCTCCTAAAACAGTCTCCCATCTTTAGGACCCTTCCACAGAGTACTAGTTTTTTTTCCCTAAAACACTCATTAATATTCCTCCATCCTGTGTAAATTCTTCCTGTGATTACAAGTTAAAGTCCAAACTTCTTGGTATGAAGAATCTCACCACACACCTTGATTTTTTGTCCTATGTACACCAACCTTTTCTTGAAACAGTGATGATGCTTCTTTTTTTCTCTCCCCTGTTCCTTCATAAAGAGCTGCTCCCTCTGTCATGGTCATGGTGCTTTCTTCTCATTCTTCAACTCCTAAATTAAATGTCGTTTTTTCTTTAAAAGACTTCTATCCTCTCTAGCAATTAGTCACTGTCTCCTAGGTATGTCTGTAACACTTGTTCAACCCATAATAACCTCATTTAGCACACTGCACTTCCATTTCACCTTTGCCTCTTTCACATGCCCTAGGCAGACTATTCTTATTTACCTCTGTATGACTAATTCATAAATGAGATTTCCCAGAGAAACAAGAATAATTTACTAAATAAATGAACTGAGTAGATGGGTAACATGGTTAACATGGAAACAAAGCAAAGAAAGCAAGGAAAGAGGCAAAGTCAACTAAAAATACAGAAAGATCTGATGGCAAAGTAAAGAAGGCTTCAAACTACTTCCTTGAAAACCTATAGACATCAGAGCCATGGATACTGAACCAAACTGTCCCCTGAAAATAGCTATTCTGTAAATTGGTTGTTTCTTTTAAATATATGTTTAAAAACAGGAGTTTATTTCTCATTGAATTCTGCAGGCTTTTGATTGGGAGTTATGAGGAAAGCTTGGGCTTTTCAATTATACTTTGAATCACATTAGTTAGATGCAGATTACTTTAAATTTGAGTAAAGGCCTGACATTCAAGAAAGCAAGTAGTCAAGTTCCTGAAGGTATATTTTATACAACTTTCGAGTGCTTCCTCCACTCCAGCATATGATGGGCAAACAAGGATGATTCTAAAATTATACTTGCTGATTAGTTTAGAAAATCATTCCTGCTTCATTTAGTTCCCAAAGAGATCAAAGTCAGTTCTATATGAGAATGACTGGAGCAAAACTGCCTACTACTTTACAGTTTCTACAGTAGGAAGTAATTTACAGAGTACACACCTCTTCACCCATTCATTTTTTCATTCATTCACTCACTCATCAAATACAAATGGTCATTATAATGAAAGGATTTGAGAAATACTACAAACACCCTGAGGATAGACCTCTCACTACTTGGGAGATAAATCAAAGAATGGGACATGTTACATACAAAGGAGGTAATATTTATGTAACAATTACCTAACATGAGACTAGTGGCAAAGTGAGTGAACTCCGGTGTCCTTGGAGTGATAATGTATATATTATGGACAAACACTATTAAAAAGAAAATTAGTTTATGAACCAAAGAGTGGAACTGGTTGAAAGGAGGAAAGTAGAGAGCCAGCATAAGACCACTCCTATTGTCGTAAAGATGTGATTTGAGTAATGTGATTTTGAAGAATTCACTTAGTAAGACTTAAGAGACCTTAAAGAACCCAATAGCCTTCAAACTGTGCTCTCTAGTGTTCTAGAAGTTTCAGGGAGGTACAGCAAAGATGGAGTAGACAGAAAGGGTGAAAAGCTGGGAAGGAATACCCACTTCAATGATAGCAGCTCTGATTTTACATTTTTCATATTGAGCCTTCTTTGTAAGATTTTATCTGATGATTTTTTTTAAATCCAGTCATTCTACTGTTCTGAACATGAATGGATGCTATATTTTGTCAAATGCTTTTTCTGCATCTAATGAGATAATCAAGTGATTCTTGTCTTTATGTTTATTGATGTGGTGAATTACATTTATTAATTTCTGTATAATGAACCAAGTTTGCATTCCTCAAATGCAACTCACTTGATCATGGTGCACTATCTCTTTAATGCGTTTTTGTATGCGATTTGCCAGTATTTTATTAAGAATTTTTTGCCTGGTACAGTAGCACACACCTGTAATCCCAGCAACTCAGGAGGCTGAGGCAGGGGGATTTCAAGTTCAAACCCAGCCTCAGCAACTCAGCAAGACCCTGTCTCTAAATAAAATAGCTGAGGACATGGCTCAGTGGTTATGTGCCCCTGGGTTCAATCCCTGGTGCCAAAAAAAAAAAAAAAAAAAATTCTTACATCTATGTTCATAAGGGATATTGGCCTTAAGTTTTCTTTCCTTGATGTGTGTTTGTCTGGTTTTGGAATCAGGGCAATACTAGCTTAGTAGAATGAGTTTGGAAAGGTTTCCTCTTTTTCTGTCTCATGGAATAGTTTGAAGAGGATTAGTGTCAGTTCTTCTTTGAAGGTCTGATAGAACTGAGAATCCATCTGGGTCCTGGGCTTTTCTTTTTTGGTAGGCTTTTGATACCATCTTTAATTTCATTGCCTGAAACTGATCTGTTTAGATTCACTACATCCTCCTGGTTCAATCTGGGTAGGTCATATGTCTCTAGAAATTTGTCAATGTCTTCAAGATTTTCTATCTTATTGGAGTGTAAGTTTTCAAAATAGTTTCTGATTATCCTTTGTATTCCAGAGGTGTCCATGGTGATATCTCCTTTTTCACAATGAATTTTAGAAATCTGAGTTTTTTTCCCTTTCTCTTCATAAGCATGGCTACGGGTTTATTAATTTCATTCATTTTTTTCAAAACACCAACTTTTGTTGATTTTAAATTTTTTTAAATTCAATTTCATTGATTTCAGCTCTGATTTTAATTATTTCCTGTCTTCTACTATGTTTAATATTGATTTGTTCTTTTCCCAGGGCCTTAAGATGTAATGTTAGATTATTTATTTGGTGACTTTCTATTCTTCTAATGAATGAGCTCAGTGCTATGAACTTTCCTCTTAGAACTGCCTTCATAGTGTCCCAGAGATGTTCATGCTGTGTCACTATTCTCATTTACCTCTAAGAATTTTTTTTAAATTTCATCTCTGATTTCTTCTATTATCCACTGATCATTCAGTAGCATATTATTTAGTTTCCAGGGGTTAGAGTAGCTTCTAATTTTTTTTTTTTCTTTTTTTTTTTTTTTTTTTTGCAGTGCTGGAGATTGAACCCAGGGCCTTGTGCTTGCAAGGCAAGCACTTTACCAACTGAGCTATATCCCGAGCCCTATTTTTTATTATATCATTGATTTCTAATTTCATTCCATTATGATGGAATAGAATGGAAGGTATTATCCCTACCTTCCAAGAACTAAAAAACCAACCCAGTCCACTTCAGTTCCATCTTATTCCCATGCACCCTCCCTATTGTGGAACTACCTGTCTCCCCAGTGATACTTCCACCTATGATAATTTCCTTTGCTACATTTCATCTTATACTTAGCTCAGTAATATAATACCATCTAATATTAAAGCTTTTGTTTTCTGCTTGCCCTACCTCTACTAGACTGAAAACTCCTGTGAATGTCTTTTTCATGAGGGCCAAGCAGTCAGCCACATGGTAGACACTAAAATATTCTTTAAGCATAAGCCCTTGATTATGAGAGATTAGCATACTTTCAACTGCACAGAGGACAAGTAGACTAATACACTGGAACTTAAACTTTGAAAACAGATCAACCAACTTGAATCAATCTCAGTGCAAACACTCCCCCGGGTTTCTGGATTTATCCTCAATTTTTTCATCTATAAATATGGATAATGTACCTAAATGCCAGGTTATTGTAAGATTTAGACACCATGTCTACTAAATGTGGCAAATAGAAGGTGCATGTAAATGATGGCTATTTTTATAACTGTTCATCGATATTAAACTAGTCATTAGCCAACATGATTTCCCTGAAAAACAAATATAGTGTATCGCTTATACAAAAAAGAATATTTTGCCTGGGGTTGTGGCTTAGTGGTAGAGCACTTGCCTACCATGTGTGAGGCACTGGGTTCAATTCCCAGCACCACATATAAATAAATAAATAAATAAAGGTCTGTCAACAACTAAAAATATAAAAAAAGAATGTTTTCCTCATTTACATATTTGAGAAAAACATACTTTTAATTAATATTTTCATTGATAATTCTATTAATAATAATTGGCTCCAATTCTCTACACAAATTTAATTCTCAGTTCTAGTTCTGCAACTTAGTCTCTGCAGTTTAGGATGTTTAAACACAAATTATAAGCCTGGATTTTTATAAATGTTCAGTTTAACCCACAAAGAATCAACAAACAAGAGGGTATAAAAGAAAATAAATGGTACATTAATCCTGAAGCAGTTAGTAGTAAAATTATATTAAAGATATAAATTAAACTAATTTTAGAAGAATCAGTCAATAACTCTGAACTTGAGACAATTCACCCACACAAAAGGGAAAAAATACCTAACAATAGCATGTGACTCAGCCTCTGAGGTGGAGGGAGGCAACTATTTTGCCTTTTCCCATCTGTCTCATATCAAGAGTAAACATTAAAGCAAAAGTATTTACTTGACTCAAAATGAAAACATGGAAAAATTTGGATAGAAGCATCACTTTCATGTAAAATATCACCTCTTTGAAACAAAGATAATTTTCAGAGTTTGAAGCTCTAAAACACAAGGAAAACATAAGGAAAAAACAAACATTCCTCTGATTATTTACGAACTCCTTTTTTGTTTGTTTGTTTGTTTGTTTTTGTGGTGCCGGGGATTGAACCCAGGGCCTTGTGCTTACAAGGCAAGCACTCTACCAACTGAGCTATATCCCCAGCCCATTTACAAACTCCTTTGAAAACAAAATTAAAAGGTAAACAAAAGGGGAAAATCACAATACATTATGATAATCAGTTAATATTTTTAATGTTCAGAGAGCTATTAAAATAGACAATGAAAACATTAAGATCTCAAATAATTTACCAAAAGAAATAAAACTGGCTAATAAATGTTACTATCACTAAGAATTAAGAAAATGAATACAAAGTTTTGCTTTGTTTCTGCTTATAAACTTACATTAAAAAAAAAAAAAAAAAGGCAGTGCAGTGGTGCATGCCTGTAATCCCAGTAGCTCAGGAGGCTGAGGCAGGAGGATCACAAGTTCAAAGCCAGACTCAGCAAATTAATGAGGACCTAAGCAACTTAGTGTCTTAAAATAAAAAATAAAAGGGGCTGGGGATGTAGCTCAGTGGTTAAAGTGCCCTGGGTTTAATCCCTAGTACCAAAAACAAACAAATAAACAAACAAAAAAACAGCCACCTTGGCTAATACGCAGGGCTAGCAATGGTGAGAGGAACTGGGTGCTCACAGACATAGTCTATACAAGTACAAATTAGAATAACTCTTCAGAAGTAGTTTGAAAATATATATCAAAAACCCTACGAACATTCATTTCCTGAATCTGTTATAAGGAAATAATAGTAAATATGAAAAGTGCCTTATTTACAAAATGTTCATGCAGCATTAGTAATTACAGAAAAAAATGAAAATAATGTAAATGTCCAACAATGGGGGAATACACTAAGCCAAGTATAATGCTACCACTTAAAATCAAATCCACATCTATGAATTAAATCTTTTTAAAAATATTTTTTGGTTGTAGATGGACATAATGCCTTTATTTATTTTTATGTGGTGCTGAGGATCAAAACCAGTGCCTCACACATGCTAGATGGGCACATTACCATTCAGCCACAACCCCAGCCCCTGAATTAAATCTTAAATGATTTTTTTAAAATCAAGTTCAGCTAAACCATGTAACATGAAAACTATGTTCTTAGAATTTAAAATGTATCATGTAAAAGTGTATTTATCATTATGAGAATAATTGCAGTCAACAAGCAATGAATACTTATCAAGTGCCAAGCCCTCATTATCACTGATAACACCATTATGAGGGCCACCCTAGGAGGATCTCAGGCCCACAGGCACTCACTAATTTTAAGGTTGACCCAAGATAAATCACACTTTAAAGGAAGCCTCACTAAACATTTTCATAGGCCCCTTGGAAATGTTAACAACAAATTTTGAGACTGAATTGAATTTTATTTCAGAAAAGAAAAGTAAAATTAATAGGGCCCCTGACCCACCCCCTCACTGCAGAGAGCAGTACAGAGCAGCAGTAACCTAACCAAAGGACAGGCCTGATTATAACTGTTATATTTATTATGATATGGTCACATCAAATATGTTGCCTCTTCATCCTTTCAACAACAAAGGTAAATATTACTATGAAATTTTCACTTTTTTTTTTTTTTTTTCCAGAAGTGGAGATTGCACCCAGGGCCTCACACATGCTAGACAAGTGTGCTATCACTTAGCCACATCCCCATCCATTTTTATTTTATGTTATTTATTTTGAGACAGAGCCTGGCTAAGTTGCCAAGGCTGCTCAAACTTGTGATCCTCTTGCCTCACTCAGCCTCTTGAGTAGCAGGGATTACAGGCATGTGTCATCACACCTGGCTGAAATCTTCACTTTCTAAAGAAAAAAACTGAGGTTTAGTGAAATTGGTATACTTACAAAGCTAATAGGTTGAGCTGGAAAATCCCAATTAGACAGCAAAATCCACTGTTCCTTACTATGATGTTATATTGTAAAATGCATACAATATATATGCAAATACAAACAAACAAAAAGTGGAAAGGAGACACCAAAACATGGTTGTCAGTGAATGGTAGATTTGGAATGACATTTTTCTTCTTTTTTTCCCACTCACTTACAAAGTTTCAATAACTGGCCTGTAAATGTTTAAATTACATAATGAAAACAAAGTTAAATTTAAAAGGGAAAAAGATTTGGAAATGAATTTATGTTAAATGACAATTATATTGTTAATATGTATTAAGTGCTCATTTATTCTCCTTCAAGACCAGCAATCAGTATATCTCAAAATGAAACTAGTAAATTAAGAGAACATCTCTTATCAAAGCCAGAAGAACAGAAGTCAGAAACAAACCAGGCTAGGGAGAAAAAGAATAGAGGTCTAATCAAATATGTTCATAGCCTGGGAAAAGATATGAAAGGAACTTGAAGTCTCCAAGATTAAAAGCTAGGACATGTTCTCTGAGACTTCTGGCAAAGGCTTCTAGTGGGCTTGCCCACCAATTCACCAAACTTTCCAGTGCTTTTCAGAATCATAGCAAGATGAGGTCAGCACTCTCCCTCCAGCTTCCCCCATTATATTAGTAAAAGTGGGGAGTCAGAAGAGAAATTTAAACCTGTTTTATGGGAGTAAAGATATATAATCTAGAAGATTCAAACATTCTGAACAGCAAAAAATATACTGGGGTCCAAGGATTTATTCCTCAGGCTTTCCCACAGGCATGGTTAGTAATCCTCAAAATTATTCTAAACAACCTCCCAGAACTTGTTTTCACTCGTTTAGTCCCTGGGCTTCTTCCTCTTTCCCTTCTCCCCCACTGGTTTCAAAGCCCAGTTTCAGTATTATTTCCTCAGTGTAAGTTTTTCTACTTATATAACAAAATGGTTGATTCACTTCTTGACATCACCAGCATCACCATGAGCACCTTTAACTCAAATCAATGAATTTTTACTGAGTCATCTGATGTATAAGAGAAGGGAATGCAAGAGAAGAGTAAGACTCAAAATTATAATTCCATATAACAGCTATAAGTATGAAGGACAGGAGAAGGGCACCTTAGGAAACCACAGAGTTATTAGATGAACAATCCCAGAGGAAATAACTCCTAAACTGAGTGATTAAGACCACAACAGGTATCAAAAAGCTGGCTACAAGGAGGAATGAGATTTTTAGGAATTGGGGAGAAAAACGGGCAACAGCACAGGGGAAGGCTGAGAATTTAAAAGACAATGTCAAAGGACTTTGTAAATGGGGCTAATCATAGCACCACCTCATAGGGAAAATTGTAAAATTAAGTGAATAAATATAAAACACTTAGATTAACATAGGAGCCAACATAAATGTTGGCTACTATCATTTTTTAAATTCACAAACAAAACTAAGAAACAAACTTGGGGAAAAATTTATACCTATATGGTAGAGGTTCTACTCTTAATATATAAAGAATTCTTAGGGGCTGGGTAGTAGCACTTGCCTATCATATGCAAGGCCCTGGGTTTGATCCCCAGTATCACACACAAAAAAGAATTCTTAGAAATAAACAAAATAAGCATGCCAGTGAAACGATAAAAAGGCAGATAGCATTTCTCAAGAACAATGAAAAAATCAGAACCTTCATTAATTACCCAGAGAAAGAAAAATTCAAACAAGATAGTCTTTAAACTACACTTTTTTAAAATTTTTTTTAAGATGTTAAAGATCTTTATTTTATTTACTTATTTATTTTCATGTGGTGCTGAAGATCGGACCCAGGGCCTCACACATGTAAGGCAAGCACTCTACCACTGAGCCATAACCACAGCCCCTAAACTACATTTTTTTAAGTCAGTGTTTCTGAGGTATATGGGGTAACAAAACCGGTTTCACTCATACTTTGATATTGATGAATTTTTCTGACAACTTGGCAATATATTTACATGGGCCTTACTTTTTGGTCCAATATTTCTACTACTAGAAATTTATTATAAGGAATTAATCACAGGTGTGAAGCCAAATACAGCTACAAGGATGTTGAATATGACATAATTTAGAATAACAAAAAATTAGAAACTACCTTAATATTAGATGAACAATGATTATAAGCACAGGATCAAAGTCAGACTAAGTTCATATCATAGGTCTACCACTAGCTAGCTGTGTGATGTTAGGCAAATTATTAAACCTATCCTTGCTTTATTTTCCCAAGTGTAAAGTAAATAACAGAACACCTGCTAAAGAGAAGCTAAAGATTAAATGAGTAAAAATACATACTGTGCCTCGAAAAAATAACTAGGATATGCTAAATACTTGCTAAATATTAGACATTATAAACGTTCAGCAGTAGCAGGGTAATATAAAGCCATAAAAGTATATTGTGAGCTAGGCATGGTAGTGCACACCTGTAATCCCAGTAACTCATTAGGCTGAGGCAGGAGAATCACAAGTTTGAAACCAGCCTCAGCAACTGAGAGAGAGTCTCAAAAAATAAAAAGGGGTGAAGATATGGCTCAGTTCAATCCCCAGTACCAGGAAAAAAAAAAAAAATATTGTGGATACATACCCAGTAAAATAAAACAATGTTTTGACAATGCTGATAAGCTAAAAAGTAAATTACACAACAGGTCAGGGATGTCACTCAGTGGTAGATTACTTGCCTAGCATGTTTAAGACCCTGGGTTCAATTCCCAAAACTGCCAAAAAAAAGAAAAAAAAAAAGAAAGAAAGCTACATAAGAGAGTACATGATATAATTCATTCTATCATCTGCAAAGAAAAAGTTCTGGAAGGAGATCCATCAAAATATTGACAATGATCGCTGGGCATGGTGGCGCACACCTGTAATCTCTGCAGCTCAGGAGGGTGAGGCAGGAGGATCAAGAGTTCAAAACCAACCTCAGCAACTCAGCAAGGTGCTAAGCAACTCAGTCAGACCCTGTCTCTAAGTAAGGGCTGTGGATATGGCTCAGTGGTTAAGTGCCCCTGAGTTCAATCCCTGGTCCCCCCAAAAAATTTTTAACAATGGTTATTTCTAGGTAATATGATTATTAGTGACTATCATGCTCTTTAAATTTTCCCATAGCTCTCCAATTTTCTACATGGAACATATATTATTCAGCACAATAAAAAACAGTACACATAAAAAGTCAATAAAATTTTAGAACACACACAGTACAGCACTTTTAGGAAAAATCAAAATAAAGAATCAATTTTAAACCATTTGACAAATCTCTGTTCTAGGCTCACATTGTGCCTGGGGATTTTCTTTCTTTCTTTCTTTCCATCTGGCTTAAGTGAATAGAAAAATGAAATATTTAGTGATCTGTGGGGCACAAACCAGACAATACTACTAAAATAATAAACATTTATCTTAAATACAGTGTCCTGAAATACTATTAAGTTTCTGACTTTACGCTAAGGATACCATTTACTCATAAAATATCCACAGTGCCGGGCGTGGTGGCGCACGCCTGTAATCCCAGCGACTTGGGAGGCTGAGTCAGGAGGATCGTGAGTTCAAAGCCAGCCTCAGCAACTTAGCGAGGCCCTAAGCAACTCAGTGAGACCCTGTCTCTAAATAAAATACAAAATAGGGCTGGGGATGTGGCTCAGTGGCCGAGTGTCCCTGAGCTCAATCCCTGGTTCCATAAATAAATAAATAAATAAATAAATAAATAAATATCCACAGTAATCCTTTAATTTTGAATTCCAATTTTGAAGGCAACAAAAAACTTCCCTCAATCATTTTCCACACTTACATACACTCCCTACCATACCTCCTCCCTTATTTTCTCCACGGCACTTAGCAAATTCTAACGTCTCTACACATGATTGTCTCTCCTCCCCTTTGTTGAATGAAGTGCCACTATGGCAGGGTTTTTTGTATATTTTGTTCACTGGTTGTAGGATCAGTTCTTGGATCAGTTTCTTACACGTGAGCATTCAGTTTTTGCAAAATGAGAGAATAAATGAATGGATTCCACACCATGAATTTTAAGTAACTTCTGCTGGTCTTCACTTTTTAAAGAGGAAAGGCAGTGGTTGAGAATAAAGAAAGTTAAAGCAGAAAGTGAAAAAAGACTTTTTTGATGTTGTTCAGTGAAGCCCCTAGAAAGACAAAGATGAGGAAAAGTAACCTTATGAGAAGAACAAGACCAACAATGGATTTAGGAATGAATTGCAGCACGTACTCTTTCAAAATGCAATTACCACCATGTTATAAAGACCATAAAGCTCAGGTAGTGGAGAGTAGAATCAGAAAAGGTTTGGGGTTACTGGTATCTAATCTAAATGGCTCTTTCCATCTCAATCATCCAAGTTACTCAGCTCTCTGAACGCAGTGGAACCCTAAAAGTAGGAATGAGGATGCTGAAAGAAGGTAATAACTTGAAGTAAGAACCAATGGAATAAGGACCAGACATGGGGAATGATGGAAGGGCAGGGATTGCTTTCCAATATAGGTTGTCTCTGCAGCAAGACAAAAATCAGTATATAAGCATTTCACTGGAACTTTAGCAGAGGAAAACCTAAAATACTTCGAATGAGGAGATTTTTAAGTTTCTGACTTAAGTTTTCAGGACTTAATTAAAAAGATTAAAGAAGGAATGCTACACTTGCATTCCTAAACCATCCACATCATTCCCAACAAATTTCATTAATCTCTGAAGTTCTTTCTTACACTCCCTAAAAAGTCTTTCAAGTTTACAGAAAAGCCACCAATGTCACAGAAGTTGTGAGATTTATTAACTTCAGCTTCTTAATTCTTATGTTCAAGTGGTCATTTTAAAAGTGCCACACAGGCACATTAGATGGAAGACTGAGGAAAAAGGGGTGATAGGTTGGTAAGCATCCAAATATGGCAGTGTGCTTCACTGCCATAGATTGCAAAGCAGAGATTACCAGTGTCCTAAACGCCAGTGCAAATCCTGCTGGCTCCTTATTTAGTTGGACCTCTGCAATTTGATACTATTCTTTCCCAACATCACATCTCTCCAAGTCCTCTTTTCACCTGAATTTAAATATTTTGAAGTGATAATCCAAAGTAATAGAAATTAAAGGGACTGAATGGGCAGATTCTTTGTGGGTATTAGGAGATGGGATTGTAGATCAGTTCTGCTCTATTTTCCAGATTTCCTATATGGATTATTTTGATAAGATTAAAATGAAGAGCAAAAAGTTAATTTCTTTCCCACAGAGTAAAACAAAGACCCCCCCATTCCCCAAACAAAGGAATAAGCTAAATTAGTTTGAAATTTCTGACTGAACAAGTTGGAATAATAACAGGTGACACTACACTTGCACTAAGCAGCAGTCACTGCCACTAAGCCCATTACATACAGCACTGATATGGGTTCTATTACTGTCCCCATTTTACAGATGTGGAAATCAGAAACTTAGAGAATTAGAGTAACTTGTCCAAGGTCATATAGTTATTTAGTATTGGACCTGGAGGTAGGAGGTCTAATTTGAGAGCCTGTACTCTCATATAGTATAGTTATGATGACAGTACAAATGAACATACATTCACAAATAAAAGAATCTAGAAAACATAAAATAGTTGGTTAAATATGACAAGTTAAATATCTACCATCTGGAGGTAGACCCCTAAATGTTTACACCACAATCACTACTCTATTAGCTCCACAGTAAACAACTAAATTCAGTGTCCTGATGTAGTTGTGAAATTCTTTTTAATTGAGTCTCTCAAAATGCTACTATACATTCTTCAAATGAAATAGGTTGCCCTCTTAAGAGATGAATTCACTGTCCTATTTCTATTCAGTTTCCTCCCTTCCTCCCCCATTTCCTCTCTGCTTTCATATCCTCTAAGACCAGTTCAGTTCCTCTTTCTTGAGAATACCTATATGCATGCTTTACCCAAGAGAACTCTAACATTAGTGTCTGTGCTCAGCAACTGTAGGATGGTACAAACTTAAAAAATGAACTCAAGCAGAAAAAGAGCATTTCTAATGCATCTTCTGCTTTAGATCTATGCAGCTGCAGAACTGATTTTAAACATTCTCATTTTTCTACTTTACACTTGGAATCCTGCCTTTCACAATTTTTTAGCCTTTCTTCAAAATAGTTTCTCCACAAATTTTCCCATAAATAAGAAATTTTTAAAACAGGCCAGGTGTGGTGGCCAAAAACACAAACACACACACACACACACACACACACACACACAAAACAAGGAAATGCACTGTTAGATGGTAACATATCACATTTTAGTAATGTAACTAACTTTTTGTGAATCATTTCTAGAACATTAAATGTTTTACGAGTAACTACAGTGTATAAAATGTTGGTTATCAATATACTAATATGTACTTTCATTCATTCACTCAAGAGAGAATTCTTGGGCTGGGGTTGTGGCTCAGTGGTGGAGTGCTTGCCTAGCATGTGTGAGGCACATGGTTTGATTCTCAGCACCACATATAAACAAATGAATAAAATAAAGGTCCATCAACAACTAAAAATATATAAATAATAAAAAAGAAATAATTATTGAACGCCTATATAACTTTTTTTTTCCTGAACCAAGATGGGTGTACAATGAGGACACAGGGGCTGAAGTTAAAGGATATTGGTTTGAAACCCAGCTCTTGTACTTAGAAGCTCAGAGACATAGTCAATTAAACTCCAGGTTAACATTTCATTTATTTATTTGATGGGAAGACAATAATTACTTCTAGGGCCTTGATGAGCTTTGAATAATTATGTAAAAAACAGCACAGGGCCTACTATTAGTAAGTAGTTTAAAAATGACAACTATGGTAGACACGTTATAATACTTAAAAAAGTGTAGTTGAAAGAGATGGCCAATGAATGTTCTTTCTGTCTTATTAAAAAGACAGAAATTCGTGAAACTCTATATTAAAGATACATTAAAACTAAAAATCCAAGGGGTGTGGTGGCCCACGCCTGTATTCCAGCCATTCAGGAGGCAAGAGGACTGAAAATTCAAGGCCAGCCTCAGCAACATGGTGAGAACCTGTCTGGACTTTTTTTTTTTTTTTTTTTTAAGTGGGTGGGGAGGGCCTGGAAATGTAACTCAGTAGCAGAAAGCTCCTGGTTTTGATCCCCAGTTATCTTTCTCCCAAAACACAACACTAAAAATCCTAAGGTTATGTAAGAAATTTTCCACTTTTTAAAAAATGGAACTAATTATATAGGTTCAAAGATAAAAATAGGAAAACATTAAAAATAGAAAAGATGGATAAAGAAAATCTTGAAAGCTGCCAACTTTGGGTAATCAGCGTATTTTATGTTTGTGAAAATACAAAAATTTTAAACCATAAATTCAATCCCCAGAATATGCCTAACATACTTCCTCATATTCAGGAGGAATCAGGATTTGAACCTTCAGATATGTTGAACTAACAATGGTAATAATCTGATACTGGTCAAGTTTTCTCAAACCAGTCTACTCTTTAATATAAAGGGGAACACAGGGAATACTTATTGAATGTATTAAAGGGTAAAACGCAAGCTTTGCAGCTGCTTGTTAATACTACATCAAAACAGCAGCAATACACATGCCCTAAACCCCGCATTCTTCAAAAACACGAAATACTTCCACTTTAAAATTTTTAAGGCAATCATAGGCACAGCCCCAAAACCTAAAGGTGAGCACATCAGAGTTGCAACTATCTTCAAATTTTGAAGGACTTCATTCGTATAAAGATTTTGTGTGATGTTTCCAGATTGCTTTTAGGTCTTGTTGCTTTTTTAGATGTATCGCTGCAGGACAACACAGCAAACCCGCAGAGGGAGAGTGGCAATTAATTTCTTTAAGAGGCTTAAGAAGCTTCACCTACAGTCTAGGGTGCCTAAATTAAGCTGACTAACAACACAAAATTTCAAGTCACACCTTGCCTATCTCTGCGTAAGCAAGTAAACACTAGTAAAACAGACCAGAAGCACCTTTGGGCTAACCTTAATTCCTACCATCAAGTGACTGGCTCTATCAAAAATATTCTTAACTCATTATGAATACGCGTTTCAAATGAAGCATACGAGCCATCGGCTATAGTTCAGAAAACAAAAAAACAAAAAACAAAAAACGCATGATTAATAAACCCAAATTCGGACGGCACTGACTGAAGGAAAGCCCTCCGCAGTTTCAGTCTCGGTTTACCCATTCATTAGGCACAGGCAGGCGTCCTTCTTGTTTTAACGAGCAATAAACTTTATTCTGGCTTCAGAGATCACACCTCCGTGGCTCCGGCAGACCCTGGAACTCCAGAACGCCGAAGTCGGGCTTTCACATTTCCCAACTTTGGCTCCCGCGAGCAGTGGACGCCACGCACCCGCCCACCGTCCTCTCGTGACTCGGGCTACTTTGACGCACCGGGATGCGGCTCACCTGACACCGCACCACCCACACCAAGACGGAGCGCCAACTCCGCCAAAATAAAACGGGTCCCCGAAGAAGCGTGCGGGTGCCCCTGAGGCTGTCTTCTGCCTCCACCCCCAGAGCCGGGGGCCACGCCGCCCGGGCCCCCTCGGCGTCCGCCACTTGCCCGACGAGGCCGCGCGCGGCAGGGGCCCGGCTCGCCGCAGGGAGGAGGCTGCGGGTCCCGGCCCGCCCGGCGGCGCGGGGGCAGGAACCCGAGGCTCGAGGTTTCCGCCCGGCGCCGCCAACCCGGCAGGGGCCTAGCGCGGGGGCCGCCCCGACTCCCGACCCCCGCCGCGGCCGTCCGGGGCGCTGGGCCGCCACAGCCCGGCCCGCCGAGCCTCCGGACGGCGGCAGCGCCCGCACCTGCCCCGCGCCCTGCGGCAGCCGGGGCGAGCGGCTTCACCCACCTGGCGCCCCCGCCGCGTCTGCACGTCACGGCGCGACCCCGCGCTCCTCAGCACCCGCAGCGCGGGCGCGGGCGGGCGCCGGGAGACCCCGCTCGGCCGCCGCCCGGTCGGTCGTAAGGCCGCCGCCCGCGAACCTGTTGCGCAGCCTGTCACGGCCGCTCGGCTCCGCCGGCGCCGCCTCAGCCCCACAACAACATGGCGGCCGCGGCCTCCGCAGGAAGCCGGGGGGCGGGGAGGCGGGCGCCGGGCCGGGCAGCCGATGGCCCGCCCGCCGGGCGCCGGGCACCGCCGGGCACCGGCCCCCACCCTCGGGAGCCCCACACTGCCGGCGCGGCTCCTCACCCCCGGAACCCCGAGGCGCCGGACCCCGCGGGCCCGTTCCGAAGTCTCTTCTGTCCTCCGAGAGGCTGCGAAGCCCCGGACCTGGCAGCCCTTCCTGGAGCTGCGACGACCCACCTGGCTCCTCCTCCCCGAGGTGACATGCTGATGTTGGGTGGTGCGTTTCCTGCCACAGTGGACCCCAGGGTTTCGGGAAGGGCCAGGCGGTGCCCAGCACGTCCCTTTGCTCTCTACGTGGGACGCTCCCGGGAGCCTGGGCACGCAGCGAAGGTCTCCTCACTGATCTGGGGGCAGAATTCCCTGGGAATGGGGGAGCGGGCGGTGGCAGGAGGCGGCGCCCACCCTGGGTCAAGGGACCGTTCCGGGCCTCGGGAACCCTTCTCAGGCACCGCTGCAGGATTTAACCACATCCAAGCATCGCCCGTTCACCTCTTCCATCACTCACAAAAAGGGCCGACGAGAGGAACCCTCTACCCCTGTTCACACTCAGCAATCCCGGGTACCCTGACCCAGCTCCAGAAGACTCCCCCAGACTCTCCTGCCCGCAGGAGCTAAGCATGCTCACCCATCCCAGAGCTACCTGACCCGTGAACCTCACACTCAGAATTTACCTTTTTACCCCCTCCCAGTTCCTGGTCTCTTCACAAAAGACCAGACAATTCACCAGCAAGTGTCCAGGGCTTGTCCTTGACACAGCTTTCTTTACAGAGAAAGGCTTTCTTTGTGACTGCGGTGAGGAAGGAGTCAGTGGTTCCTAATGAGCAAAATAGAGATGTCTGTTGGCTTTTAGAGGCAGGGACAGGACTAGTTTGAGGTACAAAACTCATATCCCTATGACTAATGTTGATGCAGATCAAATGAATGGCTTCCTTAACTTTTCTTACCTGTTGGGGCGGGTGAAGGTAGCAAAGCAGGCTGCAATGCCCAGGCCTACCTAGACTGGCCAGCCAACTCTTGTGAGGAATTTAGCAAACATTAACAGTGATGAACAGGCTTTTCTCGATCTCACACTCAGTGTTTTTCCTAACTCTTTAAGTAGGACCTGACCAACACCTGACAGACAGGTCCTGAGCTTCAATGACATAGAAAGGTCTTACTCCTTGGTATTAGTCTAGAGGGCCCTCATTGCTGGTGACCGATCAATATGACCCCTTTTGCAAGCAAACCACTCCTGATCACATGGTCTCATTCCCATTTCAGACTTCACCAATTAGTTGTATTACTTCTTTTTGGAGCCCATGTTCAACAGTCTAAGCCTCTGAGTCTTTCTCAACCATTTGGTCTGTAAGATAAAACCTATTTTTTATTCTTGTTAGGCAGGTAGCCAAGTCTCCATTTCCCTCCCATCATTGATCAAAGGTTCAGGACCTGGTGCAATTCACCCTGAGTCCTCTTTCTTTCTGAGTAAGGTGCCACATCCTTGGCCAAACCAAAATGGAATTTGTAGGAAGAGATGTTTACTAAGAAAAATAAAAAAACATTGAATTACCTCCCTAAAATACACTAAAAAGCTGACAACCTGTGACAGGAACTGGCATCTGTGCACAGACCTGCCATACCCCAAGCACAAAACTATATCCCAGGGTGTCCTTCAGAACTTCGAGGTCAGTTTGTCCATCCATTCTACTCTGTCACAGTCCAAAGTACAAGATTCAGCCAATCATCTATCCCCACCCACAGGTTTATAGAATTTGGACAATATTAAGCATTTTTGATTAGATATAAGCAATGAGAGTGGAAAAGGAGTTAAGGATGTTTAGCTCCCTAGGTAGGCCTAGGTAATCATAATTCTCTTCAAGAATGCTTGCCTCACACGCATGGGGCATTGGGGTCAATCCTCAGTACCACAGAATAATAAATAAAGATATTGTGTCCATCTACAACTAAAAATATTTTTTTTAAAAAAAGGGAATATAAGAGGGGCTGCTGGGTGCGGTGGTGCACACCTGTAATCCCAGTGGCTCTGGAGGCTGAGGCAGGAGGATCGAGAGTTCAAAGCCAGCCTCAGCAATGGTGAGGTGCTAAGCAACTCAGTGAGAGTTAAATAAAATACAAAATAGGGCTGGGGATTTGGTTCAGTGGTTGAGTGCTCCTGAGTTCAATCACCAGTACCAAAAAAAAAAGGAAAAAAGAAAAAAAAAAGAAATATAGGAGGGGAGCAAAGACCTTGGAAATAACCAAAGAAATATGCTCGCTTTTCTTGCAACTTCTAGATCATATTTCCCACTCACAAAAGTCCTTCTTCGAGTTTTATATACCAGCTATACCCTTCCTCTGTCCTTATCATTTACCAGCTTCCAGGGCATTCAGTTTGCCAAGAATTTCAGCACCTGGAGTAGTCAGTCCTCTCTACCTAGTACCCTATCATTCTTAGTGTCTTTAGGTATTCATGATTTATATAGGTGACACATTCTCAGGCCTAGTTCACTAACTTCCTCCTCTCATCAGGCAGGACTTGAAACAGAAATTATAAATTCTCTCCTTAATATTTTCCAAATTCTACCACCTATTCCTCTTGTTCATCCCCTAGTAACCAGCTGGTAATACAAAATTTTGATTTTCATTAAATTAAGAAAAAAAATCTCAAGCATTCCTTCTTTTTTTTAAAAAAAAATTATAGTTGCACATGGACAACATGTCTTTGTTTTGTTTATTTTTTAATGTGGTGCTGAGGATTGAACCCAGTGCCTCACACATGCTAGGCAAGCACTCTGCCACTGAGCTACAGCCCCAGCCCCTCAATTACTATTTCTTCAAATACATTTTTCTGCCCCTTCTCTCCTTTATCTCCTCTTGACTTTCCAACTGCATGTATATTCAACTGTTCAATATCATTCAGAGTTCATATTAGATATGTTCTGGTTTCACCATGGAGTACTAGAAAAACCTGGCTCTGAATAGTGGAATATGCTTCTTTTAAAACTCTGCTGCTTTTATCTCTCTTTGGTGGGAATTAATCCCTCTACTATCAGCCTCTGCACTTTCTACCTAGGGTGACTATTCAAATCTTTTTAAACAGACAAATTCATAATCTCTTCATCCCACTCCTAAACACACATATGCATGCTTATATACTGTCACAATTATTCTATGCCTTTGAGAAATGGGTGAAAAGTGAAGTTTGTCCGTTTTTCAGTTTCTTTTTCCTCTCAAAACCCATACAAAAGAACAGATGTGCTGATAGTAGTCTTTTGTGGATAAAGAACTCAAGTAATCTGGGAAACCAGGCTGAAGCTGCCATAGTATATGATCATAAGAGCAGATGAACAGCATGCCAGCGTAAGGGGATCAGGGTCCAGGAAAAGGGCTAGGCCTTCATTTGACAGTTGTCAAGTCACTAATTGGATATTTGTTTTAATTAAGTAAATATTTATTTAAAAATCTCCCATGTTCTTAATTCACAGGAATGGTCAATGGGATAAATTTGGCTCTTAGTTTGTTATAGTGGAAGAGAAGCAGAAAATTGAAAATAGGAATGATTTAGGGGAAAGAGAAGGGAAGGGAATTTCCCAACCCTAGCATGGAAAGGAGTCCTCCCATCTCTAGGCCACTTGTGTTGTGCATAACTTGAGACTGGCTTGATGCCTATGATACCAGAAAGGCAGTGCCAGGCAAGCTGAAGGGGGAAGCTAGCCCAGACTTGGCCCTAGGCCAACACTGCAGGGTGGAGCCAAAGGCCAGACTGGGTGAAGCCTGGAGGCCCTGGACAGGATGTGCTCATTCATGACTGAAGCAGCAGGGGCTTCCAGTCTGGCAGGTGTAGCTCAGAGAAAGGGAATCCAGTCTGATTCAAGAGGCAGACATGCTTCCTGTCTGGCATATATGCCCAGCTGTCTGTTTATTTCTGCTGTCTGCAGACAAACCTGGAGTGATACCAGTTCCCTCCTTTTAGCAATCAAACTAATGATAATGTAGCATGTTGCACTGAGTACCTTTGTGTGTGTGGTACTGAGAATAGAATCCACAAGCACATGCAGTGCCACTGAGCTACACTTCCAATCCCTTACTTTTTAAAAAAATTTCATTTGGTCCTCACAATAATCCTGCTAACTAGAGAATAACATTCTGTTTGTGATCACCTACCCTGGTTGGTACTGAAGAAGGAGAGGTAAAAGCAGTCTCAGTCTTTTGTTTGGGGAATTTTCCCATGCTCAGTTGTCATTTTCTTTTTTCCCTTTACATAGAGAAACCCAGGCCATGCTCTTCAAGTTCAGTTAGCAACAATGTTTTATTTTAATATTCACAGTGGATCAGATTGTTTTGTCCTGCTTGGTCCAGTCTGGCCAGACGAACATTTTTATTTCTAGTGTAGTTCTTTTCTTCTCTGTAAGTGAGACAATGTGTTGAGCCAATGAAATTTAAGAAAGATAACTGGTTTTGCCGAGGCCCTTGAGAGTGAGACATGGTGTAACTGCCCTTGCGCTGGTGCCGGAGGATAGAACACCAGAGCAGGGTAAGCCACAGGTGAATGTGAGCCCACGTTCTGTTTTTGTTTTGCAGTGCTGGGTATGGAACCCAGGTCCTCACACAAGGGCTCTACCAATGAGCTCTCCCCCAGCCCCTATGAGCCACATTTTGATTGTTTAAATGAGATGCTTGAAACTTGCCCTGTCTTGACTACCCTTAAGAAAACAAGATGAACATCTAAAAATTTGAGCTATGGAATTACAGTCCAGAGAGGGGTCTGAAACCTCAAGTTGGTCAACATCCTCATCTGCCCTAGAGAGGAGTGGCCAGATCAGGAGAATTTCCTGCATAAGATTCAGGTGGAGAGTAGGATTGGATGCTTGGTGCTATTTGCCATTTCTAGTATTTCCTTTTTGGTTGTATGTATATAATGAATATGCTTCCCCTGCTTTTCTAGTACTCTAGTTTAGGATTGCTTAATGCATTAGAACCATATAGAAAAATAAGAAAGAACAAAAATTGACTGCTTGCAAATTAATTTAACCTCAGAAGCCTTCCTCAACAGGTGAATTTTTGGGGGTACTTTTGTAAATGGAAATACCTGAATGCCAGAGAAATTCCATTACTTGAACAAAGCCTTAAGTACTAAGAATGGCTAGTATTCAGTTCTCTTGGCACTTAATCACCATCACCATTATTTGCTGAGTATGCCATGTATGTATATGTGTGCATGTAAATGTGTATAGGTCTGTATATGTTTGTATGGTATATATACACATGTGTGTATTATTTACACATATGTATGGTATATATATACACATGTGTATGTGTGCATATATATAGCATAAGTAAGATTACTCAAAATCTGCTAATTTCATATAGCATATACATGTGTGTATATATATACAAACATACACACATGTGTATATATAATATACATATATTCTCTAATCTTTACACATATTTAGGAAGTCCAGAAGCTAGAATTTGACTCTTGATTTTTGTACTTGTAAAATACATGCTCTTTCTACTCTACAACACTTTTGTTCACTATATTACAACAGGTTAATAATTTCTCCTCTCTGTTTTGTATTAAATGTACATGAGTATGAACTTCCAAAATAATTTATCTTGGAAGAACAGTTACCCACAATATGAAGATGGAAATGATAGCTCAAGTTTCACTTCACAATCACAATGCGTGATGCTCCTAGTGTTTGCAATTCCTCCTGCTGAAGGCCCAAATTCTCTGTGTTGGGCATAGATTTCCCATGTGACTTACATGGTCTTTTTTCTTAGATTCCTTTAAATGCCAGTCATGTAAATAACATAGCTCTCTAGAGAAGAGAATCCACCTAATCATTTAAAGAGGAATGGGTAGCAATGATCTTAAACTTGTACACGTAGTCTAACCAGCGTGAGCCTTAGTAACTCATTAGGCGAACATTTTGCCATTTATGACCACTCGCATTGACCCAAGATAGTTTAGTAAGGTCAGATTACTCAAAATACTTAGAGAAGCTTCATTACTTTCCAAATAGGCAGTTGAAAGAAAATAAAATCTTAATGTCTCTGTCTGATTCTCAGTTATGTAAAATGATCTTATCTGATCACTGACCATTTGTTTCTTCTTTATTATGTATTTTCCAGGTAGGAAAGTGTACACATCATAAATTTTCCAGCCCCTAGGTTTTTATAAAAATACAAGCAAAAACATACAATCATCTATGCCTGCCTTCTTTTGCATAATGTTATATAAAATATATTTTGAAGCAACAGAATTTTCATTATACTTCAATTAATCTTAGACTACACTCATTTATAGGAGGAAGAATTTTTTTTAAGATTTCAGACGAGGCCAGGCATGGTGGCACAGGCCTGGAATCCCAGCAGCTTGGGAGGCTGAGGCAGGAGGATCACGAGTTCAAAGCCAGCCTCAGCAAGGACAAGGCCCTAAGCAACTCAGTGAGACCCTGTCTCTAAATAAAATACAAAATAGGGCTGGGGATGTGGCTCAGTGACCGAGTGCCCCTGAGTTCAATCCCCAGTTCAAAAAAAGAAATTTCAGACTATGTCATCTTTTTTGTTTGTTTGGCACCAAGGAATAAACCCAGGGCCCCTCACACTTGCTAGGCAAGCACTCTACCACTGAGCCACATCCCCAGCCCTAGCCTGCGTCATATTTAAGAGATTGTCTGTATCTCATTTTGATCAAGAAGCACTTAATGAAAACTTGAAAAATGTCACACATTCATCTATCTGTCCATCTCTAAGTTTGTTCCAAAAATATTTTCAAGTTTTTTTTTTTTTTTTTTTAAGAATTTTCAATTCTGTCTTCTGAAAAAACTGCCAGCATTGTTTTGGTACTTAAGAAAATTGTTGACCAAACCCCACATCTAGCATGCCTTAACTATCTTCAATGTTCTTTTTTTCCAAAATTCCTTTTTTTTTTTTTTTTTTTTGGTGCTGGGGATT
>JAJEJO010000711.1:620305-675036 GCA_020662805.1 Glaucomys volans | reverse complement strand
CCAGGGCCTTGTGCATGCAAAGCAAGCACTCTACCAATTGAGCTATATCCCCAGCCCCCAAAATTCACTTTTTTCTTCAGAAAATAAGGAATTGTTTTTATTTCTCTTTGCCCAAATAGCATTATAAATAATTCTAAAAATCTTAGAATTATGCATTTAGATTCTAAATAATACTGTTGCACCATTTCAAGCAATCAGATTTCTTTCATTTTCCTTCTAGGAAATATATATATATATATATATATATATATATATACACACACACACACACAAACACACACACAATATATATATGTATTTGTATATATATATTTGTAATGATAGTGTAACACTATTTTAGTTTTCGGGGTTTTTTTTTCACTTAACAATGTCATTCTTTCAGAACGGTATATTTTCTATATTCATACAGACGTGCAGAGTATTGATTGAATGGAGTACCATAATTCACTTAATGAATTTCCTGTTACTGGCTGACTCTTTTTTATTTTTATAAATAACAAACATTTCATTTCTAAATATCTATAAATAATAAACATTTCACAAAAAAATCTTCATATGTCATTTCCCCTTCTCCTATAGTTTGAATATGAAATGTCCCCCAGAGACCCATGTGTTAAACACTTGTCCCTAGTCCCTCGGGTGTCGAGGAGGTGAAAGAGCCTTTATGATGTACGGCCTAGTGAAGGGAAATCGGGTTATTGGGGGTAGGACATGGAAGGGGATGTTGAGACCCCCAAACCTACCCTGTCTCTCTCTTTGCTTTCCAGCCACCATGAGGCACAGTCCTATTCCACCACGTGCTCGCACCATGATGTACTGAGCCACCATAAGCCCAAAGCAATGTGACCAGCCAGCCATAGACTGGAACCTCTGGAACGTGAGCCAAAATAAACCTTTCCTCTTTTAAAACTGACTATCTCACGTATTTTTCACAGTGACGAAAAGCTGGCTAAAATGTCTTCTTTTCCATCCTCCTGAGAATGAATTCTCAGAACTTTAATTATTGCACGAAAGGAATTATTGAGTTTCTTTTTTTTCCAAAGGAAAAAATTTTATTTTTTCAGATAGTCTGGAAGATATTCTTTCGCTTAAAGTTAAAGGAAAGAACGGAGAAACAAGTTGAAAAAGTTTTCATTCTAGTGAAGTGAAATGATAATTCTTTGCTAGAGACAAAAGAATTTCAAGGACAGACAATTATTGAATTCTATAAAAATAATTTAGATTGATACAGCACCATAGGAATATACCAGTTCCACTGTACCTTCCTTGAAACTATATTTCATTACATTTAAGGCTTTTATTTACAAGGCAAATGACTTTTTAATTTTACTTGTTTTTCTTCCATCATTACTGATGGTCAGTATTAAAATTGTTCTTTATTATTTAAGTAATAAAATTTTTTCTTATTGAGAAATTTTTTCTCCTGTGAACTATTTACACTGTCTATAATTGTATTACAACTCTAGCATTCTCTTGCTTTTGAAAACTTATTACTAACACGTATTAATTGGACAAATTAGTGGGATTCACTGTGATAGTTCCCTGCATGCATGCAGCATGCATTGATCACGTCCATTCACTCTTCTTCCAGACCCCACCACTAACATTGCCAGTCCTAGTGACCCCTCTTCTACTTTCATGTTAACTTTTTTTTTATTTTTTTAGTTTCTACATATGAAAGAGAACATGTAATACTTGTCTTTCTGTCTCTGACTTATTTCACTTGACATGATATCCTCCAGTTCCACACATCTTGCTGCAAATGAGAGAATTTCATTCTTTATGGCTGAATAATACTCCATTGTGTGCATATACCATATTTTCTTTATCCTTTTCATCTGTTGACAGGTACCTAGGCTGATTTCATATTTTAGCTATGGTCAATGGTGCCAAAATAAACACAGGTGGCTGTGCAGGTATCTCTTTTGGAAGCTAACTTATTTGACTATATACCCAGGAGAGCAATACCTGGGTCATAGGGCATTCTCTTAAGTTCATTGTTCTTCCCTAAAACAGGAGCCATGGCATTGTTAGAAGATTAAAACAAAAATAAATAATTCTACCCATAAGCCAACAAACACCGGTAAAAATTGTAGTAAATTCTTAGAGGTTTACAAAAAGGTCCTAGAACTTTGCGCCTTTCAAGTTTTGCCTTGCTTTTAATTTGATGTACTATATAATCTAGATTTATTTGGTTTGTAATTTATATGGTAAGTTATGGGACATGGACCAGGTTTTAACATGCACTTAACAGCATATACTGTACTTTCAATACTTGGAAAATAATAATTAATGGTTAGGTATTGGATATTTGGCACAAAACCTTGAATCTAAGTAAAATTAAGTTTAAGAACTCTTTTAGGGTCTGATGAAAGTGAAGTGTAAAAAGCTTTCATAGCTTCATAGAGGGGGTGAGAAATGTATCCTGTGGTTGAGACATGTTGAAATTAAGAATACATAAATGAAATTACCTGTTAAAAGTTGTAAAAATTTGGCTGGAGTTGTGGCTCAGTGGTACAATGCTTGCCTGGCATGTGTGAGGCACTGGGTTCAATTCTCAACATCACATATAAATTAATTAATTAATTAAATGTCCATCAACAACTTAAAATATAAATATATATATGTGTAATTTTTTTAAAGTTGTAAAAATTTTACAGAGGGAAGTGAAGGGAGGGGAGGGGGCTTGGAGATAAGAATGATAGTAGAATGAATCAGACATTATTACCTTATGTGCATATATGATTACATGACCTGTGTAACTACATCATGTACAATCAAATGTCCATTTATGTATGATATGCCAAAATGAATTCTACTGTTATGTATAACTAATTGGAACAAATAAATAAGTATCATGGACTCAAATAAAAACTGGAAAGAGAACAAAGAAGAAAAAAATTCCATACTTGAGATAGACAAAAATTAGTCTTCCACCACAAAGAAGAGAAAATAATTATAAATCGATTTTCACTAAAAACTTTTAACTACAGTAGATATCAGTAAGAAAATGAAAAGGCAAACTACAGATTGGGAGAAAATATTTACAAAACATATGTCTGATAAAGGGTTTGTGCCCAGAATATGTAATACTCTCCTAAGCTCAATAATAAAATGATAATACTTTTAAAATTGGACAACTGATTTAAATGGCTTCTTCATAAAATAACACACACAAAAGGAAAACTATACCTAACATGTTTTATATCATTAGTTATATGAGAAATGCAAGTTAGAAGCACAATGAGGTACGTGCTCATTAGAAAACCCCAAATCACAGTGATACATGATACAGAGCATACCTAATGTCAATGAGGATGTGAAACAATGGGAATTTATCTTATACTGCTAGGGGGAATTTAAAATGGTAAAATCATTTTGGAAAATGGTTTAGCAACTTTTTGAAGTATTATATCTGAATTCTATATGCCTTTCAACTCCTAAGAAAAAATGAACCAATGTCCACCAAAAAATAAGCCTTTAAGTCTTCTCGGTTAAAAAAAAATTGTAAAAATTTTAGAATTGACATCACCAAGGTTGGTTTAAGAGTTTAGAGACCATAAACACATAGCATCCATGTATAAACTTTTTTTTTTTTCCTACTGGGAATTGAACTCAGGGGCACTTAACCACTGAACCACATCCCCAGCCCTTTTTGTATCTTATTTAGAGAAAGGATCTCACTGAGTTGCTTAGGGCCTCACTAAGTTGCTGAGTCTTGGTTTTGAACCCTTGATCCTCCCGTGTCAGCCTCCCCAGCCACTGGGATTACAGGCGTGCACCACCATGCCCAGCTCCATGTTTAAACTTTTAAAACTGTGAAATACACTAAACTTTCCAATAAAATCAGGAAGTCTAGTAAATTCTGTGTTTTTTTGTTTCTGTTTTTGTTGTGGTAATTTTGCATGGTGACTATTTCAGCACCAGGGTATTTTAATGCTCAAATGTTGAATTCCAATTGTATGTGTGCGCGCATGTACACATGCAGGTATGTGTGCTCAAGGCACACCCTTGCTCTGCTAGTGTCACAAGAGTGTGCCTAGAACTGGGCAACAGGCACTCATCTGTAATCCCAGCTATTTGGAAGACTGAGACGTGAGAATCATAAATTCAAGGCCAGCCTGGGCAACTTAGTGAGACCCTGTTTTAAAATAAAATAATAGGGGCTGGAAATGCAGCTTAGAGGTACAGCACTTGCCTAGCATGTATGAGGTCCTGAGTTCAATCCTGAGCATGTAAAAAATAAAACCTTACCCAGGTAACATGTATGTTAAAGAAAAATTATAATATAGATATAAGTAAAAAGGAAAAATGACCATATTCAATTACTTAGAGTTTGCCTTTAGTATACCATGCTTCTCAGAACTCAGGATGTTGAACAGATTGCATAGAAACTTGGGTAGGTTAAGTGGCAACAAGCAAGCTACACCCACATATCACGTTGTGACCACCTCTGGAGAGACAGCTGTACCAGTATCTTCCACCTCATATGGCAGGGGCTCAGTTTCACATTTGATCATTAGAATTTTGCCTAAACATGATCCTGACTGAGCAATAAGCAAGTGGTTGTATAAGTCCTTCTGTGGTGGTTCCTAACTTCATCACCATCCCTTCCCAGCTTTCATTATTTACTCCTACTCCAGATTTGGAATATTTTCTTAATTTTAAAAACATTGCATTTAATATATAAAAATTGGTTGTATATAAGTACCCTTTGAGAATGGAAAATTAAGGGAAAAGGGTCATCTTCAAAGCTGAAGTACCCAAATATGAAATAGAGGGATAAAAATGAGCAGAAATTACTTTAAAGAAATGGAACAACTCCAGATCAGAGCAAACTGACTCTAGATATTAAGGCCACAATTGCTGGGCCCACATCCATAATCCCAGCCACTTGGGAGGCTAAGGCAGGAGGATCCAAAGTTCAAGTCCAACTTTGGCAACTTAGACACTGTCTCAAAATAAAAAGGGTTAGGGATATAGCACAGTGGTGGAGCACCCCTGGGTTCAATCCTTAGTATTGAAAAAAAAAAAAAAGAAAAGTACAATAAATGGAAATTCATTAGCCTGAACATATTTTTATAAAAGGATAATCACTGAGATAAATGTTGTCTGTGCCCATCTGTGATACTGTGGAATATATATTTGATCTTTATCCCCATTCCTGACATACAGCTCCTAAAACCCTTAGAATCTTCAGAGTAATGAGTATCTTTAGTATGCCAATAAAATGACCAGTGGTGGCAACCCCAAGGTAGCTTCATGATGGACCCTGGTCACCAGAAAGACCAAGGCATGGTTAGAGGGCTGAAACTTTCAGCTCCTCTCTTCCAGCTCTGGGGAGAGATGAAGGGCTGAAGACTGAGTTGATCACCTCTGGTCAATGATGGTATTATTCATGCCTCCATAAAAGTTCAAGAGGAGTGAGTTCAGGAGCTTCTGGACAGCTGAAGAAGTGGAGCTTTCTGGAAGGCGGCACCCAGAAAGGCATGGAAACTGCCACTTGCCACATATTTGCTCTATGCATCTCTTCCATCTGACTGTTCATCTGTGTCCTTTACAGGTAAATGTAAGAAAGTATTTCCCCGAGTCCTGGGAGCCACTCTGGCAAATTAATTAAACATAAGAAGGGAGTCATTGGTACCCCATTTTATAACTAGTTGGTCAAAAATTCCAGAGGCCCCTGATGACTGGCATCTGAAGTGGGGTATATAGTATTGTGAGACTGAGCCATCAACCTGTGGGGGCTAATGCTATTTCCAGGTAGACATATCAGAGTTGATGGAACTAGAGGAATCCCAGCTGGTGTCCATCGGAGAATCTGCTGCAGAATTGCTTGCTTGTTAGCAGAGCATGGTAGCACATGCCTCTGATATCAGCAACTGGGGAAGCTGAGGCAGGAGGTTCAAGGTCAACCTGGGCAATTTAGTGTAGACCCTGTCTCAAAATAAAAAATAGAAAGGATTGGAAATGTAACTCAATGGCAGAGCTCCCCTGCATTCAATCCCCACTACCACAAAAAAATAAAAATTAAAAAAGTTACTTGTGTGGGAGAGGTCACAAATGCCTTATGTTGTGAGAATATAGGAGAAGCTGAGTTTGGTTTTTCCTGTATCCTTACATCACCCCATCACTATCCTGGGAAAAGAAAATCTTAGACTTGTGGTATTTATGGTTCCATTGGCAAGACTTTTTTCATCGAGGAGATATTACCTCTCTTTTTAGCTGGATTGCATGAAACTCTGTGTGTGTGGGGGACGGGGGGGTTCTAGAGATTGAACCCAGGGGTGCTTAACCACTGAGCCACATCCACAGCCCTTTTTATTTTTTATTTGAGACAGGGTCTTGCTCAGTTGCTTAGGATCTTGCTTAGTTACTGAGGCTGGCCTGGAACTTGCAATCCTCCTTCCTCAGCCTCCCAAGCTGCTGGGATTATAGGCGTGTGCCACCATGCTCAGCCTCCATTAAACTCTTAAGTTACTACCTGCCACTAGTATGATGCCAGGCTGAGCAAGCAACATTCTAACCACAATCTGGTTTCTTATGTGGGTCACCTCACAGGGAAAAATGCTGGTGATGCTTGAAGTACTATTCTGATCTACAGAACTGTGATTATTCTGAGTACAAATTAATGCATTATCTCAGTTTGTTAATCACCCTGTTTAAGTTTGGTTGATGTGAGAGATCTCAAGTAGGCTGACAAAAGAGGTTTTAGAGCCAGGAAGACTAGGAGTAAAGGAATATCACCATGGAATGTGGCCTTTTGACTGGTGGAGGGCAGAGTATGTGTCCAGTTCATCCCAGTTTTGAAGCACAGACCCTGGCCCCATTAGAAATTCATTTATCTAAACTAGACATCCTTAATATTAAAGCCCATTCTATAATTACAATCTCATTTCATAATTAATAAAAAATGTATGATCAACAGAGTTTTTTTTAACTTTAAAAACCTTACCCAGGAAGGGTTGGGGATATAGCTCAGTGGTAGAGTGCTTGCCTAGCATGCATTTGGTTCCCAGTACTGCCAAAAACAAAAACAAAAAACTTACCCAGGTAATGTACAAGTTAAAGGAAAAAACATGAAATTCATAAAAAGGAAAAATAATCGTATCTTGATTACTTAGATAAAGCCTTTGTTAAGATATTGGTATATACCCTCTCAGACATTTTTACATGCATACAAATGCATGGATATATACATGTTTATGTATATATGTATGTACATATATGTACACATATGTATGTACATATATGTACACATATATGTATGTACATATATGTACACATATATGTATATATATTCTTACAAAAATGGTATCTTACTATAATAGTTTTGTGGCTTACTTTTTAAACATAATATATGGTGAAAATCTATGTCAATAAAAATAAATAATTTATGGTATCTTTTTTTTTTTTTCAGTGCTGGGGATTGAACCCAGAGCCTTGTGTTTGCAAGGCAAGCACTCTGCCAACTGAGCTATATCCCTAGCTCTGGAGTCATTTTTAATGACTGCATAGTATTCCTGAGTATGTTACATAACTTAAACATTTTTCTGTTCTTAATTCTTTTTTAAAAAATATTTTGTTATAAATGGACACAATGCCATTTATTTATTTATTTATTTATTTATATGTGGTGCTGAGGATTGAACCCAGTGTGCTGTACCACTGAGCTACAGTCCCAGATCCCTGTTCTTAATTCTTAAGTTGTGTCCTTTTTTGTTATTGTAAAAACAAGGCATTAAAGAACATATTTATTATTTTTAGAATAGATCCCTAGATGAGATATTATAAGATTAAAGTATATACATGTCTCAAATCTTTTGATATAATGCCAAATTGTGCTCCAGAAAAAATTGCACCCATTTATCTGTCCACCAGCATCATTTGAGAGGGCCCCGTTTTCTCACTCTAGAATTTCTGCAACTTTATCACATGACCTCCCTGGATCTTAGGGCTACTACAACACATTGCATCTTCACCAACTAATTGCAGTTCTTCCTTGCTTGTTTTCTTCCTTCCTTTCCTTCTTCCTCCTCCCTCCCTCTCTCTCTCTCTTTCCTTCCTTCCTTCCTTTCTTCCTTTCTTTTGATGGTGGTGATGGGAATCGAACCCAGGGCCTCAAACATGCTAGATAAATACTCTACCACTGAACTATATTCCCCAGTCCTAAATTAATTTTATATTAAAATCATTTATACTAAAAAGTATTTATTGTTTATCTGAAATTCAAATTTTACTGTGTGTTTTATATTTTCTTTGGACAGAATACTTTTATTTATTTATTTTTATGTGGTGCTGAGGATTGAATCCAGTGCTTCACACATGCTAGGTAAGCGCTCTATCACTGACCTACAGCTACAGCCCCTGTGCTTTGTAATTTTATTTGTTAAATTTAACAACATCTTTGGAGTATTTTAATACTATCTGCCCTAAATTCAGCAAAATTCCCAAAGTATATGACATTTGCCTCTTCTCCATTTTTGCACTGACAGAGATTTTTTCCTTATTCTGTATTTCTTTGGCTTTGTTTTTGTTTTGGAATGGGAAAGAAGAGAATGAACCATAACTTCCCAAGGTGACATCTTTTCTCAGAAGTATAAATGCTTTATTTAGGATAGGTGACTTTGAAAGTTATAAAGGGGGAGATTGTTCATGACATATCATTTGGGGAAAATAGGTTACAAAGCATGTTTTATGATTCCATTTCTGTTTAAAGTGTATTACTTTAAAATGGTAGGGTTAATTTGTAAGGTTCTGCCATCAGACCTCAATTAAACTCCAAGTTCTGCCTTTCCATCTGTTTTACCTTGAACAAGTTATTGAGCAAAGCCATGTTCTTATCTTTAAAGAAGTCATACAATCTCCTTTGTAAGTTTATTTCCAGTGATGAGATAAGAGGCACAACCCAGGCCTGCTGGACTTGCACATCAGCACCCACAGGACAGTCTTCATGACGGGATTCCTCTCTAGGTCATTCAATTTTTGTTTATTTATGACACATTCTAGGGAGTCTTAGGTTAAATCCGGGCATACAATTCAATCTATTTTCTAGGTCTAGGAAACAAAAGAAACTTTAGATACACTTTTTAAATCAGAATGTGTGTGTGTGCTCTATACTCACAGTCCCCACTCATGATGATTGTCTTATAATTTTTCTATTTTATAAAGCTATGAAAGCTATATGCGTTCAGTGGAAAGTTTGCTTCAGTTTTTGAATTGTGATCTTTTCTCAGATTAGTGACATGCTGTGTAATACTCTCTCACAATCCTGGGCAGTGGCAAGGAGCCACATGCCCAGCTAGCCACATGGTCACAAGAGAAAACGACTGATACTTTACAGTGTGCTACATTGCTAAGCTGTGATGTTTGAAAGGTTAAGAATATCAAAGGCATTTTGCAACTTATGGCGTTTTGAACCTGTGATGGGGGTTCATTGGGACACAGCCTCACTGTGAGTCCAGGAACACCTGTATCATCAAGGTTTGTCGTGTGTGTGAAAGCAAAATTTTGGATCCTGGATCCCCAAATATTCCAGCAACCATAAATGTAGATACCCCCTCTAGATCTCTGAGGAAAAAAACATATACATGGAGGACGAGGACCGTAGTTACTATGTTTCAGTCTGGAAATGTGCCCCTTGTCTTCCACAGGCCAAGAGGACCTCGGCATCAATGCTGCGCAGAAAGCAGGTCCCTGGGTTTTCATCTTCAGAGCCACACTTCTCCATCAATCCTGAGAATCCACGGAAAAGGAAGCCAAGAGAATAAGAGCCCCTCTCTCCGTAAAGCTGGACTGAAACTCTCTCCTTTGACCAAACTTTAGTTGAACTCCTCTGAACTCTCCTCTAGACTAGTCCTTTACCGTGGTCCCTGTTCTCGTTAGTCTGTGCCTAGCCCAGTTTTAGCAAAAATCTTTCTAAGTCAATTTAGAGAGAATCCCCAACCCTGGATCTCCGAACACCCTTGGTGGCTGATCCAGTTCTTCATCCTCCATTTTTTTAAAAAATATTTTTAGTTGTAGATGAACTTGATATCGTTGTTTATCTTTACGTGGTGCTGAGGATCGAACCCGGCGCTTCGCACATGGTGAGCGAGCGCTTTACTCCTGAGGCACAGCCCCAGCCTCCATTGTGAATGTTTGTGATTTGCCCTTTTGCAAGAATCCTATCAAGTCAATTTAGCAAAAATCTCCCTGTCTCCTCTTAGTAATTTTCCGTCTACGGACCCCCTCACACAGTTTGGTGGCTATAAATTTCCACCTGTCCTTGTATTCAGAGTTGATCAGATCTCTTTGCCCAACTGTAAGATTCCACTGTGGTAGTCTCCCAGAATTAGTCTACCTTACTCTTTTTCTTTTTTTTTTTGGAACCAGGGATTGAACTCAGGGACATTCGGCCACTGAGCCACATCCCCAGCCCTATTTTGTATTTTATTTAGAGACAGGGTCTCACTGAGTTGCTTAGGGCCTCGCTAAGTTGCTGAGGCTGGCTTTGAACTCGTGATCCTCCTGACTCAGCCTCTCAAGTCGCTTGGATTACAGGCGTGCGCCACCACCCCCAGCTACCTTACTCTTTTTAACAATTGTCAGAATAATTTTTTCTTTAACAATCAGGGCAAATCCAGCCCAGGCTACCACAAAGAACCACTTTTTAAAATCTAAAGGTTTAAATAGAAGCCAAGAAGAAAGGACATTCCATACGTAAGCAAATGCTTTTTAATCCCTTAGCTTCTTCCATTCTTAGTTCCACCCTCAGCAATAAAACCCCAGTGTGTCCTTGACCTGTATAAGACCCACCCAACCAGCACAGCAGGAGGGTTTGTGTGAGGAAGTTCTTACATGCCCCCTAGAGGATAGCATGCACACCCAGTATTTACTGCAATTGTGCATTGGGGTTTGTTGCTGTTGTTTTAGTCATGAAAGTATTGCTTTCCCTCTCTGGGGAGCTTAGCAGAGTATCAGAAATACCCTGTCTGCACCTTCATGCAGTTGATTTTTCAATTCTTGTCTGTTCTCCACTTGGAACTCATGAAATGGGTAGTTCAACCCATTTATAAGTGTTTCTTTGATTTTATATCCAGGGAGCTGGAGAACTCAGACAGAACATTCTATGAAGTACAGTCTGATTCTTTGTCCAAGTGTGTTCTGCAGACCTCCTACGTAAAAATATCCTAGATTGTTTGTTTAAAATGAAAATTTCTGGTCCCTGCCTCACAACCTTCTGAGTCAGAATTTCTGGAGGTGAGGTGATTCTTACGCACATAAGGTTTGGGAACCACTGCTATATATTACTTAAAGGCATTCCACTGTGCTATATCTTGCTTAAAATTATGCTGTATGATGCTGTAGTCAAAGTCATCAGACAGGATTATTTATGCAGTGAGCCCAAAATGATAACCTAGTACACTAATCTTTTACCCTGAAAACAAAACCCAGCAAACACCCATCCCTATTCAGTCCTTTGAATTAAAATCCTCAAATGTATAAAAACTACTCCCAGCCAGGTGTGCTTGCACATGCCTGTAACCCAGCAACTTGGGAGGCTAAGGGAGGAGGGTGTGAGTTCAAGGCCAGCCTCAGTCACTTAGTGAGAACTTGTCTCAAAATAACAATAAAAAAAGGTGGGGGGCGGGAATTCTAGAACATCAATCATGGCCCCCTTCTCCCTTCCAGGAGAAGTCTGTGTTACTACTTTTAAATAAAACCTGCTTAATATGCTTAAAAAAAAAAAAAAAAAAGGCTGAGAATGTGACTCAGTGGCAAAGCACTGGGTTCAATCCCCAGTACCAAAAAACAAAAACCAAACCACAACAAACAAACAAAAACCTTGTCTTCCTTTTTTATCTTATTTTGCTTTGTCTAAATAGAGGGGTATTATTTCATTTTCCACTCCAAAGGTGGATTAATCCAGTGCAAATCTCTCAATTGTTACATTTTCCAAAGTTCCAAGGAGCCATTAGCAACAGGTCTTCTTAATAAATTTGTAAAACCTAACCAGTTGTGCATAAATATAGTGGCTTAATGTAATTTCTCTTTGGAAGCATGTTTAAAACAAATTCATAGGCCTCATTCTCAGAATTTCTGGTGTGGCAGATCTTGGTTGGAGTCAGGAACCTGCATTTTATCAAGCAACTCAATTGTGATGCAGGTGATCCTTAGACTGTATTTTAAGGAAATTCCACCTTATATGCCAGACAAATATGTTTCTAGAATATTGCACAGCCAAGTGCCATATGAATCTTATAAATCAGAAATATTTAATGTTAACCTGAAGGAAGATAGTAGACTTGGGATGATAAGGATGATAAGCACAGAGGCCCTAATTTCACCCTTTTCTGTTATTCATAGAAGACATTCGCTCTTTTCAGATCAACCCACACTAGGCCTTCAGATGTGTCCCAAGACACAACCTAAAGTAGCCACTACCAATTGTTTTGAACTGATATAAGAGAAGAAATAAGTGTGATATTCTGAGTAGGTGGAGAAAAAAATAAAAATTTGCTATTTCAATTTCACCCGAATGCTTAACCATTGAAACTTACTACCTTGAGCCTATCTGTAGTAGCCACTTGGCTGGGCCTGGACCTTGTTGGAGCTTTTTCCCTTCTGGAGGGGATAAGGTGACAGAGAACACAACTCCGAGAGAGCAGATTCAAGATAATAGTCTCAAAGTTTATTAAGGAAGTACAGCACTTTTGTAGAAGAGGGGAGTCTGAAAACAACGAAACCAGTAGTGTAACATGATAGTCTGAAAGGATGGGCCAATTAGGAGTCATACAGTTCTGCAAAGGGAGGAGGGAGAGAGAAGGAAGAGTGAAGCTCGTTGGCAATGGCCGTTGGTGGGTCTAGTCACTTGAGAGTGTGCCCCCAAGCATGAACAATCCTGAGGGTGCAGTCAAGGATGGTACTGTTCCGCAGCCTAGGGAGCATATACTTCGGTGGCTCCTTTTACATCCCCACAAGTTATGACTATAAAATTCCAGAAATATTATTGGGATAACTATTTGAGAAAAATAACTAAATTTTCATGCAGAAGATATTGTTTATTTTATTTTAAATCAAAAATTTAAAAATTCATATACTTGTTTAATAATAAACTACATAGAAGTGAATACAAGGAAGAGAAAGTCTTCCTCATACCCTAAACCTTCAGTCCCCACCTGCAGAGGCAAACATCATTAAATTCTGAAATAAAGACATAAATATTGGAAACAAAACCATTTCAAGGTAATATAGGTGGCTAGCTGCATAAAATTTTAGATAATAAATGATGTCTAAGTTGATAAAGGGAGAAACTATAAAGGGGAAAATATGAAATTTAACATATAAGCATTAAAATTTTTATATATGGCCGGGCGTGATGGCGCACGCCTGTAATCCAAGCAACTTGGGAAGCTGAGTCAGGAGGATCGTGAGTTCAAAGCCAGCCTCAGCAACTTAGCAAGGCCCTAAGCAACTCAGTGAGACCCTGTCTCTAAATAAAATACAAAATAGGGCTGGGGATGTGGCTCAGTGACCGAGTGTCCCTGAGTTCAATCCCTGGTTCCAAAAAATAAATAAATAAATAAAATAAAATTTTTATATGACGAAGACACTGTAAATGGAAATTTCCATCAAATATAGTAGTACCTGGGTGGCTGTGGGGACAACTCCGTGGTAGAATACTTTCCTAGCATGAATTTAGGGTCCTCAATTTAATTCCCAGCACTATATACACACATACCTACAGGTAGCATCCGAGCCTACAAATTCAGAAAATTGAAATCATGTGTCCAAAATAAAACAAAAGCTCTACACTAATGAGGGCACCTTCCATATGTAACAAACTCTGAAGGGATTCTGCTAGATGATGGTGCATTGAGGAAATATTAGTTAGGATTCTTCTTTTGTCTTCAAATAATAACGAAACTAATTTAAATAATAAGGATAGAATTCTAGTTCACATCAGAGAACTAGAAAGGCAGAGGCAGAGTATGATTTGAGACTGACTACATTCAGGAACTCTATTTTCCTACAAGTCTATTATCTCTGCCTTCCTCTGTATATTGAATTCATCCTCAGACTCCAGTTAGGCCTCAATCTCCACACAATATCCAGAGGAGGGAACTCTCTTCCTGAGGCTCACTTGAGAGTGAATGCACTTTTCCTAAAAACTCCTGGAAAAGTATTTGCACAGTATGCTGATCTAAGTTTGGTCATGTGTCCATCCATACCTGAATCAATCTGAGGTCAGAGAAAATAAACATTGTTTGAAGGGTCAGTGATTTGCCTGTGTTCATTTGGGAAAGGGATAAGGCCCTATGAAGAAGTAACTTGTTTTATCCCTTTGTGGATTCAGCAGATTCCATGCTCAGGTCCTATTTGTATTTTGCTTACCTGAAGTTCTTCTTCTGGTAGTTTCTTCCAAAAGAACTCTTGAAAACCATTTTCTTGAATGTTGAAAAATACGTCTATTGATATTTCACTAGAATAAAAGCTTTATAAGGTATGAAATTTGGGGGCTGTGCTTTCATTTCTTGAAGATTTTGTATATATTACTCTGGAGTCTCCTGTAGTGCTGAGAAAATATCTGATACCAACTTAATTTTGTTTCTCCCTATAAATGGCTTTATCTTTTTTGCCTATTGCCTGCCCAAGGGATTATTTTACTACCATTTGCTAGGATATATTTCTGGTTCAATTTTTTCCATTATACAATGTGTTCTTTCAATCTGTAGGTTCATATATATCATATATCATATATTTTGGTTCTCTTAGTCATATAGATACACATTTGATATCTATTTTTCTATTTCTATATTTATTCTCTTTCCCTAAATCCTTCTAAACTCTATTCATTACTATTTCTATTCCTGTACAGATCTGCTGGTTACAATTTATTCTTTTAGCGTCTGTTTGTCCGAAAATGTCTGTATTTTGCCTTCATTCCTTTTTTGTTTCAATTTTTATGGTAAAATACACATAACCGAAAATGTACCATTTAAACATTTTAAATGTATGGTCCAGGAGTATTAAGTACATTCAGATTACAGCACAGCCATTATCACCATTCATCTCCAAAACTCTTTTCATCTTGCAAAAATTCTCAATCAATTAAACAATAACTTCCCATTTCCTCTTCCCTCTAGTTCCTGGCTACTACTGTCCTATTTTCTGCCTATGAATTTGGCTGTTCTAAGTCCATGATATAAGTGGAAGCACATAGTATTTTAGTGACTGACTCAATTAGCTTATAGCATGTTAGAATTTTCTTCTTTTATAAGGCCCGACAATATTTCATTATATGTACATTATGTAGATATTTATATGTAAATACATTTATGTATTTCTTTTACACTTTGCTTATCCTGATGGATACAAGTTGCTTCTACTTTTAAGCTTTTATGAATAAAGCTGCTATGAACGTGAGTATACAGATATCTCTTCAAGATCCTCCTTTTCGTACATCGTTTAGATACAGGAAGTAAAACCAGAGCAGCCAAAAACATTTAAAGAAGTTGCTTAAGGTGAATGGGAATTTGGGGATGAGGATCAGAGTAGTAGAATTCTGCCATTTTCCACTGTAAGCTAATACCTTCTATTTAAATTTTAAAAGAGGAATATTCTTTGGTTTAATTTTAAAAGTAAAAAGGGAGGGAGGGAGACACAGTGAGAAAGAGAACATACCATTTGCATAGCCAGAGGTCCAGAATACTAGTCTCTCGTTTCCCTCCCATTCACACTGATGCCTCTTACAGCGTTCCTGGATCCCTGTTTAAATCTCACCGATGTTCTGTGAATGCTTTTCTCAGCTGCCTTGGAGTTTCTGTCCTTGCTCTTTTTCTTCAGAGGCCAATTGAAGGCGATACCCTCGTGGGCTGTTGCCTGTCACCCAGCTCTGTCTCAGGGCTGCCAGTACCTGGTGTCAAATTGTTGGTGTTAGTGCCAGTGACACTACTTGCAATTGCTAAAGCTGCTGGCTCCAAGACTGCTGACATTTGTACCCTCACTGCCCCCACGCGGTTGTATTTTCCTAAATGGGAGAAGAATTAGAAAACTATATTCTGTCTTGAACATCTTTAATAAACACTGTGGACAGAAAATTGACTTTGCTTCTTTCTTTGGCTAACTGGTAGAAAGCTTTTAGCTAAATCTGCATTGCACAGAGGGCGATGAAGGTCTTACACTCTGTATGTTCATATATTAGTTTTAATAAGTTTGGACTTCTTTTGTTTACTCCAACGTTTTCACTTCTATTTTATTCATTCGTTCAATACTGTATTTTGGTAAGCTGAGTGAATTGTTTTTAAATTTTGGAACATGGTGGGGGCAATATGTAAATAATTGAATAATAAATAATAAAAGTTTTTAGCCGGGCGTGGTGGCGCACGCCTGTAATCCAAGCGACTTGGGAGGCTGAGGCAGGAGGATCGCGAGTTCAAAGCCAGCCTCAGCAATTTAGCGAGGCCCTAAGCAACTCAGTGAGACCCTGTCTCTAAATAAAATACAAAATAGGGCTGGGGATGTGGCTCAGTGGCCGAGTGTCCCTGAGTTCAATCCCTGGTTCCAAATAAATAAATAAATAAATAAAAGTTTTTAGTTTTAAAAAACCTTTCTCTTTTATTAAAATCCTTTTATCTTAGAACACAGGATGGAATTTACAGTATTTACCTTGATTACAATAGCCTCATAGTGAGTCTTAAAATTAGGTAGTGTGATTCCTTCAACTTTATTATTTTATTATTTTATTTTAAAATGACTTTAGCTATTCCTTTTCTATTAATTTTAGCACCAGCTTGTTTATATTCACAAAAACTACTATCAGAATTTTTTAAAAACATTTTTATTGAGCTGTGCAGCTGAAGTCACTGTTATTTGCATGTTGATACTTTTGGTTTTTATTTTCTTTTCTCATTGCCAAACCTTAGTAGCAAGCTTTGTCCTCTGGCAGGAAATCAGGTCCATAAAGAACACTCCATTTGACAAGCTTCTTTACAAGCATATTCTCATCTCTTTTCATCCACATATTTGGTTTTGTCCAAAGTTTTTCTTTTCTAAGCCTAGTTCCTATCCCATTGTGAACATAAGAGACTTGCATGTAATCCCAGTGTGATTAATATCTTCCCAGAGAAATGTAGCTCCATATCAAAGGAGATTTGGAATGAAAGAAAGCAGAAAGCTTTGGTAATATCTGAGTTATTTGGATAGTTTTAAATTTCCTGATTTAAGCTTACAAATTCAGTATAGCAGAGTGATAAACTAAAACCTTTAGGAAATTTCATATCAACATTTTGGATGGATTTTTGTTTGAAGATCATCTTACTGTTGCATATTTTTCTTTAAGAGATTAAGTACACATGTGAAAAGTTAGGAAATGAAAACCCAGTAGGTAAGTGGACAAAAACTAGAATGGGAACCTTATTGCTATAGTTTGGATCTAGAATGTCCCAGAGGCCCATGTGTTAAAAGACTGATCCCTATTTGGGCACGTGGGGGAGGTGGTAGAAATGTTTATTAAGGCCTGGGGACTGGGGCTGTGGCTCAGTGGTAGAGAACTTGCCTAGCATGTATGAGGCACTGGGTTTGAGCCTCAGCAGCACATAAAATAAATAAATTTAAAAAAAAATAAAGGTATTGTGTCCATCTACAACTTAAAAATAATGGTAATTTTTTAAAAAGAAGTAAGGCCTTGTGGGAGGTCTTAGGACACTAGGGGCATACCCGTGAAGGGAACTGAGGGACCCTGGTCTTTTCATCTCTTTTGATTCCCTGCCATGAGATGAACAGGCTTCCTCTGTCATGTGCTCCCACATGATGTGCCACCGCAGGCTCAAAGCAATGGGCTAATCATAGATTGAAACCTCCGAAACTATGAACCAAAGAATCCTTTCCATTGAATAAATTGATCTTGTATACTTGTTATCATAAAGGATAGCTGACTAATACACAGAAGAGAAAACCCAATTACACAATAAACATGTGGAAAAATGCTCAGCATCATTACCATCAGGCTGACAATAATATTAAGTATTGGCAGTTGTGCAGAATAATACAAACTCTCAAACTCTGCTGGTAGGTGTATAAATTGAGACAATAATTTTGAAAGACACTTTGGCGTTATCTAGTAAAGTTGAAGATGTACATTTCATATAACCCAGAGTTCCTGCTTCTAGCTGTGTGTCTTAAAGAAACCCTCAAATACAAGCACCAGGGGAAATGAAATAATTCAATCAGAGTGACACTACTTATGATAGTACATTAGAAACAGCACAAATGTCATTGGTAGTGGAATGATGGATTATAACAATTCATAGAATGGAATAATCTATAATAGTGAAAATGTAACAGTTACAACAACATGGATGAATCTTGGGAATATGATTTTGAATCAAAAAAGTCAAATCACAGAATGCATAGGGGTATGATTCTATTCAAGCAAAATTCAAAAGCATGCAGAGCTAAACAATGTATTTTATAAGTACACAAGTACTTAGGCTCTAAGAATTGAAAGATAACATAAAAATTTAGGGTAGTGTTTATTTTGAAGGAAGGAAATGGGAGCAAAGAGGGCCATAGATAATATAATATTCTTTATTTTTAAAAATTGCACGGTAGATACACAGGTATGTTTTTAAATCTTATTTTCTAGATAATACATAGATTTTACAATATTTTTCTTAATAATTATTAAGATCACTTATAAGTGAACATAAAGTCATTAAAATGTGACCATATGTCCTTTAGAACTTCAAAGTCTGTTCTTCCATTTTTTAATTTTTTTCAATAAAAATATTTTACTTAAAGCACTATACCCTTAATATTATTATTTTAATGTGTAATCAATATAAAAATTTTTTTATTTTTACTTTTAAAATTTGTTCTAATTAGGGCTGGGGTTGTGGCTTAGTAGCAGAGCACTTGCCTAGCACATGTGAAGCACTAGGTTCAACCCTCATCACCACATAAAAATAAAACAGTTATTGTGTCCATCCACAACTAAAAATATTTTTAAAAATTAATTTGTAATTAAATTATAATACTACCATGGATGCCACAGCCACAAAAGTAAGCTACAAGGGATGCAGTCACCAGATTTAGCCAGGCAGTTTCTTCTTCTTAAAATGAAAATATATATATTCATTAAAACATTTGCTTGAAATATCAAAATAGATAACATTTTTGAATACTGGTTCTCAGTCCCCATCATACATTAGAATCACCTAAATAAAAACAAAATGTTAATGCCCAACCTCCATCCTAGATTAATGAGTCAAAATCTTTGTCAGTAGGGATTGAGCTTTGGATTTTTCTTGAAAAATCCCCCAGGTTTTTCCAATTTAAAACCCAAACTGGAAAACAAAGTACTGTTTTAAAGCAACTTTTTTTTTTTTTAAAGTACTGGGATTTGAACCCAGGGGTGCTTTACAAGTGAGCCTAACTCTTTCTTTATTTTTTCACTTTAAGACAGTGTTGCCTTGCTTAATTGCCCCAGCTTGGCCTCAAACTTGCAATCCTCCTGCCTCAGCCTTACTAGGAGCTGGGATTACAAACATGTGCCACTATACCCAGCTTAAAGCAATTTTCTAAACAAACATTTTTTTTTTTACATTGTTGGTACAGAATTCTTATAATGGATAGGAAAAAATTTGGTAGGATCCTAACATTTAGAAAATACAAATAATTGAGAACAGAAAATTTCAGGTTCTATCATGTTTTTATTTTATTTATTGTGTATGTATGAAATACAGGATTTCTTACACAGAAAGAAATCACAGTATGTCAGTCACAGTATGTCTGAAAAATAGTTGTAAATATAGCTAGTCTAAGGTGCTATTAAATATTATTTTAAACAAATTTATGGTGGCATACAGCTCAGTGGTAGAGTGCTTGCATAGCATGCACAAGACCCTGAATTTAATCCCCAGCGTGGGGAAAAAAAAGAAAAAAGAATTGACAAGTAAAAATTGTATATGTTAAGAGTACACATGGGCTGGGGTTGTGACTCAGCGGTAGAGCACTTGCCTGGCATGTGTGAAGCACTGGGTTCAATTCTCAGCACCGCATATAAATAAATAAAAATAAAGGTTCATCAACAACTAAAAAAATATTTTAAAAAAGAATGTACACAGTGATGTTTGGATACATGTATACATTGTAGAATGGCTATCAACTTTAGGTATTCTTTTTCTTTTTTTTTTTTTTTTTTCATTATGGGGGATTGAACCCAGGGGTGCCCTACCACTGAGCTGCATCCCCAACCCTTTGTATTTTTTATTTTGAAAAAGGATCTCACAAAGTTGCCAAGGCTGGTCTCAAATTTGTGATCCTCCTGCCTCAGCTTCCCCAAGTAGCTAGGATTATAGGTGTGCACCACTGAGCCCAACTAGTTATGATTTCTTACTGCTTAAAGTAATCAAGTATGTATGATGGTTACAATATCCATGTGTGGATTCTGGCTTTTCCATGTATTAGCTGTATGATATCATGAAAGTTCTTTAACCTCTTCTTGTCTAGACTATTCCTTCATCATAAAAATCTCTTACTGGGGTTGGGGCTGTAGCTCAGTGGCAGAGTGCTTGCCTATCACGCATGAGGCACTGGGTTTGATCCCTTAGCACTACATAAAAATAAACAAATAAAATAAAGATATGCTGTCCATCTACAACTACAAAAAATATTTTTTAAAAAAATCTGTTAGGGTATTTTGAAAATTTACATTCAAATACATTGGAAAATCTAGAATAAATGGATACATTTCTAGACACATATGACCTGCCAAACTTGAACCAAAAGGATATAGTAAGTAGACCAAAACAAGCAATGAGATTGGAGAAGTAATAAAAAGCATTTCAACAAAGAAAAGCCCAAGGACCAGATGGATTCTCAGCTGAATTCTACCAAACTTTTAAAGAGGAATTAATGACAATGCTCCTCAAATTGTTCCATGAGATAGAAAGAGGTGTAACACTTCCAAATTCATTATACGAAACCAGTATCACCCTAATACCAAAACCAGAGAAGGACACATCAAGGAAAGAAAACTATGAACCAATATCCCTCATGAACATAGATGCAAAAATCCTCAATAAACTAAAGCAAATTATATTCAACAGTACATTAAGAAGAGTACATATCATGACCAAGGGGATTTCATTCCAGGGATGCAAGGATGGTTTAACATATGCAAATCAATAAATGTAATTTGCCACATAAATAGAATTAAGGACAAAAATCAGTCATTTCAATAGGTGTAGAGAAAGTCTTTGACAAAATTCAGCACCTATTCTTGTTAAAAACACAAAAGACTAGAGATAGAAGGAATTTACCCCAACATCATAAATTCTATACATGGCAAACTGAAAGCCAACATCATAGCGAATGGGGAAAAACTGAAAGCATTCCTCCAAAATCTGGAACAAGATAAGAATGACCACTCTCACCACTCCTATTCAATATACTACTAGAAACTCTGGCCAGAGTAATTAGGCAAGAGAAGAAAATAAAAGGGATAAAAATAACAAAGGAAGAAATCAAATTATCAGTTTGCAGATGATATGATCCTATACTTGGAAGATCAAAAAAACCCCAGAAGACTGCTAGAGCTAATAAGCAAATTCAGCAAAGTAGCAGGATACAAAATCAACATACAAAAATCAATAATTTTTCCATACACCAATAATGAATCTGCTAAGAAATCAGGAAAACAGTCTCATTTACAATAGCCAAAAAAACAAAACAAAACAAAACAAAAAAAAACTAAGAACAAATATAGCCAGGGAGATGAAAGACCTCGACAATGAAAATTATAGAACACTGAAAAAAGAAATTAAAGAAGATATTAGAAGATGGAAAGATCTCCCATGTTCATGGATAGGCAGAATTAATATTGTTAAAATGTCCATACTACCAAGAGTAATATACAAATTCAATACAATCCCTGTTAAAGTACTGGCGGCATTCTTCCTGGAACTAGAAAATACAGTCCTAGAATTCATTTGGAAGAATAAAAACCCAGAATAGTCAAAGCAATTCTAAGCATAAAACAATGCCAGAGGCATCACAATACCTGACCTCCAATTATGCTACAGAGCACAGTGACAAAGACTGCATGGTGCTAGCAAATAAACAGACACATAGACTAAAGGATCAGAACAAAAGACAGAGATAAACTCCCAGAGATACACTCATCTGATCCTTGACAAATGTGCCAAAAACACACATTGGAGAAAATAACAGCCTTTTTAACAAATGGTGCTAGAAAAACTGGTTATCCATATATAGAAGAATGAAACCAGACCCTTATTTCTCACCCTGCACAAAGGTCAACTTGAAATGCAACAAATACCTAGAAATTAGACCAGAAACTATGAACTCCTGGAAGAAAACACACCTCTAATATATAGGGCCAGGTAACAACTTTTTCAATAGGATCCTCTGAAGCTCAGGAAGCAATGCCAAGAGTTAATAAATGGGATGGCATCAAATTAAAAATGTTCTGCATGACAAAAGCAACAATTAATAATGTGAAGGAAGAACTTACAAAACTTTACACCAGGGTGCTGGGGCTGTAGCTCAGTGGTTGAGTGCTTGCCTCGTACATGCGAGACCCTGGATTCAATCCTCAGCACCACCTAAAAATAATAAATAAAGATACTATGTCCATCTATAACTAAAAAAAAATTAAAAAAAAAACTTAACACCAAAAGCAGAACTAACCCAGTTAATAAGTGAGCAAACCAACTAAACAAACATTTCTCCTAAGGAGAAATACAAATGGAAAAAAAAAAAGGAACATTCAACATCTTTAACCATTAGGGAATGCAAATCAAAACTACACTGAGATTTCATCTCACCCCAGTTAGAATGGCAGTCAGCAAAATTACAAACAATAATTAATGCTGGGGAGGATCTGGGGAAGAGGAACACTTCCACACTGTTGGTGGGATTGTAAGATAGTACAATTGCTGTGGAAATTAGTATGGAGGTTCCTCAAGACTAGGAATAGAATAACCACATGACCCAACTATACTGCTTCTTGGTATTTATCCTAAAGAACTAAAATCAGCATACTATGTGATACATGCATACCAACGTTTATAGCAGTACAATTCACAATAACCAAGTTATGGAACCATCCCCTGTGCCCATCAACAGAAGAATGGATAAAGAAAATGTGGTATATATGCACAATGGAGGGTTTTTTTTAAATATATTTTTTAGATGTCGATGGACCTTTATTCATTTATTTATATGTGGTGCTGAGAATTGAACCCAGTGCCTCACACATGTTAAGCAAGCACTCTACCACCTCGCCACAACCCCAGCCCTGCTTTGGAGTTTTATTCAGCCATAAAGAAGAATGAAATTAAGTAATTTACTAGAAAATAGATGGAACTTGAGAGCTTTATGTTAAGCAAAATAACCCAAACTCAGAAAGTCAAGGATTTATATGTTTTCTGTTGTACACAGAAGGAGCCGGGCGTGGTGTCGCACGCCTGTAATTCCAGCACTTGGGAGGCTGAGGCAGGAGGATCGTGAGTTCAAAGCCAGCCTCAGCAACTTAGCGAGGCCCTAAGCAACTCAGTGAGACCCTGTCTCTAAATAAAATACAAAATAGGGCTGGGGATATGGCTCAGTGGTGGAGTGCCCCTGGGTTCAATCCCCAGTACCAAAAAAATATACATATATATTATACACAGAAGGTAGAAAGGAAAAAGAGGAGAAAGGCAATCTCATGAAAATAAAAGGGAAACTATAGAGGAAGGAAAGGGGAAACGCTGGAGAACTATATTGACCAAACCATATTGTTATATTGTGTGCATGTACAAATATGTAACTACAAATCCCTTTGTGTATAATTATAATGCACCAATAAAATTACAGAGAAAATAAAACTAAAAATCTCTTAGGGTGCTTATGAAGGAGTTTGGCAACCAGCACAGAGGGCATAACCCACCCCCCAAAACTGCCCTCACTTCAGATACCAGCAGCAAATTTGGAGTACCCTGGAGCCACCCTCAAAATCAGAGGTTCCTGTGATCATCCCCAGGTGTGATAATTCATTAGAAGACTCATGAAACTCACTAAAAGCTTTTATGCTCATGGTCACATTTATTGCAGGTAAAGGATGCAAATCAAGGGCTGGGTTGTGGCTCACTGGTAGAGCACTTGCCTAGCATGAGGGAGGCCCTGGGTTCAATCCTCAGCACCATGTAAAAATCCACCTACAACTAAAACAAAATGTTTTTTAAAAAAGGATGCAAATTAAAACCAGTCAAGGAAGCAAAGAATATGGCATGCTGGGAGGGTTCTAAACTCAGAGCTTCCATCACCCTCAGGATGTGTTACTGAGCAATGAAGGGGGATGGTATTAAGAGTGTCCCCAGCCAAGGAAACTCACCTGAGCCCCAAATCTTTATTGGGGCTTCATTACACAGACACAATTGATTGGATTTTTCCCATCTCCTCAAACCTGGTTGTTAGTCTCTCTCCTTTCCCTGGAAGTCAGGAAAACATCACAGGACTGAAAGTTCCAATATTCTAATGGCCTGGTTCATCTTTCTGCCATGGCCAGCCCTGCCTTGAATCCTCTTGTTACCATAAACCGTCTAGGGGGGCCGACAACAAGTGGCCTTGTTACTGAAAATTGTCAGGCATGGTCCACGGGACTCACAGTAAGTAGCAAAAACACCATCCCTATCACCTGGACAATTCCAAATATCTATGGGTTAGTTACCTCCCTGAGTGTGGACAAAGGCTGGCCTTCAATCTGGAGGCAAAATGTCTTACTACATGGTGATTATGAAGATTAAATGAATAAATACATATAAAGCTGTTAGAATAATGCCTGGTTATGGTTACTGCTATTACTAATATTATTAATCTTTGCCCCTTTTATTTTAGTCCTTGAACTCAGAATTAGTTAGCTTTCTGTCATGGTAACAAAATATCTGAGATGATCGATTCATAGAGTGTTATGTTTTGGATCTGGAATGTCCCCCAAAGGCTTATGTGTTGAAGGGTTAGTCCCCTGTGCATCAATTTGGGAAGTGAATGGATCATGAGGACTCTAATTCATCAATGAATTAATCGATGGAGGGAGTCATGACCTGATGGCATTATTGGGGAGGTGGTGGAGAAGTATAGGAGATGGGACCTAAATGGAGGAAGTGGGTCACTGGGGGGCATGCCCGGGCACATGTACCTTGTCCCTTACTCCTTCCTTGCTCTCTCTGCTTCCTGGCCACTCTGAGGTGAGCAGCTTTGCTCTGCCATGCCCTTTAGCCAGGATGCACTGCCTCAAAAGGGTCCAGAAACAAATGTGCCAGCCACCATGGACTGAAACCTCTGAAGTCATGAGCCAAAATAAATCTTTTCTCTTTTAGATTGTTTTTCTTAGTATTTTGTCACAGGGATGGAAAGCTAACTAACACAAACAGGAAAATTTTGTTTTCATTCAATGATTTGGAGATTTCTGTCTGTGACTGGGAAGGCGCATTGCTTGTGGGCCTGGTGGCAAGGCATCATAGCATGGCAGAGAGGACAAAACGGAGCAAAGCCATTTGCCTCATGATGGGAACAAAAGAGAGAAAGAATGGCTGTAGTCCCAATTCCCCTTCAAAGCCGTGCCTCGGTGACTGGAAGACCTCCTGCTAGGCCCTACCTCTTATTTTTTCACTTTTATTTTTTCCCAGTTCTAATTCCTTTTTTAATTATATTTTATTTGTTCTAATTAGTTATACATGACAATAGAATGCATTTATTCATTTTGATAAATCATATGTAAATGGAGTATAATTTCTCATTTTTCTGATTGTACATGTTGTAGGATCACATTGGTCATGCAGTCATACATGTACATGAGGTACTAATGTCTGTTCACTTTCCTATCATTCCTACCCCCATACCCCTTCCCCTCCCTTTACTCCCATCTACCCAATCTAAAGTTATTCTATTCTTCCATAGAGCCCCTGCCCCATTATTGTGAATTAGCATCCACATATCAGAGAAAACATTTGACCTTTGGTTTTTTGGGATTGGCTTATTTCACTTAACATGATTTTCTCCAACTCCGTCCATTTACCAGCAAATGTCATAATTTCATTCTTTAATGCTGCATAATATTCCATCATACATATATATCACATTTTCTTTATCCATTCATCTGTTGAAGGGCATCTAAGTTGGTTTCATAGTTTAGCTATTGTGAGTTGAGCTGCTATAAACATTGCATCGCTGTAGTGTGCTGATTTTAAGTCTTTTAGGTATAAACTGAGGAGTGGGATAGCTGGGTCAAATGGTGGTTCTATTCCAGGTTTTCTAAGGAATCTCCATACTGCTTTCCATAATGGTTGCAATAATTTGCATTTCTACCAGCAGCATATGAGTGAACCTTTTCCCCCACATCCTCACCAACATATGTTGCTTGTATTCTTGATAATTGCCATTCTGACTGGAGTGGGATGAAATCTTAGAGTAGTTTTGACTTGCATTTCTCTAATTGCTATACCTCTGAAAGTTCCTACCACCTCCCAGAAGCACTGCAAGCTTTTAATACATGAATGATGGAGCTTTCTGAAAGGGTAGCTCTGTGGAGAGCACTTGCCTAGCATGTGCAAGGTCCTGAATTTGATCCCCAGGACTACAAGACATAAGACATAGGCATTGTCTTATGAACCATAAGACATAGGCATTTCAAGGACATTCCAGATCTGAACTATAGCAACTTCTGAGAGAGCCTAGTTGCTGTTATAATTCTCCCTTTCAACTAGATAATGGCCTTTCTTAGTTTCTCTCTTTCATCTAGCTTAAGAAAGTGGGAAGGAAAGGGTAGGAAGAAAGCTAGAGGCTTCATCCCTCCCCCACCACTCCCTGGGCTCTTCCATTCTTAGCCACCATCCTCTTTCTTAAATTTTTTTTTTTGTAATTGTAGATGGACAGCTTGCCTTTATTTTATTTTATTTTATTTTATTTTTTATATGGTGCTAGGAATCAAGCCCAGTGCCTCACGCCCCAGTGTCTCACATGTGCTAGGCAAGTACTCTTCCATGGAGCGACAGCACCAGCCCTTCCTTCTTCATGTCTTCACTTCTCTTTCCCTTCATTCCTTATCTTCACTCTCCCTTTTCTCTCTTATCACCTCCTCACTTTTTAACTACCCCCCTTCCCATGGACTCTCCTTTAGCAGGAACTCTGTGCCACCAGGCTCTGAGCCAAAGCTTCCCTGGCAGCACTTACCAGGACATTTGTCTTGCCAAAAGCCTTAGAAAATGTAGAACAGAAGTTGCAGACTGGTGACCCACAAAGACTTATTTCCTTTGACCTTCACAGTATTTTCTTTCTTTCTTTCTTTCTTTCTTTCTTTCTTTCTTTCTTTCTTTTCTTTCTTTCTTTCTTTTTGTACACAGGGTAATGCTGTCTGTCTCAGTCTACTGTCTTTCCTTCCCCCACCACCTCCCATCCCATTTTCCTCTACACCATCCAAAGTTCCTCCATTCTTCTCTTATTTCCCCTGCCACATCCCCCTCCTTAGGTATCATCATCCACTTATCAGAGAAAACATTCAGCCTTTGGTTTTTTGGGCTGGGCTTATTTCACTTAGCATGATATTCTCCAACTCTACCCATTTACCTGCAAATGCCATAATTTTGTTCTTCTTTATGGCTGAGTAATATTCCATTGTGTATATATACCACAGTTTCTTTATCCATTCGTCAAATGAAGGGCATCTAGGTCGGTTCCACAATCTAGCTATTGTGAATGGAGCAGCTATGAACATTGATGTGGCTGCATCACTGTTGTATGCTGATTTTAAGTCCTTTGGGTATAAACTGAGGAATGGGATAGCTAGGTCAAATGGTGGGTCTATTCCAAGTTTTCTAAGGAATCTCCATACTGCATTCCAGAGTGGCTGCACCAATTTACAACTCCACCAGCAATATGAGTGTGCCTTTTCTCCCACATCCACGTCAACACTTATTATTGCTTATGTTCTTGATAATAGCCATTCTAATTGGAGTTAGATGAAATCTTAGTGTGGTTTTAATTTGCATTTCTCTAATTACTAGAGATGATGAGCACTTTTCATATAATTGTTGATCACCTGTATCTCTCTTCTGTGAAGTATCTGTCCAGTTCCTTAGCCCATGTATTGATTGGGTTCTCTGTATTTTTAGTGTAAAGTTTTTTAAGTTCTTTATAAATTTTGGAGATCAGTGCTCTGTCTGAAGTGTGTGTGGAAAAGATTTTTTCCCACTCTGTAGGCCCTCTTTTCACATTATTGATTGTTTCCTTTGATGAGAAAAAGCTTTTTAGTTTGAATCCATCCCATATATTGATTCTTGCTTTTATTTCTTGTGCTCTGGAGGTCATATTAAGGAAGTCTGGTCCTAAGCCACTTGATGAAGATTTGGGCCTACTTTTTCTTGTATTTGGTGAAGGGTCTCAGGTCTGATTCCTAGATCCTTGATCCATATTGAGTTGAGTTTTGTACAGGGTAAGAGATAGGGGTTTAATTTCATTTTATTGCATATGGATTTCCAGTTTTGCTAGCTCCATTTTCAAAGTAGCCTCTAATTATGTTTTATATTTCAATGGTGTCTGTCATGATATTTCCTTTTTCATCACGAATTTTAGTAATTTGAGTTTTCTCTCTCCTTCTCTTTGTTAGTGGCTAAGGGTTTATTTTGTTTACTTTTTCAAAGAACCAACTTTTCATTTTGTCAATTTTTTGAATTGTTTCTTTTGTTTCAATTTCATTGATTTCAGCTCTAATTTTAATTATTTCCTGTCTTCTACAACTTTTGGTGTTGTTCTGTTCTTCTTTGTCTAGGGCTTTGAGATGTAATGTTAGGTTGTTTAGTTGTTGACTTTTTATTCTTTTCTTGAATGCACTCAATGCAATGAATTTTCCTCTTAGTATCCCAGAGATTTTGATACATTGTATCATCATTCTCACTTACCTCTAAGAATTTTTTTTATCTCCTCCCTGATGTTTTCTGTTATCCATGCTCCATTCAATAGCATATTATTTAGTCTCCAGGTGTTGGAGTAGTTTCTGTTTTTTCTTTTGTCATTGATTTCTAATTTCATTCCATTATGATCCGATAGAATACAAGGTAATATCTCTACTTTTTTGCATTTACTAAGGACTGCTTTGTGGCATAACATATGGTCTATTTTAGAGAAGGATCCATGTGCTGCTGAGAAGAAAGTGTATTTGCTCATTGATGGATGGAATATTCTATGTATGTCTGTTAAGTCTAAGTTATTGATTGTGTTATTGAGTTCTATGTTTTCTTTGTTTAGTTTTTGTTTGGAAGATCTATCCAGTGGTGACAGTGGTGTGTTAAAGTCACCCAGAATTATTGTGTTGTGGTCTATTTGATTCCTGGAATTATTTGATGTACATGGATGTGCCGTTGTTTGGGGCATAAATATTTATGATTGTTATGTCTTCTTGATTTATGGTTCCCTTAAGCAGTATGAAATGTCCTTCTTTATCCCTTCTGACTAACTTTGGCTTGAAGTCCACTTTATCTGATATAAGGATGGAAACCCCTGCTTTTTTACTGAGTCTGTGTCCATGGTAGGTTTTTTCCTATCCTTTCACGTTTAGTCTGTGGATGTCCTTCTCTATGAGATGAGTCTCCTGAAGGCAGCATATTGTTGAGTCTTTCTTTTTAATCCAATCTACTCGTCTATGTCTTTTGATTGATGAGTTTAGGCCTTTAACATTCAGGGTTATTATTGAGATATGATTTGTATTCCCAGTCATTTTGGCTTAGTTTTGGTTTTTAACTTGACTTGGTTTCTCCTTTAATTGGCTTTTCTTTTAGGGTAATTCCTCCCTTTGCTGACTTACATTGCTGTTTTTGTTCCTTCCTCATAGACTATTTTGCTGAGAATGTTCTCTAGTGCAGGCTTTCTATGTGTAAATTATTTTAACTTTTGTCTGTCATGGAAGGATTTTATTTCATCTTCAAATCTGAAGGTTAGCTTTGCTGGATATAGGATTCTTGATTGGCAACCATGTTCTTTCAGAGCTTGAAATATATTGTTCCAGGCCCTTCTAGCTTTTAGGGTCTGGACTGAGAAATCTGCTGATACCCGTATTGGTTTCCCCCTATATGTAATCTGTTTCTTTTCTTTCACAGCCTTTAAAATCCTGTATTTATTTTGTATGTTAGGCATTTTCATTATGATGTGCCTTGGTGTGGATCTGCTGTAATTTTGTGCATTTGGTATTCTGTAAGCCTCCTGTAGTTGAGTTTCCAGGTCTGGGAAATAAGCATGTATGTTCTGAACTCCTTTTCTGGCATTTCTTCTATCAAGCTGTCATTGGATTCTATTAGTGTAGAATCTTGGTTTGTTTGGAACACTTTCTTCCCTTGTTTTTTCATGTTGTTCATGTCTCTTCCCCTCTAGCAATGCAGATCTGGGGTATTGCAGTTTCTGTCCTGTAGGCTTATAGTGACCCTGCAGGTTTCCCAAACCTCTTCCTTAAGGGGGAGATCAATATTAGCAACACCCAGTACAGACACTATGCAGCCATAAGCCAAATCAGTCCCTATGAAGACTATTGTTACAGTAGTCTTTTTGTTATAATATTGTTATAATATTATCATAATAAACAGGATGAGTTCAATTATTATCTACAGTATAACAAGTAGATTTGCAATGAGGCCTACAGTTTCTAATGGAGGACAAAGAGGATGGGGAGGGGTGTAGGATGTAACTGTTAATACTGTAAGAAAAGAGTATGAAGAGGTTCTAGATCATAGGAAGAGTGAAAGTGTAGTCAAAAGAAGTTGGTTGTTAGCATGAGAAAAGGGAGAAAGAGACTCTGAGGAAGCAGGTAAACAAAAGGAAAATAGCAATAAAAATAAGGAAATAAAAACTTAAAATTTTTCAAAAAGGAGGAAAAAAAAATCTACACTATAACAGTCATATACTACTCAAACCTCTCAGGCTTCAGTAGCCTGATGCATGAGAGGTACCTGACAATGAACTTCCAGTCTCCAGCAGGCGTCTCAGGATCTTCACAGTATTTTCAATTTTTTAAAATTTGTTGCATATATGTAGAAATCAGAGAGCTTGCATAAGCATCCTTTAGAGCCTTCTATTTTTCTCATGACATATAGGAAGATCTGGCCACTCAGATCCCAAATTCTTGCGTAACAACAATATGCTGGGACTGGATCCCCATTTTAAACAAGCTTGGAAGCTTGGTCCTTTTCTTTACTGTTTCCACAACTCTTACGTGTGTGTTTCATTATTTATGTTACCTGTTTAGATCCTGTAGGATCTGGCTTTGTAACCACAAATTTAAACTAGTACCAACAATCCCTCGATCTCTTACCAATAAGCAGAACACAGGAAACATTAACAAATTTAGCAAAATTTTCTTACTAAGGAATTCTCTAAAATCCAGCCATATTAAATTATATATGGAGAGCAACGTTTTAATGATGTAAATCTCGTGTTAATTATTCAAAGAAACTGAGGTCACCCCTTACCATTGCACTTGAGGAATGGTGCCTAGAAAGTGAATTTCCATGGATAAATATCCTACGTGATATAAACCAGATGCATAAAATTTACCCATATCTCCAACTGTCTTAAGAGATGGTTTTTTCCAAGGGACTGAAACTTAAAATGTATAATTTCAGTTTTGGCTTAAAAAAAAAAAAAAAAACAAAGCCTCAGAATGTTGAAAAAATGTATTTCAAGTTAATATAAAAAAAAACTGGTTTCGTTAAATAATAATTTCAAGAACCCTTAAGTGACATTAAAAAAATCAATCAATCAATCCTATTGCTTTCTTTTGAATATAAGACAACTATCTAAGAATAAAAGAAGTTCCATGCTGTGTTTTATGTTTTGAAGCTGTTAAGAATCTCTTTAAAAATGAGCCACTATAGGAGGGAGACAGCATAGGATCTGCTTCTTCAAATACTGGAGATCACACCAAGATTTTTATAATGTTTTGGAAATAACTTTTAGTTGGAGAAACTTCAAGGAGTTCATTTGAAGTTCAATTACATCTGAAGTGATATAATTTATTATAATTTATTAGTCATTGAATATCCATGCACTCCCTCACATTTCCCAGCTCTCTTGCAGTTAGGTGGGTTTATGTGAATAGTTATGACAAATGAGCTGTAAGTGGAATTGACGTGTGTCACTTTTGGGATAAAGCACAGAGAGAAAAGCACTTGTTAGTCATTGATGCCTCTCTTTTCTAGCCACAGCAACAACAAAGGTCAAATGTTGAGACACCATAGCTAAAAGATGGAAATAACTTGCTGAAAGGGAGATGTTGGGAAGAGCTATGGTACCTGAAGCTTTGTGAGTGAAAAATAAACTACAGAGGCTGGGGAGACAGCTCAGTTGGTAGAGTGCCTGCCTTCCAAGCACAAGGCCCTGGGTTCAATCCCCAGCACTGCAAAACAAACAAACAAACAAAAACCTACAATGAGTCAAAGATATAATTTGGGGCTTATTTTATTACTGCAACATCACCTAATCTATCCTGGCTAATACATTAACAGTACTATCACTTACATTAACCATATTTTAAACTTTGCACAATTACCTGAAATGTAGCTTATGATCATTGACATTCATATTGATTTGGAAGTTTAAAATTTCTAAGGATAAAACATCTCTTGTTGAAAGTTTGACAAAGGAGTTCTTATTTTTTCATCTTGAGTGAGAAGAAAGCCCAAATTAAAATATGTCTCCTATGTATGGTACAGTCAAATTTAGTCTTAAGAACTTGATTCAGTCTGAATAATAAGGCAACTGAAATTATTTTTGTTCAGTTTATAGGTTGTAAATTTGCTACCTTGTCAACACAAACTAAGAGATTTTGGAGAATAGCACAAAAGTTCTTTCAGGAGTCAGTGATTTATTTTTTCCATTGATTTCCTTTAACTAACTAATTTCCCTTTAACTTCCTTAAAGAAGAGGAAATTTAGTTTTAATTTGTTTCCAAAAAATTGAGAGTCAAATGTTAGGTAATAGGCACTACACCATACAAGAAATTGGTGGAGAAGGCATTACCAAAACCCAACTCCTCTTTCCCCTGTGTCTTTGCTTCCTCTAAGAGTTACAGGATGGATCGGATGAAGAGATCAAAAATTGAGATTAGACATCCACTTCCAAGAACGATAAGTAATTTAGATAAATATTTCCACTGAAGACAACTAGAAAGCTGGGATGAAACATAAAATCATATTTTAAAAATAGCAAGGTAGTGAGTAATTACTAGCCTAAGATGCTGGAGAAGATGAAAATCTGCAGCAATGAGCTTGGTACTGGTGGCATTTTTGTCCTAAGAATAATTTAGTAATCCAGATCAGGTGGTTCAGAGGCTTAATGGTACCTTGAGGGTTTAGAGGACCAAAGCTGGAGTGTAGGGCCCACCAGGGGTAAGTGTCCTGTACCCTGAGCTGGGACTGCAAGGACAAACACTAGAAATAAGGATGAACTGAAGGCAAACCAGCCCTGAAACTGGATTAGGGTAATGTTATGCTGCTAATGCCCCCAAGTACCTGGCAGAAGCAATACAGATTCTCTTTGGAGAAAGAGAACATCAGAGTAAGGCCTCCATAATTTTTATAAATAATTAAAAATATAATTGTCAGGACACAGGGAAAATATCAAGCATGCAAAACAGTAAAACACCATGAACAAGAAAAAGTGACTACAACAGACTACAGAAACAGACCCTCAAAGTTTCCAGATACAGATTGTAAAGCAACTATGTTCATCAAGTTCAAGTAGATAAAAGTGAAGCTTGAATATTTTAGCCAAGAACTGAACTGTAAAGCACAACAAATGGGGCTGGGGTAGCTCAGTAGTAGAATATTTGCCTCACATGCATGAGGCCCTGGATTCAATTCCCAGTACCACCCTAAAAACACCCCCAAAACAATAAAATAAGAAGAACCCAGCTGAGTTTTAAAAGAACCAAACCGAAATTCTAACAGTAAAAAATAGAGTAACCTAAATCAAGAAACCAATGGATGGATTTAAAAACAAATTAGACATAATTAACATATTTTGTCCCATTATCCCAGATGTGGAACACCCATAAAAACTGAAATATAGTATGTAATATAACACATAATTATGATATTAATATTTCATATAATAACACAAGGTTTTAGATTATGATTTATGACCTATTTTAATGCACCTGTGCCAATTTTGTGGAAACATTCACAGAATTGAAAACTTAGAACTGAGCGTGGTGGTGCATACCTGTAATTCCAGCAGTTTGGGAGGCTTAAACAGGAGGACTGCAAGTTTGAGGCCAGCCTCAGCGACTTAGCAAGATCCTGTCTCAAAATAAAAAACTGAAAGAGTTGGGTGTATAGGTCAGAGGTAGAGCACTCCTGGATTCAATCCCTGGTACCACAAGGACAAAGAAAATAAAACTTGGGACTTAAAGGGTTAAGAAAGAGTATACATGAAGACAAGTCAGAAGAAGTCATTCAGAAGAAAACTCACAGAGAAAACATAATGAACAAAGAAAAGTTACAGCAGAATAGGAATGTCTAATATGCTTAGTTGGAGCCTTGAAAGAAGAGGTCTGAGAATGGGACAGAAGCAACATTTAATGAGAAAATAACTGAGAATTTTTCAGCTCTAGACATCAACACAGAAACAGAAGAAGCTCAATGAGTCAGAAGAGCACACAAAAAGAAAGTCACATGTAAACACATTATAGGGAAACAAAGAAAACCAAAGGCTATGAGAAATTACTGAATGAAACCAGAAATAAAAAGTTTACCTTCTGAGGAACAGTAGACTAACCACTGACTTCCCAGCAGCAATTATGGAAGGCAAACGATTAAGGAAGGATGCTTTTAATGTGTTGAAGTAAATAGGGGTCAACCTGCAGACATATATCCAGTGAAAATAGCACTGAAACACTGTAGGAAGAGCCTCGGTTCAGTAATTAAATGCTTCCCCTCTGGGGAAGGTGCTAGTTTTTCTTTTTTGCACTCTCTTCTTACACTCACAAGCTATGTGCTCTTTGTTAGTAATTCTGCAGGGAGCTAGGGTAGAGGTGACAGTGGGAGGGCAGGAAAGCAAGATGAGGAGGTAAAAAGTCCTTAGTTGACTGACATTTTTCTAGGATGGTTTCACAGTAGGACTAATGAATGTTTGAAAGCAGCCCTCTCAAGGGAAATTTCCAGAATTCTTTAAGACTAGTGGGTTGTCCATATTTTTATTGATTTATGAAAGTTCTTTATATATTCTAGATACAAGTCTTTTCAATAACATTTAATGCAAATTTGATTTCCCATTCTGTGTCTTAATGGGGTCTTAATAAATAGAAGTTGTTAATTTTAACATAGCTTCATATATCACTCTTTTGTGTTGTGGTTAATGGATTCTTCCTATTTGAGGAGTTTGCCTTGATCACTTTTTAGGAAATATGCCAAGCCTTTACCTTCATTAGTTTAAAATTCAAATTTAACTGTACTATATTGAATAGAAGTTGGTGGTCTAACCAGCATCTATTACCCATTTTATTCCCTCATTACACAACAGAATTAATAGGAAAGGGATTAAGGGAAATGTAAACTCTAAAAACATAGGGTGTTTGGCCAAAGGTTATTCACATTTGAACCATTGAATCAATATTCTTGTAATGGAAATTGGATATTGGATAGAATCTTCTTAAAGCACCCCCTATGCCATGATTCAGTTATATCTTGCAAAGATTGCTAAGAAAAGCCGGGGCGGGGTGGGGGAGCTGGCGTTGTGGCCCAGCGGCAGAGCACTTGCCTAGCATGTGTGAGGCACTGGGTTCAATTCCCAGCACCATACATAAATAAATGAATAAAATAAAGGTCTATCAACATCTAAAAATATATTTAAAAAAAGAAAAGCGGGGGAAACCCTAGAATATCACAAAAGGAAGGAGACAGTTTCAAGCAGAATTTGGAAAAGAGACAGACGTAGAGGAGTCCAGGGAGGATAAAGATTAAGAAAATGTGTTGGGGTTTGCTTGAATCTTCAGAGTCATTAGTAAACAAGAACACTTTTAGTACAAGGCAGGTGACAGAATTTGGTTTGCATGATGTTAAGGATGGGGAGAAGTCAGTTAGAAGCAAAAAAACCCCCCAAACCTGTGTATGTCAAATATTTAAGGAGAGTAGATGGTAATATAGTTTGGCAGAATCAAACAAAAATGTTTATTTTTCCCTTTTAAGATACAGGACATGCACTCTTTAAACATTTGATTCTTAGATTTGAGGGGAACTGTGAAGATCATCTAGTTGAATTCCATCTGGTACTTAAATTTTCTTACATTCAGCTGACAATAATGTAGAAGCTAGAATAAAATATTTTGAAAGTTGTCACCATAAAGAAATGATAAAAGTTTGAGAAGAAAAATGTATGTAACTTGATTTAAACATTATTCACATATTCAGCTTTACATAGTAATCCATTAACATTACAACTTTTATGTCCTTTTGTATCAGTTAAATGAATTAAAATTTTCCTTTATAAATTTCCTGTCATTATGTTTATATTTTAAATCTCTCGTGAGGCCCCCTCCTATCTTCAGGAGCAGCCGGTTGTGTCTTGGCATGGCTTTGAGTGAGAATTGTTCCTCATCATGAGCTCAAAACTTCCCTCCTCAAATATCACTGTCATATTTGAAACAGGAGAGCAGGTGTCGGCTGTGAGGGAATGTTTTCTTACTTAATAAATTTATTTAATGGCATTCCAAAGGAAATGATACAAAGGGTCTAAAGTGATTTTTTAGACCCTGGGATCAAATTTAAGTCAATAGGATGGTTTAAGAAACAGTTGTTCTTCAAGAATGAATTTTTGAAACTTAGTCCTTTGTTTTAGATGTTGAAAGGCAAATACATAACCTCCAAATTTTGCCATGTGGTATTTAGCATGGCAACCATGAAACAGAAATAAGGAGATGAGCCATACCATTTAAGAATCACTTTATTTTATTTTTATCTTTTTATTTTTAAATTTATTTTTTATTTAATTTTTTGATTCATTGAGCACAAATGGAGTACAGCTATCGTTTTTCTGGTTGTACACAAAGCAGAGAATAATAACAGAATGTGTGACAGACATCATTGCCCTGTGTACATGTATGAATGCACAGATGGGGAGACTCTACTTTGTGTACAAGAATCACTTTAGTTGAAAGTAACAAAATATCCAACTAAAACTGAATCCACCCACATGGCCCACAATTTGCCACTTAACCTCTGGAAGCAGTGCAGTGGTTTGCCCCTGAGTGGGGCCTCTGCAGTCGCGGTTCCCTGGCTTTCCGCTTCTGGCCACAAGGTGGCGAAGCTGCTCGGAACATTGTATCCTCAAAGTTCCACGTTGAAGCAGGGAGGAAGGAGCAGCAAAGGGCTTTCCCTAGCTCTTCCTTTAAAAGTCCCCCAAAGCAGAAGGAAAAAATGAGGTTCCCAGCAGACTTCTAAGGCCTCAATTTAATCACATGCCCATCACTAGGCTGATAGAAAGAAAAGAAGAGTGCTGTGATTTACTCTGATGTACTAGGACCTGGGCGCATCGTTCACTGCCTTATCAGAATAGGCTTTTATTTTACTTACATATTTAATTTTTTTAAGCAAGAAAGATGTGGAGGGCTGAGGTTGTGGCTCAGTGATAGAGCACTCACCTAGCATGTGTGAGGCACTGGGTTCGATTCTCAGCACCACATAAAAAAATAAAGATATTGTGTCCATCTACAGCTAAAAATATTTTTAAAATAAAAATAAAAATAAGAAAGATGTGGGAAATAGCTGTTGGGAAGGCTACCAACAGTGCCTGCCAGAGGAGCTCAGGAGAAATTATGCATGCTAAATTCTCTGGGGCCTATGTCAAGGCCAGTGCCTCTTCAGAAATGTTTTTCCGCCTGTGATCATTACTAATTCTCTGCAGTGACTCAAAAAATTTTATGGACTAAATTCCCTGCCATCAAAGACTTGATGAATATAGAAATTAACAATAAAACTATTATAAAAAGTCATTGCTTCTAACCCAAACTTCTTACTCTAGCTCTTATTTTACCACTATGTGCATTGTGCGAATCACCTCAATTTGCATATTGTAGAATAGAGCCTTACATGGAAAAGCATAAATCATTTTCAAATTAGACATTCCATCTAGAACTGACAGCAGCTCATTCCCAGCACTGTCTTTCATTTCTGACATGCTTTTAGATGAAAGTAATCATATTTGCAGTAATTCTCAGGGTAAAATTTTCTTCTCAAAGATAATTTTATGGAAGTTTTTTTTAAGTTTTGAATAATTATTCTTCCTTTTTGAAATTACATGTCAAGTCCAGAAATATTGACTTCTTTAATTTAAAATATTAATGTCAAGTGATGGGTACAAACCTCTCCTATACTGTACCCTCTTTCGTTCGGTGTTTTTTTCTTGTTCTTGGCAGACCCTCATTCCTGATTTCCATTGCACACCAATTATCTCAGGCTACAGCTGTTTACTGACAGCTGTTCTCTTCACTGCCCACCATGCAGCCACCCTTCTGTGGAAATCCCTGCCTCCCCAGTGTGATTGCTTTGGCTGGGGCTTCACCCCTGGCTCAGGCACAGAGACCGTGATCTAAATCAATCCAAAAATTACATTCCTCTGGCCGAGTTGATTGATGAAAAGAAACCTCATTCAGGGCCAATAAGAGTAATGATGGTTGCTGGGATTCTCAGTGCTGCTAGATTTTTTCCTGAAGGAGTGTGAGACCCAGAGTTGCTGCTGCAGTCTTGATAGCTTGAGTGGGAACCAGTCTGTGAACAAAGCTGAGAGAGAGAGAGAGAGAGAGATGCTGATGATACATTTCAGCCTTTAAGCCAACATAACGGCAGCCTCTACCCTAGACCTCTTTTGTTTCATAATTCTGTAAGTTCCTGTTTTAAGTCAGTGTTTGGGTCAGATATTGTTATAGTTTAGATGTGGTGACCCCCAAAAGCTCACGTGTAAGACAATGCAAAAAGTTTTGGAGGATAAATGATTGGGTTACAGCCTTAACATAATCAGTGAATTAATCCCTGATGGGATTAACTGTGTAGTGACTGGAGGCATGTGAGGTGTGGCTGGAGGAAGTGATGCATTGGGAGTGTGGCTACGGTGTATATATATATATTTTTTTGGAACCAGGGATTGAACTCAGGAACACTTGGCCACTGAGCCACATCCCCAGCCCTATTTTGTATTTTATTTAGAGACAGGGTCTCACTGAGTTGCTTAGGGCCTCGCTAAGTTGCTGAGGCTGGCTTTGAACTTGCGATCCTCCTGACTCAGCCTCCCAAGTCGCTTGGATTACAGGCGTGTGCCACCACACCCGGCTCGGTGTATATATTTGTATCTGGCCAGTGGAGTCTCTCTGCTTCCAGATCACGATGGGAGCTGCTTCCCTCTGCCACACTCTCCCACCATGATATTTAGCATCCCCTCCAGCCCCAAGGAATGGAGCTGGCCTTCTATGGACTAAGACCTCTGAAACTGTGAGCCCTCAAATAAACTTTTTTCCTCTACAGTTGTTCTGGTCTGATCCTTTAGCACAGCTGTGCAAAACCTATTGTCTCACTTGGAACCAAAAGAGTTCTAACTTACACGTTGATTTAGAATATTTTATGTCCAAGAAAATTCTCAGATACTGAATATATCATAAAAGTTAATATGGAAAATACTTAGAAAATACACTTATAACTAATTATGTTCAATATTTGACTGTGTTTTCTTCAAATAATGTCCACTGGTCATAAAATACAACATAGTAGTCTTGATAGTATCTACTTAATGCATTTTAATCATTATTATGACAATGTGCTCTGAGGATAGTTTTCTTAAAACTGAGCATGTATATTTGTTTCCTTTTAAAATCAAAATTATTTCTCAATGTAATGGAATAAAATAATCTTGCCTACATTTAGAAATATTGACAAATAGCCAGGCACAGCAGCATATGCCTGCAATCACAGTGACTTTGGAGGCTGAGGCAGGAAGACAGCAAGTTTGAGGCCAGCCTCAGCAACTTAGTGAGACCCTGCCTCAAAATAAAAAATAAAAAAGGGCTGAGAGTGTAGGTCAGTGGTAGAGTGCCTCTGAGTTAAATCCCCAGTATCACACATACACACAAAGAAAATTGACAAATGATTGATATATATTAAGCCTCTTATTTTAAAGTGGTTAGGGTTAGGGTTATACTTTCTTTCTTTCTTTTATTTATTTATTTATTTATTTTTTGCCTCTTGGGAAGCAGGCACACCAGGCTGCCCCAGCTGTTGTACCACAATCTCTGTGATTGGCTGAGGGCTATTTGTGCCTGGAGATAGAAAGCACTGTGAAGAAATTGCCCCCCCACCCCGAAAAGTTCCTCAGAAAGTCACTAGCTTTCCTTATGGGGACCTTTGCCATTCAACATCCTTGTCCAAGTGTGAGAAACGTTTTGTGGTTGGCCAGATGATGTCAGCATAAGACGGGTGGCTCACCAATTTACCTGTGTGGAGTGTTCCCTAGAAACAGACCAGCTTATTTTTATGCATGATGTAAACCATATTAATGTCCACTTTCTTATGTAATAAAGAACACATTGATTATGTTATTGATTAAGGTTATCTTCACAAATAGCACCTCTGTTATGTCACAGTTATGTTGGTAATAGTACACCAGCGAAACTTTGAGTTTTGTTTATTTTTTTTTCATTTGCATGGCTCTAAATTCAAATATTAAGTTTTTGCAAAAATTTTTCTTCTTACTCGCATTCCTCATAAGTCCAGATCCCCTCCCCAGAGGTGATTTATTTTATGCTTTTGATATGTCCTCCCAGAGTGATTTTACACATATTTAAGCAAATACATGTACATATTGTCTTCCCTTTTGCCTCAACAATAGTGCATCTTCTTTTCACTGAAGATATCTTGGACTTACTTCCATTTTGGTATAGAAGAGCTTTCTCATTCTCTTTGGTATCCTGTAAGTATCCCACAATTCCAAAACTATGATTTCCTATTGGTGGATATTTTCATTACTTCCAAGCTTTGATTCTTACAAAGAATGCTATAATGAATAAACTTGTACATAGGTCAACTCAACTTGGTTGAGTATATCTTTGTAGTAAATTTCTAGAAGTAGAATTTTGGGCCAAGGGTATACATGTTTGTAATTTCTCCCCGTTTTGTGGGGGTTTATTATACTTGAAAAAATAATGGGTACCATGGTAAAAAAAAATTCAAACAAAATGAAAATATCTGCAGTGAAAAGTAAGTCTTCCTACCCTCAATTCTGAGGTTCCCTCCCTTGAGGTAGCTAGCCACTGTTAGTGTCCATACTTCCTGACATATGCATGCATACAAACATATCTATCAGTCTTCATATAGATATAACTAAGTGTGTGACATCATTTGTATTTGCTTAAAAGGAATATACTACATCCACCATTCTGCACCCTGAGTTGTTTTTTTTTTTTTTTTTTTTTTTTTTTTGAACGGGATTTAAACCAATCCTGTTATTGCTGTTATCACTGAGCTACATCCCCAACCTTTTTATTTTGAAAACTGCATCTCAGTTAATGAAGCTGATCTGGAACTTGAGATCCTCCTGCCTCAACTGCTTTATGACCTAAAAATTCTACTTCTATTGCCAACAGAAATTGAATGCTTATATCCACTACAGGCATGTACAGAGTTTTCACTAAAGTTTTGTCCTTAATAGTTAAAAACTGGAAATAATTAATGGATATAGAAACTCTAGCATATTCATATAATGGAATAGTACATATTATTAAAAAAATGAACTACTTCTCTCCACGGCAATGTGGATAAATCTCAGACCAGTGTAAAGTGAACATAAGAGAGGACCTTCTGTATATTTTCACTTGCGGAATGTCCAACAGGAGACAAAATTACAAAAGAGTTCAAAACAGCAATTGTCTTTGGGAGGGGGCTGAAGGAGCCTTCTTGGGTGTGGGTAATGCTCCGTATCTGTATCAGAGTGCTGGTTACTTGGGTGTGGTTACTTTTAAAAAATTTATCATGCCATACATCTACGACTTTATGTAATTCTACCTCAAAGAAAAAAATGCCAACTGACCTTTCCTCTTCAGCTGCATTGTCATTTTTCCCAGGAACATCTCTGCTTGGACTGCTTGTTATACAGAGATTATTTTTCCTTTGGTTCTTAATGTTCATGGAGATAATTTGGTCATGATTTTCACCAGTTTTGTGACCAGATCTTTCTGTGTGTTCTTTATCTGCTGATCATTTCTCCCTTTGATTTCCACCTTTTCTCTTGTATTTTTGTAAAGATCTGTGCTGTTTTCCTTTCGTTTCTTTCTCACCTTTGTTTGAGGGCAGCTTTTCCTGCAGAGCTGACACACTGTATATTTCCAAAGGACAACATCCAAATTATACTCTCTCCAGGGGGCGCCATTCACACGGAATCCAATGCCAATAGTGTCTCCTAGAGACCCTGCTGCCTAGACAACCTGTTTGCTGAAGTATTTGCAGGGAAGGCACCAGAGCAGCGTGCCAGACCTCTGCCTGAGCCCCCACGAGGCTGACTGGATCATATGTGTGTGTGAGCTAGTCTAGCTTCTCCTCCTCCTCCTCAGAGAAAGTGTTGCCACTGAAGAGCTGCTCATTACTATAGCTAGTCCCCCACCCTGCGCCCCTGGCCAAGATGGTGGTCTGCAAGATTCTTTCCTCACCCTGCTGCCCCTGCCCCTCTGTGGTTTCAAATAGGGTCCAAGAGAGTGTCAAGAACCGGCCTGCACAAAGCTTGTTCTGAGCTACTTATCGTTAATTTTGAATCTCAGAATCCACTTGCGTTTGAGCATTTTGAATCCTGCCAGATCTGCCTGCAACGTGTGATCTCCAGCTCTCCATCTGAACCTCCTCCTTGCTCTACCTAACCACACAGGACAGCCTTCCTTCATACATATTAGGGTTCAGGGTAAAAGATGCTTACTTGTTTTTTCAAGATAAAATTTCTTATTCTCCATGTTTTCAGATGATATGAAAGTATTTTGCTCTCAAAAACGATGCTGTAATTGCACACAATTCATTTTGTGCGTGCACAAATCTGTCTGTAGACTAAATCTCTAGAACTGGAATACTGGTTAAAAGGGTATATGTAATTATAGTTCATATAGATTGTACCAAAATGTCCTTGTAGAAGTTGAACCAATTTATCATCCCACTAAGAAGCATGCCCCTTTCCTCAGACCCTTGCCAACATCATAATTTATCATATATTTTTGTCTGTACCATGCTAAGAGGTAAAAATGGAGTCTCAGTAGTAGGATTTTAAACTAACATTTTTTCTTTTCATGTGTTTGAGTCATTTGTCTTAGTGTTTCCCTTGTACTTCCTTTCTATAAACTAGTCATATCATTCGCCCATTTTTCTATTGGGTTTTGTTGGTCTCTACCTTGTTGATTTTCAAGAACTCTTTATATTAGGAAATCAGTCATTTGTGATATAATTTGTAAATATTTTTCCCAACTGGTTATCTACCTTTTTACTTTACTTATAGTTATTATTGCTCTCTTGATTTTTTTAAAAATATTTTTTTAGTTGTGGTTGTGCACAATACCTTTATTTTATTTACTTTTAAGTGGTGCTAAGGATCAAACCCAGTGCCTCACACATGCAAGGCAAATGCTCTACCATTGAGCTACAAACCCAGACACTGCTCTGTTAATTTTTTAAAAAAGATTTACAAAGTTGATATTATGGATCTTTTCTTTGATGATTTATGGGGTTTTTAGATTTTGAAACAGGATCTTCAGTATAATACAAGGTGAGGCTATGTGGTCACCACCCCTGGCTCAGAAAGAATCCCTCAACATCCTGTAGTAGGGTCTAAAGATTAGATTTTAGTGGAGAAACCTGTAAGCTAGGGTCAGCAAGAAGAGAAATGGCGAGTAGTCTCCCATCTTCTCATCACCCAACGGAGAGACATAGCAAGGTCTGGGTGATCAGCTGGACAAGAGTGGGTTTGAGTTTGGTGAAAGGCGCTTCCCTCCTTCCCCACTGCTCTTCCCGCTGGTAGGGCAAGCATAAAAGCAGTTTTTCTTTGGGGGAATAATCAGACTACTGGGCACCAAGAAATCTAGATTTGGAATATGTGAGGTAATGCACATGTCAGGTTCGTTTAACTGTTCCATAGAACACATTTCAAAACATCATGTTGTACATGATAAATTCATACAATAAGAGAAAAGTATCTTAAAATTCTCTCCAGGTAATGATTTAGCAGCATATCATATGTTTTGAAATGTTTTATTTTCTTTATCATTCAATTTGAAATATGGACTTACCCATTATAATTTTTCTTTAAACCCTATACTATTGAATTATTATTTCTTAATTTCCAAACATATGTGTCTATCGCAGTTTTATGATTGTTTTCCATTTCTAACATAATCATTTTGTGATTAGAAAAAATAACTTGTGATATTCTATTCTATCTGTGTATTGAGACATGTTTTATGGCCAAGGTGTGGTCAATTTTTCTAAGCATCAGTAAGTACTTGAAAGACCAAATCCTGCAGTTGTATGAATGAAAAAGAACAGAATAGCAAATATATCCTGATATTATATATACTACCAAAAGCTAAAAAAGTTGTTAGCTTAAAAATAAAGGAAAGAAAGAAAAAAGAAAAGAAATCTAGATCTGTGGTTTAGGCTTATTACTATTTACAGGAAGTATCTAGGAAAACCAGCTGCCAGAATTTGGAGCCAGAAAGAAATTGTATAAAAACTGAGTAGGATAAATGGATTGAATTCCTAATCTTTAATAGTCACAAGTTCAAATTTTTTTTTCATTTAAAGTAGATAAATCAGACAACAGAAGTATAGATACCGTTTACAGTATGAAGGAAAACCTGACTGATATTATAATCAACAAAAATTAGGTCAGGTTCTTGGTTTCAACAATGAATCCAATCTAAGCAGTTTATGCAGAAAGCTTTATTAAGTAGCTCATATAAGCATTGGAAAGGCTGGAAGAACAGGCTTGAGGCTGATCTTCCAGTAACAACTCTCAGAAATAAACTGTGGAACTGGCCTGGTGAGATCACTGCTCTCATACCCAGAAAGATGGTTCCTTTAAACATGAGCCTGTCTGCCACTACAGGAGTGTCCTGGCCCTGTGCAGAATGCTTCTCACCCAGATAGCTGCATGCTCACTGCCTAGGCCAACTCCCAGATGGATGTCAGACCTTGCCTGGGTCTCAGGCCAAGCCCCACAGTTGGATGCTTCTCTCTGCCTGAAATTGATTCAGTTGGGTTTCCCAGACTTTGCTGAGACCCATTGTGTGGGAGGCTCTGGGCCCACACTCAGCCTTTCTTTTCCCTGGAAGAAGCCTGCTTGAAGGGGTAGAGCCTGAAGGATGAGAGCTTATCTCAAAAGTGAAAACAGAATTCACAAAGGCAACCAGTACAGACAGCCTGGCATTTGTGATTTCACTCTTACAGGGGTCCTCTCATCCTCCCTCCTGTCCAAGTCCCTCAAAGCCACCCACACCTGCGGCAGTTCATTGTGCTAGGCAGTTTGCTAGATGCCAGGGATAGAGATGAAACAGGGAAAGAGGAAAGAATTCTCACAGCCTCACACCAGAGCTGTTGAAATGAGCTTGTTGCTAAAGGTCAGATATTTGTTTGGGGCCATGGAGAAAACAAGATGGAAAAGGCAAGTGAGATTTTTGTCTGGGTGGAGAGGTGGGGATTTGTGGCAAGAGAACCAGAACTATGGAAGGAAAGGTTAGAGTTGAAAGCTGTAATCACAGAACAGGGCACTGGGAGACCCTGGGGGCTTAAGAAAAGGGGTTCTGGGATATTGGGTTATGCTGTTCATCATGGTAACCTCTGAGCACATACAGCAATCAGCACCTTAAAAGTAGCTAGTGGAATATGTTGAAATTACATTTTGAACATATGGGGTTAAATAAAATATATTGTTAAAATTAATCTCACGAGTTTCATTTTTACTTTTATGTGATATTAGAGAATTTAAATTTATGTATGAGACTTAACATTATATTTCTATGGGACAGTGCTGAGTTAAACAGTCAAGAGAAGGGTCAACAGGACAGAAGTCTTACCATCTCTTGTTTCCCTCTCGGAACTAGAAGTGGGCTTTTCTCTGTGCTATCCGCTGCCTTTTGTTGTTTTGAAGACATGAAAAGCACATGTTGATAGCAAATATGTATGAAGGAAAAGCTCTTAGAAGTTTCAAAACTGATTCCCAAGCTCAGAACTTTGCAGAGACAGAAGGCAGAAGCTGGAGTTTGTTCATTCCACAGATATTTATCGAGTGCCTCCCAGGTGCCAGCGATTGTTTTAGATTCTGGGGAGACATAAGCAAACAGCACAATGTCACTTCTCTCTTTGAAGTGCTTGAAAGTTAAGGATCGGAGGTCTGCAATATTGCTTTAATGTGCCCACAGTGTCATTTCTCTTTTTTCCAGGGATATGTAGATAATGGTGGAATGAGGAATGGGAAATAGGTGTTTGGGCCCACAGAATAAAATCGTCTTTCCAAAACAACATATTCGTTTGAACAAATGATTGCAAATTCCATAGCTTCCAGGGACCAGGTATATAACCTAAATGCTTGAAACCAGCAGGGTACGTGTTGGTGGGGGTGGGAGTATGACAAAGTCAGAGACTTATTTTAAGGAATCGGCTCATGTGGTCATGGAGGCTTGTGATGCCAAAATCAGATGAGGTAGGCAGGTAAGTTAGTCTCCGAAGACTTGCAGTTGAATGTGAAAGTAGTCTGCTGGTAGAGTTCCTTCTTGTTTTGGGTGAGATCAGTCATTGTTTTAATAGGTCTTCAACTGATTGGGTGAACCCACCCATATGATGGAGATTAATCTAATTTACTCAAAGTCCACACATTTAAATATTAGTCTTATTGGAAAAATATACATACAGAAAACATCCAGAATAATGTGTGAACAAATATTTGGGCACTGTGGCACATCCAGGTTGGCACATAAAAATGACCATCACAGGGTGGGGTGGAGGGATATGAGACAATTGGGAAGCGGGGATTGGGGCTAACTACAGATTTCATGCCTTTCTCAGGGCATTAAAAAATCCTATTCACACACTGAAACTAAGACCAAAGTGGAAGGAAAAAAACAAATTTGCGGACTAAATTTGGTCCCCAATCCTGAGAACCTTAATAACTTGGGCTTTGAGGTTTAGTATTTAAATATGTCAGTGTTCTCAGTATATTACCCATTGCTGCCTGTCTGCCCCAGGATGATTCTTGGCTTTGCTGTTCTTCTTCTTTTGAAGCAACTGAGTGGTTTCTTTCTCCAAGACTGGAAGAACCAGGGGAAGAGTGGGTACCCTCTGCGTTTGGAGTTGACATGTATCATGTGCACATTCCATCTCAGAATCTGAAAGGAGATGCTTCAAGTATTTTATGCTAGACTCTTCCTGACTTTAAAACAATTTTTTAATTTGTTTTAATTAGTCATACATGATCGAGAATGTATTTTTCAAATTTTTTTAGTTGTCAATGGATGATTATTTTATTTATTTATATATGGTATTGAGAATCAAACCCAGTGCCTCACACATGCCAGGCAAGCACTCGAGCAGTGAGCTACAACTCCAGCACAGTAGAATTTACTGGGACATATTCACATATATGGAGTATAACTTCTCATTCTTCTGGTTGTACATGATGTGGAATTACATTAGTCATGTAATTATATATGCACATAAGATAATGATGTCTGATTCATTCTACTATCTATTTCCATTGCCCCTTCCTTCCCTTCATTTCCCTTTTTCTAAACTAAAGTACTTCTGTTCTTCCCTAACCTCCTCCCTTATTGTGAATTAGTATCCCCATATCAGAGAAAACATTTGGCCTTTGGTTTTTGGGGATTGGCTTGTTTCACTTAGCATGCTATTCTCCAGTTCCATTCATTTGCCATAATTTCGTTCTTATTTGTGTGGCTAATATTGCATTGTATATATGTACCACATTTTCTTTATCCATTCATCTGTTGAAGGGCACCTAGTTTGTTTCCACTACTTAGGTGTTATGAATTGAGCTGCTGTAAACATTGATGTGGCTGTGTCACTGTAGTATGCTGATTTAAGTTCTCTGTGTATAAACCAAGGGAATGGGATAAGTGGGTCAAATGGTGGTTACAGTTCAGGTTTTCTGAGGAATCTCCATACTGCTTTCCATAGTGGTTCTCCCTGAATTTAACTTGCATTTATGAAATTAATTTGACTCAAAAATGAGTATCTAGGGGCTGGGGATGTAGCTCAGTAGCAGAGTACTTGCCTAGCATGTGTGAGGCACTGGGTCAATCCTTAGCCCCACATAAAATAAACAAATAAGGGCTGGGATGTGAGGCACTGGGTTTGATCCTCAGCACCACATAAATAAATAAAGGTATTGTGTCCATCTACAACTAAAAATAAAAATTTAAAGAGAGAATAAAAATAAAGGCATGCTGTGCATCTACAACTACAAGATTTTTTTTTAAAAAGAGAGTATCTATAGTCAAGTATTTGAAACCATTTATTACTTAATAGATTCAAATGTATTTTGGGGCATGTGAAATTATCTTTTGATGCCAGTCAAAAGATGGCCCCCAGTTAATTGTTGATGTCATTCTCTTTCATATAGACTCCCTGATGTGTTCACTCTTTTCTCAAATCTGCACACCACATTAATGCACTCTACAGAGAGATTATTTTTAGTCATCAAATTCCTTAACATATTGGTGATGAATTTCTGCTAGAATTTTTTTTTTTTGCATTTAAAAAAATCAAATCACAGCATGAATTTCATCTGGGAACCACATGTCTAAGAAAGTAATTATGTCAAGCTATGTCAGACCCAAGGGCATAACCAACCATAGTTAAAATGGATCCAGTTTATGGCTCTTCCCTACTTGCTAACAAAGCACTGTACAAACTAACAAACTCACACACTGTGTACTGGTCACCAGCCTTGTACATGTCTTCCTGAATCATTTTGGTATTTGGCACCTGAAGTGTAAGGGAGTTCGTGGTCTCTGGAAATGGAGAACAGGAATCTGGTAAGGCTGTCAATTTTGAAGGATTCTGAGACCATGAAATACAGATGCAAGAAAACAGAACTACAGAAAAGTTTTGGTGAACCTGTTACCTATATCAATGTTGACCATGACTATGAAAGGAAATCAGATTGTAAGTTCCTTCAAGGAATGGAGGTACTTTATCCCTCCTGTATGCCTCTTTGGTACAGGTACTTTGATCATGGAAGGAAATAAAACCTTTACAAAGGAAAAAAAACATATCTCCTCTAGCTGTCTTTTAATAAGTAATTATTGAATGAGGGCAGAGAAGGACAGTCATACCCCTTAAAGAGAAATTCAGCTAAACTTTGCATTTGTGTTGGTTTCTTCAGAAAAACATTTTCCCAATGGAAAAAGTTTTAGAGCTGAATCAGAAAACCTGGATCTAGATTCTGAAACTTGTATATTTGACCTTGAAAATGTCACAATGTCTCCTAGTGCATTCTGTATAATCATCTATGAAAATAAAATGGCCCATGTACTAGAACATCCTTTAGGAAAGAAATCCAGCCTTAACGAAGAAGCGGAGTGAGGGTAATGCTCTGGCTCTGCAATCCCCAAGGGAAAAGCTGACTCAGGCCTACAAGGTCACCTGTATGAGGATGTCCACTGCATCTGGGAAGTGTGTGGCAGACTATGTCCATCTCTGTGGGAACTGATAAAATGTGAAGGGTGCTTATCACAAAATACCCTGCAGCAGTCAGATGGCATGACTCAGAGCTATACAGAGAAATGTGGGTAGACCTTTAAAACATTGTCTTGAGTAATTAAGACACAGAACAAGATTGTAGAACAGTATCATGTTAGCTAATTAAAATCACGTTCATGGAAAACAACGGGTATGTCTCTCAAAGTTTAACACCTGTCTGAGGACATATTCAAAACACACTAGAGGGGCTGGGGTTGGGGTCAGTGGCAGTATGCTTGCCTAGCATGTGTGAGGCACTGGGTTCCATCCTTAGCACCGCATACAAAAAGAAGCAAATAAAATAAAGGCATGCTGTTCAACTACAACTACAAAAATTCTTTTTAAATAAAAAAACAAAACATACTAGAGAGGATACCTGTGGAAGTGAAGATTGATAAAAATGCATATAAAATAGGACCAAGGCCTCATTCAGAACCAATGATGAGAATGTGGCACAGACACCTCCCACCTAAAGAAAAACAGCTATTCTTCACCCTCAGGACTGGAATTGGTTTACTCAGCCTGCTTGCTATTCCTGGGGCTTCTTGTTTTCAAATTTTTCTTAGGGAGTTTGTGGCCTTTCCTAGACTCTGTCCAACAATACCATTGAGAAAGCTTAGAGTTCATGAATAGTTTGCAAATAGCCTTCTGTTCTTTAGATTAGTCAAATTAAGTATTAAATGTGATCCAAATGAATGTTATTTCTTCCAAAGTCTTAGATTTTATCTGTTCTGCCAATGCTTGAAACATTTTTGGAAACTTGTGTGTGCTTGTGTGTGTGTGTGTGTGTGTGTGTGAGCATGTGTGTCGTATGCACAAAGTACTTAAGGATCATTCAAACTTTATATTTTAAAATCTAGCCTTTGATTATCTGGTCACTACCCGCTTCTCCAACCTCATCTCATTCTACTCCCACCTTGCCCGCCCCACCCATGATAGGCACTTGTGCCTTCCTTTGGATTCTCCAGTACGTGCAATATGCTCTTGCGGGAGCCTTTGCATCCTTTTGTGAGGGATGTTCAACCTTCTGATATTCCTTTTGGGGTGACTTCCTTCCTGTTGTTCAGGTCACAAATATCATATCCTTAGACAAGCGTCTCTGACCACCCAAACTGAAGAGCCATGTAGTGACTCGCTGTCCCACCACCCTGCTTCCATTTCCTCCTAGATCACCATTGTCAGACATCTTCTTGTGTATTTGCTGTAGCCCCAACTTGAATAAAAGTTGCACATCCTCAGTGCTTAGAAAGGTACCTGTTACATAGTAGGTGTTCAAAGGGTGTTTGTTAATACACTGAAGAACATGATCAACTCAGATCTCTGCACCTGAGGGTGATAGGTGACAGATTCATGGACAGATGGATAGATAGATAGATAGATAGATAGATAGATAGATAGATAGATAGATAGATAGATAGAGGGAGGAGATTATTGGAGGTTATTTCTCTCTTGTTAATTTGCTTATTCTTTTGTTTCACTTCATTATTTACTTTGCATCACATATACCTGTTTTTAAATATGTCTGTTTCTCCAACTAAATTATGGGCTTCTGAAAAGAAAGAACTGCATTTCTAGTTTTTCATATCCCTTAGGGGACCTAGGATAAAACTTTGATATTTTCAGTACTAGATATAGTACTGTTATCAGATTGAACTGAATCTGAATGGTATCAATGAGAGAGAGGAGAAGAGAGAGAGAGAAAAAGTTGGAAAGAAAGAACACATTTGTATGGGCCTGTTTGGGTACATTTTTTGCCAATGATTTTTAGACTGATTTTGAGGGTCTGCTTACATTTACAAAGTGCAAATTTGGACAAAGATCAAATTTCTGAACCATGTTGTCATAGCAGCCTAAATTCTGCAGGACATAAAACAACATGGACAAAAATGTGATAAGGTTATGTAATTATGATGGTACATACCAAATTTTCACCATGCTCTACTCTTTCTACATGAAGAGCAATAGCAAAAAGGAATTAAAGGGGCTAAAGCCATAAAATCCAGGGTTATTCCAATATTTAATTGGAATAGCTGGGGCAGATAGGGTTCCTTAATATCAGACCTCTGTCCTGCTAATTTTTTTCAGCAGTGACCAGCCCAGCATATGGAACATAATGCATAAGGAACAGCTTGATGGATTAAATTTTTAAAAAAAAGCAGAAATGAAATGAAATGAGATTGATTTCTTTATGTGACTCATAAGTTGGCTCAGAAGAACTCAGTTGAAGAGTTCCAAAAATGCAGCATCGTTGACCTAAGTGTGTGGTCATATTCAGCTGTAGAAATGGGATTACTATCCATCAAGTTGCCATCTTCTAGCCTCTCAGGCCTAAAACTTTAGAAGCTCATGTGAGTCATCCACTATACTTCCCTTTCCCACCTAAGCATTCTTTAAAATTTCTGCCAGATTTACCTTGGGCATATCCTCAGCCCCAATGCCTTCTTGCCTGATTTCTAGACTACAGCCACCAGTCTCTCTCCCCATTGCATCACTCCTCCCCAAACTCATCAAAATGTTTTTCCTGTAACTAAAACGATGGACTTGGAAGGGTTCAAGCAGAAAGCAACTTGTTCTGTCTTATGATCATCTCTTTAAAGCTGCTCTCTCAAATCTTTCTTCCCTGCTTATGGTCTTCTTCTGGTTACTGTCAAGAATTTAAAAATTCAGTCCAGCTGCTTCTGGTGGCATATGCTTTAATACCCACTACTCAGGAGGCTGGCAGGAGAATCACAAGTTCAAGGCCAGCCTCATCAACTTAGTGAGGCCCTGTCTCAAAATAAAAATAAATAAAAAGGACTAGGAATGTAACTTAGTGATAGAGAGCACCTGGGTTCAATCCACAGTACCTAAGTAAATAAAGTTCAGTCCAATCTAATACCAAAACTTTAATTTCTTACTCAAATTAAAGTTCTTCCTTCCATTAGTGTGGACCGTACCTGGACTTGCAAACATGATGAAGAAAGGGTTATGTTTATTTTCTTCTTTCTGTTTCACCTCCTCTTGCACAAGATGTGCCCAGGAGAGAGAGGAGTAGAGAAAAAGGGGCCAGGACTTTAGTGTCTCTGATTGTAATCACAGTACCCTTGGTAAGTAGCAGATTTAAAGAGTATTTCTCTAGTGGGATGCTTTGAGGATTTGTTAAAAGACTGTTCCTCTCTTGGACTTCCTACCACAGCATTCCCCTATCTGAACAATGCCCACTTTAGCCAGAATCTTAAACTTCCCCCCTTATTATCTGTGTTATGAGTGTACCTGGAATGTCCCCCATATGTTGAAATCTAGGTCCCAGTGCTCCAATGTTCAGAGGTGGAGATTTGGGGAAGTGATTGTGTCATGAGGGCCCTGCCCTCATCAATGGATTGATGCACTGAGAAATTCTTGATGTGATGGCATTATTGGGAGGTGCTAGAGGCTTTAGGATGTGGGGCCTAGTTAGAGGAAGTGGATCACTGGTGTGCCCTGGAGGGTATTATCTCATCCCTGGCCCTTTTGATCTTTCTGCTTCCCAGCTCCCATGAAGGGAACTGCTTTCCTTTGCCACGCCTTTCCACCATGAGGTTTCTGTGTCACTATAGGAGGCAACAGAGTCAGTTGACCATCATCCCAAACCTCTGAAACCATGAACCTAAATAAAACTTTACTCCTTTAAGTTATTTTTCTCAGGCATTTGGTAACAGCAACAAAACTTGACTAAAAAAACCTGGATTCCAGCATACCATCCCACATAGTGTTCCTTATGTGGGAATCATCTAGAAGGGTCTCTTAGGTAGAATATACAAGATGACTCAAGTCTAACGCTCTTTATCAGGTCCACCTGGCACCAACCTCCCCACTGTTTCTGCAAGTGCAGCTTGTTCCTATTGAGACTCACTGGCTTTTCTCTGTTGCCTGAGATCCCTCTAGCTAGCCTTTTACTGAATGCATTTTCTCTCGTGAAGTCAGAGGGCAGACTCTGGGTCCCTTCTCTTATGAAATCGGGAGATGTGTGTAAGGTCTAATCATGGCAGAATAGGCTGGAGGCCCTCTCTTTGTAAGTCCTGCCTGGACAATCTTGTACCTCACTTATGATGTGGAGGTGGGGGCTGGTTGGGGGACTTCAACCTATTGTTCTCAGCTTTGGAGCCTCAGCCAAAACTCTGGGAAAGGAAGAGGCCTATTTTAACATGCTGTTACATTCCTTTTAAAACATCAGATACTGTTTTGTTTTAAATAACTGTTCCAAGTTTACAGTGCTTGATTTTTGAAGTTCAGACTCAGAACAGGCATCTGAAGTGGATCACTGGACCCCCATCATTTTGCAAACGAGAAACCAAAGCCTGGGGAAGTTAACTGACTTAGGGAAAAAAAATCACACAACTATTAATGACTGGACAGGCCCTGATCCTAGCTTCCAAATCTTGTGCTCTTCCTACCACATTATCCTGCCTAAAATGTTGCTCATTAAAGGGGACAGACACATTTGCTTGTACATGAGGATCAAATGAAAATAATATAAAAATTTTCCACCTTTTTATTGGTGCATTATAGTTGTACATAATGATGGGATTTGTTGTTACAAATTCATACATGCACACAATATAACAATATAATTTGGCCAATATCACTCCCTAGCACTTCCAATACAAATGTTAATGATTTCTAAAAAGTCTATGAATTGGATGCTGTGATTATATATGATTTTAACTTTATGGCTTATTTTTTAAAATTTTCTATGATTATTTGGTTATTTTATTATAAGAAAACAAAATATTTAAAGTGATTGTTTAGATATCTATTTTAGGAAATACTTCCATGTATGGGTTCGATTCTCAACACCACAGGAAAATAATAATAATTCCTTATAATTAAAAACTGCATCGCCGGGCGCAGTGGCGCACATCTGTAATCCCAGTGACTCAGGAGGCTGAGGCAGGAAGATCACAAGTTCAAAGTCAGCCTCAG
>JAJEJO010000711.1:595750-619905 GCA_020662805.1 Glaucomys volans | reverse complement strand
ATGTAAATTTATGACAGTAAAGGACCATGACTTCTTGTCATTCTCTACCACGAACTTCCAATCAAGGGGAATGAGCCTTATCAGTTTATCCAAGTTAAACACTTCTAAGTCTGCATTTATCCTCAGAGTCTCCATTTCTCAAGTCCCACACCCATGTGAAGTCCTCAATTACTTGTCCCTCATTGGTCCCATTCCACTTCCAACAAACTGTGCCTACACTGCACCATTTAGCTATTAATGTGATGCTCTTTTGTGTTGCACACTGTGATTCCTGGTGTATTTGATTTTCTTCTCCAGGATGTTGCCTGCAGATAGCAGCCATGTTTGCCATCTCAGTTTCCCCTACTCTCGTTCAGCAGAGCCTGAGCACTCAGGAGGGACTCCATCTATGTTTGTTAAAGAGAAATGTCTGTTGGAAGGAGAGTGTGAAAGGTCCAATTGGACTCAAGACCTGTGGAGTTCCCAGTTGTCCCTGAAGCACAGTGCCCTTGACAGACAATGAAATTGACTTCTTTTCCTCCAGTTCCTTTTTGGTCTCTCCCCAATCTGGCCCTGGGCAAGGCTGACTCTGGATTGCTTTTTTGTTGCTGTCACTTCCTGGAATTGGACCCATGGTTTGAACCTCTTCTGGAAAAAGGATCATAAGTCTCTCCTTACATGCTGGCTCCAGGCCACCTTCCTTGGGCCAGGACGAGGGAGTGGAGTCAGCCAGAGCACTAACTAGGTGAGCTCTGGGCCTCTTGGCTGAGAAGGCCCAAACACTATGTCAGCTCTGCTGATTTTCCTTCTCCCCAGGACCTGGGAGAAAGGAGGAAGAATCACCTCTGTTTACCACTCGGTTTGGTTGGTTTCATTCATTCTCTCCTAGCCTTGCCTCTTCTCCCCATTTCTTACTGTCCATTCTCCTCTTCCTGGTAACTGTCCCTGACTATCTTTCTGATTTTCAGCTTTACCTTTCACTTCCCTGCTACTCATCTCCTCTTTTTCCCACCTAACTCAGCTCTCACCTGTTCCGTCAGTCTGTCTTTCTGAGTCTGGTTATTTCCACTGTTGGGTTCTGCCCAGGGAACAGACAGGGGACGGGGAAGTGGTTGCCATCCTCGTGGTCCAGGGGGGAGCCAGGTGATTTCCATACTTTTTTCTTGTTTTAAGACAGGAGTTGCCTTATGCCCTGTCACACATATCTAGCTTAGAAGTAGTGGCGACGCTTGGTGTAAAGCCACATTAGGGAGCAGTTGAAGCCCCCAAAGTAGGCCACAATGCTACAGTGCACAGTTTGGAGCTCCCCCACCAGCCCTTCTGAGAACACTGCCTCAAGTCCCACATCCAAAGTGAAATGTGGGTGTTTTAATCACTGAAGAGAATCCTTAATACTGCTCCTTCAGCACATAGCTGTCTTTCCCGCGCCAGGAACCGCAGGGAGCCTATTGCTTCCCATCCTGAACTGGATCCAGAAGCGTTAGGTGAGGCTCAGTACAATTTTCAGTTGTTATCATACGAGGCCCTTAGAGATGCTTCTCAATTCTAGCAATTAGCCACATAGGGGTCAACCAAGTGTTCTCAGCTCTAATTAACAGCTGTGTTGAATCTGGGACACATACAATTCCTTTGGGCATACACTCTTCAAACAGAAACAAAACCAGAATATCAAGCTCTTTCTTCCTTATCTGAGGCCTTGAAGTCTAAAAATCATTGCTGCGCTTATTCTTAATAAAAACACCAGGAAGCTGAGCCACTTCGGAACAGAATGTAAAAGCAAAAATATAATCTGAGCTCTACAGTGGAATTATCCAATGGGGCTCAGGAGGCTCAGGGAATGCTGGGGGAATTAGGTGCCTCCACACCCAGAGCCAGCAACACCCAGCAGGCTACATGATATCGTCACCACACAAATCAAAGGCTTCTCTCTGGCTTCAAAAGGAAAAGGAAAAGGAACAGGAGACCTTGTGTTGGGAGTCCTGCACCAAGTGGGAACTATGCTGATGCCTGTTCAAGTTGTTCCCTGGGTAGTCTGGCTTCTTGCCCTGCCTGACAGCTGCAGGAGTTCTGAAAGAAATCTGAGGGAGAATTTCCTTTGCAGCCATGACTGAGAACCCAGGATCAAGAGCTTTGCAGACAGAAAAGACATTACCCCTCAACTAGCCCAAGTTGTTTATTAGGCTCAACAAGCAGCCGGCAAAAAGCAGTGCAGCTGGCCGTCAGGCCCTGAGTGCAGAAATGTATTTCACTAGGAATAGCCAGTTGAATTTATCTTCACTAACAGAGAGAAAATGCACAGAGGCATTTAAAACTAAGTATATTTTAATCCTGGAATTTTTCAAATGAATAGCAATGACCCCAGTTAAAGTTAACTTTGTGCTACATTTACTTTACATCTTTTTTTCTAAATAGTTTGTGTGTATATTTAAAAGGTCTCCCATTCTCCTGGCTCCACTCCCCACTCCCATCATGGCGTTGGTATGGATCTTCCTGTACAACCAAGTGTGTACATTTTTACTGCATATGGGTGTACCATAAGCAATAACATCCTTCTCTCTGTTTTTGGAATGTATGTAAGCAGTATCATCCTGCACCTCTCCTTTTGCAGTATGTTTTTGTTTATATCAAATGTTTCAGAACCAATCACCTAAAGTAAATACAAGTAAATCTAGCATATTCATGTTAACTTCAAAAAAGTGTTTTATTATATGATGATTTCAAAAGGTTTTTATTCTGAGATTAGCCAATCCCAAAAAACCAAAGGCCGAATGATTTCTCTGATAAGTGGATGATGATACATAATGTGGGGTGGGAGGGAGGCAAGAATGGAGGAAGGATGTATTGCATAGGGAAAAAATGGGGAGGTGGGATCAGGGAGGGGGTAAGAATAATAACAGAATGAGACAAACATCATTACCCTATGTACATGTATGATTACACAAATGGTGTGACTCTACTTGTGTACAACCAGAGAAACAATAGCTGTACCCCATTTGTATACAATGAATAAAAAAAGACATAAAGATCTACAGATAAACATTGTACCCTAAAAAAAAAGGTTATTTATTCACTCCCTTGTTGATTAAACATTAAGTAATTTATTTTGGAGGGAAATCATCAACATTGCTACAATGAATAGTGTTATATGTTTCTCTTGGGGGAACATATGACAGGCTTTTTTTTCCTCTAGGGCAATAGTTCTCAAAGTTTTGCTCTTGGGATTCTTTACCCTTTTAAAATTATTAAGGTCTCCAAATAGTTTTGTTTGTGTAGATTATATCTATTGATATTTATAGTGATCAAAGTTAAAACTGAGAAATTCTTAGAACTTTATTAATTAATTTTAAAATAGCAATAATTAAACCTATCATATTTTAACACAAATAATATATTTTAACACAAATAACATTTTTTTAGTGAAAAATAACTACATTTTATTACAGGAAAAAAACAAGCAAGAAGAGGGGGATTGTTTTACATTTTTGCAAGTCTTTTTAATGTCTGTCTTAATAAAAGTCAGCTGATCCTCTATCTGCTTCTGCATCCAATCTGTTGCAATATGTTGTCTGGTTGAAATGTATGAAGAAACACAGGCCTCACACAGATATGTAGTTGTAAAAGGGAGGAGCATTCTAATAACCTCAGATAAATTTAGATATTCTTCATCAAAGAAACTAAATCAAAAGTCAACAAGTTCCTTAAAGGTTACTTGCAATGTGGAATCTGAAATCACATAAATGTAATCGTACTCTGTTACATGAAACCCACTGATCTTACTTGGTCATTTGGAAACATTAGTTTACTGAATTATGCATGTCTTACAAATGTTGACAGACTTCTTTATGCAATATCAAAAATGCACATTTACTTATATCACCACAGATTTAATCATCAAAGTTTTTAAAAATCGGGAAACTATGAAGTTCATGGCGGTGGACACAAATTCTCCAAATTCAAATTTTTTTCTTGAAAGCTGAACATTTACCATTGGCAACAGATGCAGTCAGTCTCTTTCCTTGAAGTGACAGGCTCACTATGTTCATTTTTTGAGAAAATGCCTGCCAAGTCTGAATAACCATGGTTTTTCAGTCTTTAAGTAAAATGGTATTCCATGAAAAAAGTGGCTACTTCAGCTCATAGGTCAAAACACTGCACAACTATTTTTCCTTGAGAGAACAACCATTCATGCCTTGGTGTACAGAAGTGCTTTATGTATATTTCCCATTTCATTACACCAAATATTAACATTGAAAATACATGTACTCAAAATGGGTCCTGGGATTTAATAAAATTTATTACTAATTTTATTGATTCATGTATAAAATTGAGTAAAATTAAATAATTAGTATCATTTTTATTTGAGTACATGACATAAAGGGATAATGACCCAGAAGAGTTTAGAATTACTACCTTGATTTGTGCTAAAGCACCAGCAATTTTACCCATTATTTCTTTTGCATTGGAAAGGCAAACAAAAAACACATTGATAAAAACAAGTAGTATGGAGTGGAATTGTTGGGACCTAGGAGACAGCTACAATTTCACAAGATAACACTAGATTGCTCTTCACAGAGATTGAACCCTTTTAGTCATCTACGAGCAGTGTATGAGAGTTCCTCCTTCTCCATAACCTGACTGGCATGGAACTTGTGTATTAACTGAGGTTCTATGTCCTGATATTTAAAATTAAAATTTAATTACTTAAATTTTATTTAATAATAATTTATTTAATAATTAAATTTTAAAATTTAATTATTTAAATTTTAAACTATTTAAAATTTTAAACTATTAATATTTGTATTTATTATTTCCCATTACATAGTTTGTAATATTGAGGTATCCTATCTTTGAGCATGATTTATATCTCCATTTATTTAGATTTAAAAAATTTGTCTCAAATAATATTCTTCATAAATATTTTACTCATCTTCTGTTAGATTTAATTTGAGGTAACTTCTAGACTTTGACATAAATAGTCTTTAACTGCACTTTTCATTCAGTTGTTCTTGGTGTATAATAATGATATTGAATGTTGTATATTTACTTTAAATTTGGAAGCCTTACCTTACTCAACTTATAGGTTATCTTGGATTTTCTACATAAACAATTATACAATTTATGAATAAAGACAGTTTGGTTGGAGACTTCTGGTTTTTGGTCTACAGTGGAAGGTTATAAGTCATCATTCTTGTCCACAAAAGAAAAAGGTTGGACAAACTGAAAATCAACAACTTTTAAAATATTCATCAGAGAACTGAGGCTGCAGAGTGAACTACTGCCTCATAAATTGAAGGTGGAGGAAGGTGGACACAGAGAATCAGAACTTACCACAACAGAGGCCTGGGAGGCCCAGGAGTAGGAACCTCCCTCAGAACCAGTTCTGAGGTTGGAAAACAAGGCTGTAACTGATGAGTTGTTGGAGGCTCAGTGTGGACGTGTGAGAGAGTTAAAACTGCAACAGGGCCCAGTCTTAGTGGAACACCTAGACTTCCATGAATTTTACCCCCAGGAGCCCTCTATGTTCTCATGTCGAATACCAGAGAAAACTCCCCTGTGTTTCTGACAGAGAAAGGCAGAAAACAACCATTTTGAAATATGCCCAGAGCATTTTGTTCTTCCCCAAAAAGTCTGCCCTCAAGGGAAACTATCTATCTGAGCCTAACTGAGATTATACCAGAGATGAAGTAACCTGAGGGAAGGGAAACAATTCCAGCCCCCACTGTCTTTCCACTTGGGTAAAGGGAAACCCAACTCCATCTCCCTCTAGCCTTCCTGTTTCATTTAAAGGGGGCAAAACAAAAGTGAAAAAAAACAAGAAACACTTGTGAAGGTCACAGCCCAGGCACACAGGCTCACTAAAATTCTGAGACCTAATCATAGGTCTGATAAGACTCCTTCCCCGCTCCCTACACTTTACCAACCATCGAGCCCCCTTAAAACACCAGGGAATACAACTGAAGGGATTGTGTGTCTGTGTGTGTCAGACATTATTTAAGAAAACCTATTTTAGGGAAACTTACAGCCAATAGAAGAAACAGAAACAACATCAGGGGAAATTTTAGCCTCTGACATCGACAGCTACAGCAATCAGTAAATACATCTTACCCTCCTGCCAGATAAATATAAATGCTCACTCTACAGACCTATTTACTTTAGTTCATTTTCTTCTGTATATTATGTCTGGTTTTCAACAAAAAAATTATCAGGCATTCTAAGACACAAAAAACACAGTTCAAAGAGACAGAGCAAGGATCAAAACCAAACTCAGGGCAGAGAGGTTGGGATTGTCAGACTGAAAATGTAAATCAACTATGATTAATATGTTATTATAGTCTTATTTCTATAATTATAATTCTTACACATTTTACGTGTGTCTCACACAGGATCTGCGATACAATGGAAGTGGTGGTAACAATCATCCTTTTTCCCCTAAACTTTAAAATGCTTGTAACATTTCACTATTGAATATAATGCTTGTTGTAGGGTTTTGGTAGATATCTTTTTTTTTTTTAAGGTTAGGAAAGTCTTCTGTTTCTAGTTTAGCTATGAGTTTTGTGGTTTTAAAAATCGTGAATGGTCATTAAATCTTATTGATTGCTTTTCCTGTATCCTCGGAGATGGTCATATGGTCTTCCTTCTTTCACTTATTAATGTGTTGAAATGAAATAGATTTTTTTCTTATAGTAATTCATCATTGCATTTGTATGATAAACCCAGGTTAGTCATGATTTTTTAAAAAATCACATTCCCGGATTTCGATTGCTGTTATTTTGTTTAGGACTTTCTGCATTCATGTTTTTAACCAAGATTGATTAATATTTTCCTTTCTTATGCAATCGTTTTCTGGTTTTGGTATCAAGGATATACTAGCCTCATACAATGAACTTTCATTTTTGAGTTCATTTTCTGGAAATGAACTTGTTTATAAAATCATATGAACCTCATGTTTTCTTTGTGGCCGATTTAACTATTATTTAGTTTCTTTTATGATTATAGGCCAACTATATTTTCTACTTCTCAAGCTGGAGATATATGTATACATATACATATATAAAACACGTATATTTATATAACGTCATTTCAAAATTATTGGTGCTAATTACATCAAAGCATTTTTTTTATTATTTACTAATATTGTCTCTCTCTCTTTGGATCAGCCTTACCAGAAATTTGTCTAGAAAACTTATTGATTCTTAGATACCGTTATGGTCTAGATATGAGATGTCCCCCAAAAGCTCATGTGTGAGACCATGCAAGAAAGTTTAGAGGTGAAATGACCTAATTGGTGAATTAATCCACTCCCATGGATTAACTGGGTGGTAACTGTAAGCAGATAGGGTGTGGCTGGAGGAGGTTGGTCACTGGGAGCTTGTCTTTGGGATTTATATTTTCTCCCCAAGTGAGAGCTCCCTCTGCTTCCTGGTGGCCAGGTTTCGAGCTGCATTCCTTCTCCACACTCTGATGGTGATGTTTTGCCTCACCCTGGTCCTAGAGCCAGGGAGTCAACTGGTTATGGACTAAGCAAATGTTTCCTTCTCTATGCTGTTCCTGTCAGGTCTTTTGGTTACAGCCACAGAAAAGCTGACCAAAAACAGATACCATCAATTGTAAAAGATTTTAAAGACATTAAAATATGAAAAAAGAATCTAAATATACATAAAATATGGTACCTTCTTAGCCTCTTCAAAGGATTAGTGTTGTTATAGTGTTCATTTTTCAAAAAATGAATTTCTGCTGTTATCTTTATTATTCCTTTTACTTTCTATTATTCATTTTTAATCTAGATTTAGAAACAACTTACTACTTTCCATTATTCTTTTAAAAATATATATACCTGAGGTAGTAGATTTCTTTCTTTCCTATTTGTACTGAGATTGATAAGTGATATTTTTGTTGCCATTCGGTTTTATGTATTTAACACTCCTTATTTCTTCTTTGAAGACTGAATTACCAAAGCGTGTTTTTAAATTTCCAAACATTAAAAAATATTTTTGTTATTAATTTCTAACTTCATCACACTATTTGTTAAGATTTCCTTTATGACATGGTATAAAGGATCTTGAAAAATTATTCTTTTATTGCTGAATATAGTGTTTTATATGTGTCCATTAAATTGAATTTACTAACTCAGTTGTATACATCATCTGTATTTTAAACTAAATTCAAGGATCTTATTTCCCATGTAAAGAATATTAAAATGTTCAGGTGTGATTATGAGTTTATCAGTAACTTGACTTTTATAAAGTTGTTCTCCACATATTTTAAGGCTATGCTCTAAGATCTGATCTTCCTCACAACTACATTAATGATTCATTTATTGAGTATCTATTATTTGCTCCACAATGTTCAAGACAGTGAAAAAAGCAACCCTGAACAAAACAAAGATATTCCCCCCTTTTTTTCTTGTACCAGGGATTGAACTCAAGGGCCCTCCACTGAGCCACATCCCCAGCCCTATTTTATTTAGAGACAGGCTCTCACTGAATTGCTTAGCACCTTGCTTTTGCTGAGGCTGGCTTTGAACTCTCAATCCTCCTGCCTCACCCTCCAGAGCCACTGGGATTACAGACATGTGCAACAGCTCCAGGCTGAGAATTGCCGATTTTTAATCCAGACTGTAATCTTTTTCTTTTATTTTGATCACTGATATATTTGGTATTAACATTGACAAGTTATTTGGATTTTCTCTTTGTCTTTTTTCCTATCGTATTTTGTCTAGATTTTTAAAGTCTTCTTTTCTTCTCCATGGATTGGGAAGTTATATAATTCTGTATTTATAATTTCAGAGTTTGTTTGTTCTTGTTAATGTTTAACATGTGCAGTTATGTTAACAATGCTTAATCAAGAATTCTATCCTTGGGTTGGGGCTGTAGCTCAGTGGCACAGCACTTGCCTCGCATGTGTGAGAGTCAGTGGGTTCCATCCTTGGCACCACATAAAAATAAACAAATAGGGGGCTGGAGTTGTGGCTCAGTGGTAGAGCGCTTGCCTGGCATGTGTGAGGCCCTGGGTTCAATTCTTAGTACCACATATAAATAAATAAAAATAAAAGATTCATTGACAGCTAAGAAAAACAAACAAACAAACAAACAAATAAAGGCATTCTGTTAATCTAAAACTACAAAAAATTTTTTTAAAGAATAAGAATTCTATCCTTTTCCCAGACATTCAAGGGACTTATATTCTTTTCATTTGTTCACCTGTCCTCCCATTTGATACGTTATTCTTAATTGGTACTTTATTTTCACTTTGTTTCTAAACTCTAGTTTTCAATATTATTATTGTACTTTCTACAATTAATATTGATATTGCATTTAATCTACATGTTTACCAATTCATTTCTCAACTGCTTTCTTTAAAAATTTTTTTAGTTGTAGATGGACAACATACCTTTATTTTATTTATTTATTTTTTTGTTTATTTTTTATGTGGTGCTGAGGATCAAACCTAGTGCCTCACATGCGCTAGGCAAGTGTTCTACCATTGAGCCACAACCCCAGCCCTCAACTGCTTTTTGTGTCTCATTTTTTCACTTTCGTTTCAATTTCTTTCTTCTGTTACTCCAGGAAGATCTTCATGGATCTTCCAGTGATAACCTGTGAGTAATAACCTTATTCTCTATTTGTCTGACAATGTATTTCTCTTATTTTAAAAGACACTTTAGTCCTGCATGTGATTTTTAAGTTAAATAGTTATTTTCTCTTCTTCTTGGAAGACTTTAACCTAGTCTTTAAGATGCTTAGAAATCTCCTGACAGTCTACTAATTATTCTTTTTTGGTACTATATCCTTTGTCTCTGGTAGCTTTTGAGATTGTCTTTTTGTATCTTGTATTCTATAGCTTTACCATTGTGTGGAGTGTGTGTGTGTGTGTGTGTGTGTTTCCTCCTGTCGGTTTCTTCATTGTAAGGACTTCTTTCTTTCCCTGAGTAAAGTTTGACCTATTATCTTTTTGAACATTGCCTCTTCCTCAGTTTTCTCCCTCAGGAGCTCCTGTTAGAGATGTCTGTGTCTCTTACCTTTCTCACACATGTCCCACTCTCTTTAATCCCTTCCTCTCACCTCTCAGTCTGTGGCTTATCTTTCAATCATCTTTACAGAAGTTGTGAGCAGTTTTGCTTTTTTTCTTCATGGTGTTAGGGATTGAACCCAGAGTTTCATGCATGCTCTGCCACTGAACTTCACCCCCACCAGAAGTTTTACATTTTGATGATGTCCGATTTATTAATTTTTCCTTTTATGAATCATGTATTTCCTTTCAATTTCTAAATCATTTTAACCTACACATCTAGTAGTCTCTTTCTGATTTGCTGTTATAACTAGTTTTTAGGATACAGACTCTTTCCATTGTTGTGTAAATGAGTTCTTCCTCATGCTGATTCATTTCTAAGACTCTCACATACGTTATGAGCTTTTTGGTTGGGAGAGGGAGAGTGTATTTTCTTCATCTTCGTATCCTGAATGGTGGGAGTCACTCTACTATCAAAGTCTGAAAAATGTTATGGGTCCTAGACTAGTTTGGGGATTAATAGACCTTAAGGACACTAAAATATGGACCACATCTCCAGTCAGTCTAGACTTCCCCCTCCCCCACTGGAGACCTTATCCATTTTGTATTGGGTATAGAGCTACTTTGCTCCATCCATTGGGATAACTTGGTTTTTAGTTCCTTTGTCATGGACTTAATACACAAGAGTTGAGCAGGACTTAAGTAGGAATCCCAGTTCTAATCCTTTGCTTTTCTCAAGTCTGTAGCCATGTATTCTTCCCTAGTGTTTTCCATCCTCAGCCCTGGGTCCTACGCCTTATATTCAGATCCAGTATCCCATTTTCTGGGTTACTACAGTATAACTGGAATTTACTGCTTTGATTTGAGTTCACTTTTTTGGCTTCTGTAGTTTCCCTTTTCTTCTTTTTTACCCCTTTCTTTCTCTCAGGCTTAATTGTCATTAAATTATATTATTTTATATAGCATTTTAGTATATTCAGAGTGAGAGTTGGTTCCTATTAGCATAACATCTCATGTTGGGATTCCCATCTTTGGTTGGGAACCAAAACACCCCATGTAAATATTTTAACATTGCAGGAAGTTACACACATTTTGAGATTTAGAGAATAAAACTTAAGAACAAAAAAGAATTGAAAGAAGAAGATAGATAGTGATGACCAAAGTTTGACAGGGAATCCCCTAATATTTCTCCACCCACGAAAGTTATAGATTTGGATGGAAAGCACCAAGTTTTCTTTGATCTTTCTCATAGTTTTTTCTTCTGGTTCCATTTATACCACCCTTCCTTTCATAGACTCTCCTTTGACTTCCTGGGGTATGCTGAAAGTAAAGTTCTGTCCTTGTCAAGAACTTTTGTTTTCTCCCCCTAGCCCAATCCCACAATGGGGATTGAACTCTGATCCTTACACATGCTAGATGAGAATTCTACAACTGAGCTACACCCACAGTCCTTTCTTAAATTTTATTTTGAGACAGGCTCATGCTGACCTTGAACTTGTGATCCTCCTGCCTCAGCCTCCCTAGTAACTGGGATTACAGGCATGCACCACCATGCCTGGCCTGAATTTTGTTTTCTGAAAAGTCCTCCTCATGCCCTTTCATTCCCACCCTGCCCCATCCTGAGTTATCATTCTGTCTCTTCTAACTTGACAACTGGCTTCTGATTTCCTTGCCGCTTCCCATGCTCCTCATCTGCCCAGGGTAACCAGGCTTATGAAACAATGGTAATGTTAATTTTAGGCCCTTAATCCCCAAATCACATGCTATTCTTAGTCCCCTAAATCTTCATACCAGAAAGGCTGGTATAAAGCTTGTCACTTTATGGGTAGAATTTTGAAAAGTGAAAGATGGGGTTCCAGGCAAGAAGAGAATGTGAGAACTGCCACAACTGAAGTGGAAGTAGAAAGGCTGCACTATAAAGCAAAGCATTTCTTCCCTTTCCATACTTAATGCTTTTCAGGTCTGCACACACTCCTTCCTGCTTATGTGGTTTAAATCCTCCAAAGGATTTCTATTGCATTTAAAATTAAATTTAAATTTTTTTAAAATATATTTTTTAGTTGTAGATGGACACAATACCTTTATTTTATTTATTTATATGTGGTGCTGAGGATTAAACCCAGTGCCTCATATGTGCAAGGCGAGCACTCTACTGCTGAGCCACAACTCCCGCCTCCCCCCTTTTAGAATATGCTCTTTTTTATTTTTTAGTTGTTGATGGACCTTTATTTTATTTATTTATTTTTATGTGGTGCTGAAAATTGAGCTCAGTGCCTCACACATGCCAGGCAAGCATTCTACCTCTGACCCACAACCCCAGCTCCAAATTTCAATTTCATATGGTAGCTTGCAAGTACCTATACAAGCTGACCTGTCTGGTCTTCAACATTAGCTCTGTATCTTCCTTTCAATATGTAGACTTAGTTTCTCCTTTATTTCTAAACATTTTTTGGCATTTATTTTAATTTTTAAAAATGCCTTATATGTATTTAGTGAATCCTTATAACTATCCTGTGAGGCAGGTAATAGTATTATCTCCTTTTTAATAATTGAGGAGGGCCGGGTGTGGTGGCACACACCTGTAATCCCAGCACTTGGGAGGCTGAGGCAGGAGGATCATGAGTTCAAAGCCAGCTTCAGCAACTTAGCAAGGCCCTAAGCAACTCAGTGAGACCCTGTCTCTAAATAAAATACAAAATAGGGCTGGGGATGTGACTCAGAGGTGGAGTGCCCCTGGTTCAATCCCCAAATTTAAATTATTAAATTTTATAATAATAATTGAGGAGGCTGAGGCACAGAAAAATTAAGTTACATGATCAACGTCACACAGTTAGAAGTGGCCTAACCATGATTTGAACTCGGGCAGTCTAGTTCCAAAATTCAATGTTAACCACTACATTGTTATGGAAAGATATGAGTGAAATGCCAATATATAACAAATTATACCAAAATGTAGCAGCTTAAAACAATAGACATTTATTATCCCACATAATTTATGAGTTTCAGGAATCTGGGTACTTAGGGGTATAATGGGAAAGACTGCCATCACTCTACTGCCAGGTAGATTGGGGCTAGAGAATCTACTTCCTATGTAATTCATATGGCTCTTGCAAGAAGCCACAGTTACTTACCATATGAGCTGCTCAGGACAAGGCTTCCCTCAGTATGAGAGATGGGACAGAGAGGGAGAGATAAGATTGATTGAGAGATGAGTAACCCTCTGACTTTTATGACCTAGTTGATAAATTTTATTTTTTATTTTAAAAATATAAATATTTAAAAATATAAAAATATATTTAAAAATATAAATATAAATAATAAAAATATTATTTTATTTAAAAAATAATTTTAAAAATAAAAACATTCTAAAAATGTTTTCATTCTTCATAGATTCTAGTTGTTCATATGTTGGATCTTCTTTGCTTACCTCCTATACATGTCATTGTGCATCAAATTTAAATAAATGGATATCATTTCAACTCTAGCACCTACTCAGTGCCTCGTGTGCTAGAATGTACCCCAGTCAGCAGTACAAAACAAAAACAAAAAAAATCATAGTTTCATTTTGCTTTCTATGAGTCAATAATCTCCATGAGACAACTCACAAAATAGCCTTATAAAAATCAAGGGTATCGGGCTGGGGTTGTGGCTCAGTGGCAAAGTGCTTGCCTGGCATGCATGAGGCACTGGGTTTAATCCTCAGCACCACATAAAAAGGAATAAATAAAATAAAGGGGTTCTGTCCATCTACAACTAAAAAGATACTTTAAAAAATCAAGGATATCAATTTATGATTGGCTACTAAAATAAGGATATTAGATAACAGAGGAATGAATTATGTAGCCAAGATCAAAAAGAAAGCTACTTGTAAAATGCAGTCTTAATGGGCTCCTGTGCAGAAATCTTATCTTTTTATTCATTTATCAATGCTGATATTGATCTTTATTTCAACACTTACTGATACTATGTTTACCCTTCACATCTTCTTATCTCTATGCTATGGAATGAATGCTTGTGTCCCCTGTAAATTCATATGTTGCAACAAATACCCAAAGTGAGTGCATTTGGAGTTGGGACTTTTGGGAGGTAATTAGGTGGTCATAAGAGCAGAACCCTCATCAGTGAGTGCCCTCATAAAAGAGGCTCCAGAGAGCTCCTTCCTGTCTTCCACTGTGTGTGATTACAGTGACAAGACACCTTCTACAAGAAAGAGGACCCTTGCCAGATGTGGAATTTGCCCGGGTCTTGATCTTGGTCTTGATTAACAGCTTGATCTTGATCTTCCCAACCTCCAGAACTGTGAGAGAGAAATTTAGTTGTTTATAAGCCACCCAGTGCAGTTTGTTGTTGTTGTTGTTCTAGCAGCTTCAACAATGACAGATATTTGTTGCTTTTTCTGTGTTCCCTAGAATTTAGTACGAACTTCTATTGTAGCATTTACTTGGTCTTTTTTTTAATACATATATTTTTAGATGTTGATAGACCTTTATTTTATTCATTTTTTTATATGTTGTACTGAGAATTGAACCCAATGCCTCACACACATGCTAAGCAAGCACTCTACCACTGAGCCACAACCCAGCCGCTGACTACTTGGTCTTTAAGACAGTTCAGTTCAGTGGCCTGTAACAGGGGCTCTAAATTCAGACAGACCTATGTGTAATTCTCAGCTCTGCCACTTACTAGCTTTGTGACCTCAAGTACACATTACCTAGCCTGTAAACTTTATTTTCTTTATTTATCAAATGAAGATAATATACTGTGATAAATGCTTAATCAGATAATGCATGTAAAGTGCGTAGTACAATGTCTAACACATGGTAAACCTCAATTCATCTTTGTAGGCACCTGTCTGACCTACTGTCTTATGATCTCCATGAAGACAGAGACTGTTATATTCTTTTCTGCACTCAAGTACCTGACATGAAGTCCTAGTAAGTGTTTGTTGAGTGAATTTGCAGCTCTGTCCTTTTTCTTAAATAAGAGCCATATGCCATGTTGGCTTACTATCTGTGAGGCTCTGTAAAAGATGGCAGACCAAAGAGCCTATCCTGTGCTTATGTGGTAAAGTATGCTTTTGGGTAAATATTATAGTTATTGCTCTTTGTAACTCTTTTCATATATGGTCTGGAAAATTTCATTGATCTGGATTTTTCCCCAAAGTTCTGAATCCATTAAATTTTCTACCATCTCTTATGAAGACATGCCTGAAGTTTTCTGGGATTTTTCTTTTAAATTCATCTCTATATCTTTATTCCAGAGTAACCTGTTTGCATCTAAAGTTATTTGGCACTTCTGAGAAATATTAAAAAAATCAATTACAGACCACATTTTCCTCTTCTCTCTTGTCCCACGAAGTTAATTAAGAGTTTAATTGGGAAAAATATTCTAACCAGCCAGGAGTGGTGGCTGGTTAGTAACTTGGAGGCTGAGGCAGAAAGATCATAAGCTCAAGGCCAACCTCAACAACTTAGCAAGGCCCTAAGCAATTTAGTGAGACCCTGTCTCAAAATAAAAAATAAAAAAAAGTAGGGGATTAGCTCAGTGGTAAAGTATCCCTGGGATTAATCCCTGGTACCAAAAATAAATAAATAAATAAATAAATAAATAAATAAATAAATAAATAAATCCTACAGAGCTGGTGGCTTACTAAAAAAAAAATAAATAATGTAACCATCTTTCCCTTTGACTATACAAATTCAAATTGTCTATAGCAGGTGGATATATTGATATAAACATAGATGCAACTGTGGTTATGCTGTACATAAATACATAGTTGCATACATGGATGAAAAAGTCTGGAAGAAGAATGTATCTCAAAAAGTCAACAGTGATAATCAGATGGTGACATTAAAAGTTCTTTTTTTCTTTCTACTTCTCAACATAAAGTCTTGCTAATTTTTTTCTTCCTTTTTCCTTTTTCTTCCCCTCTTCTTTTGCTGTGCTGGAATCAAACCCAAGGCCTCATGCATGTTAGGCAAGTACTCTACCACTGAGCCACATCCCCAGCCCTTTTTTATTTCTTATTTTGTGACAGGGTCTCACTAAGTTGTCTAGGCTGACCTCAAACTTGCCATCCTCCTGCTGTAACTTTCCAAGTAGCTGGGATTGCGGGCATATGCCATAACACCCAGCTTGAATCAAGTCTTAACTGATGTGAATTAGAGTACACAGTTGACCCTCCATATCCATAGATTCCACATACATGAATTCAACCAACCTCAGATAAAAAATATTGGGAAAAGAAATTACTTCTATCCTGAACAACTATTTGCATAGTAGTTACATTGTTGTCAGACATTGTATGTAATCAAGATATGATTAAAGTATATGGGAAGATATGCACAGGTTATTTGCAAATATTATGCCATTTTATATAAAAGACTTGAGAATCCTCAAATTTTATATCCTAGGAGGGGAGTCTGGGAGCTAATCCCCTATAGATACTAAGGAACCAATGTAATTCATATTTTTCTTTGCTTCAGTGGTGAAAAATTTATATTCTGTTCCCAGACACGCTTAACATAACTCATGTAAAATAATTGTCAGACTTTGATTCGTATGTGCAATTTAAAGACTGTTCAGTTTCATAAATCTCTAGTTCAGTGGGACAATATCACATGTTTCCTGGGAAACACATGCAAAAGTACTCATGGTACAATTCACTTGGAATAGCAAAAATTTATGAAGAACTGATGAAAAGGACTGAATAAACTATGGTACATTCCTGCTGTCTACGGCGGGAATACTATAATACTCTAGTATTATAGTACAGTGACAATGAATTCACCATAATCACATTGACAAACCTTATAATGTTGAGCCCAAAGAACAAATCCCAGAGGATCACATATAATAAGTTCAAAAACAAATCTAGTGTTGTGTAGGCCCACACATATGTTTAATAAAATATAAAAGAGAGCAAGGGCATGATAAAAGCTAAGAGAGCAGTTATTGCTGGTGGGAAGATTGGAGAATTGTGCAGAAACAAATAGGTCAATGTAAGTCATAGTGTACTTTGAGCCCTTGGTTGAAAAGTATGTCCATGAGTAGTTTATTATATTATTATAATATACAACACAAAGTGTGAATCGATTAAATGAGGTTTATGTAAGGAGCAAAGGACCAGTTACACGCCCTGATTCATGACACTATTGCCATCAATCAAGACTATGATTAATCCTGTTTTGTACTCAAGTTCATGGAACAGTCTTACCATTTATGAAGCCACCTATTATACAGGCCTGGTTTTCTTTCTAAAAAGGAGACAACAAGGATGAATGTGTTTCTATTTGTGTACTCAAGTGTTTCCCTAACCAGGTTTTTAAAAATAAACTTTTAATTTTGGAATAGTTTTAGATTTATAGAATAGTTACAAAGATAGGTCAGAGAGTTCTTTTAAAATGCCTTCTCCTATTTTCCCTGTTATTAACACTTTAGGTTATTGTGGGACATGTCTTCCAACTAATGAACCAATGTTGATACTTATTATTAAACTTAACTAGATTTTAGCTTCCCGGTAGTATTTCCCATCCTGCATCTAGTCAGTGCTCCACATGTGTTGAATTGATGAGGGAATAAACTTACTAAATGACTAAATTTTCTGCAAAAATAAGCTCCGTCTTTCAAGATCATTTATAATTTGCTCTAAGCAGCTTTAGCTGCTTAGATCCAGAGCTAAGTTGGGTTTAATGTTCTTAAAAGTCATTGTTTTTGAATTATTTACCAGTGTTCTCATTAGAATGAGTACAGGAAGCCAAGTGCTGAACTGGGTAAATTTTTTTTTTCCTTGTGTTTCTTTTCTAAATCAGGTCACGGAAAATGGATGCTATTTCTTTAAATAATATAACCAAGCTGATCCCTGGATTACAATTAGGTTACGTAACTTGCTTATGAGCTGCTTTTCATTAAGACTTGCAGTGGGCAATGGGGCTTTACGTTTCAGAGCAAAGCTGGGGAGAAAAATCCTTCTAAAAGCCAGAACACATGCAGAGTCAGCGGCAGGGACTGCAATAACTTCAGCACGGGATTGAGTTCAGTGTAGGCGGCTCCTTTTCCCTTTAAATCCTTAAAACATCCTCTGTCCGACCAAACTCTTTAGTTCCAAATTCTTGTAAAACACACATGCTGAGGGCCCACACGGAAGAAAGATTGGGGTGGCCAGTTGTCGGGAGCCTGAGCAATCAGGAGCTCTCCAGGGAGGACATTATCAAGTTTCTGCAGAACCATGGCTCAGTTTCATTTCTTGCAGAACGCAAATTACTAGGAAGCATTTTAAAGATGTGGCCAAAGGAGGTAAGGAAAATCTTAGTTCCTCACCATAGCCATATCTTTGCGAATAAGCATTTTAAGTGGGTACAGTAAATAAAATAGAAGGTGCCAGATCAAGTATAAAACAAGAAGCTTGGTGTCCTACCTAAAGAAATGACATCAGAAGAGATTCTGGGTGAGGGTTCATTAAAACACACAAACATCTCTTAAAAATGGAGATAAAGCCAACCTCACCCCACAAAAGAAGTTATTCATTGCTAATTATACAGAACACTCCCTATGGGATGAGACCATTTTTTTTTATTTGTTGATGGACCTTTATTTTATTCGTTTATTTATATGTGGTGCTGAGAATCAAACCCAGTGCCTCACACATGGTAGGCAAGTGCTCTACCACTGAGCCATAGCCCCAGCCCAAGATCATTCTTGATGCTAATATTAAAACTACCTCACAAAAGAGGATAAATGTTGGAAATTGAAATTTTACTGTTAGAATAAGTAAGTAGTCAGAGGCTGAGGCAAAGCACTCTTGACAATAAGTAAGCAGAGGTAAGCTTTGCTCTCCAGAGCCCGAACCAGAATAGGCTTGTGGAAAGAAAGGAAAACATATGCCAGAATTTTACCAGAAACAAAATTCTTTTTGAAATGGAATTATTGCACAGTGACTAGAATAGGAATCAGGAACAATTAAATAAACTTAGAGCCCTTCATGTGCTTGAAGAAACACTTGCAATTTACTATGGGGGAACAATCAAAAGGATAATTCTTTAAGCAGCTAAATTCATGATGTTTCTTAATTTTTGATAAGTAGAATCTTTTATGAATTCCCAAATTGAGAAGAATGGTTTATTTTACAGATATATAAACTATTGGTTAAAGAGAACTTTTTTTTAACTTATGATTATCTTTCAAAATTTGTAACATTTAACTTTCAATCCAAATACTTACTATTATAGTTAACTTTTTCTCAGTACTACAGATCAAACCCAGGGTGTTGTACTTTCTAGGTAAGTGATCTACCACTGAGCTATAGTTAACTTTTATAAACTTTTTTTTTTTCCCTGCTGTGCAGGGGATTGAACCCAGGGCCTTGTGCATGCAAAGTAAGCATTCTATCAACTGAGCTATATTCCCAGCCCTATAAACTTTTTTATAAATAAAATAAAAAGGTTTTTTTTAAAAAAATAAATTTTAATAGTTAATCAATACATCCAATGTAAATGTAAGCTATATGCTTGAATGCAAAGTAGTTCATTAATTCTAATGGTATTGCAGATTAATTTTGGCTTCAACACAGTCCAAAACTTGCCTAAGCCCTGGTGGTTGCTGGGGAATCTTTGATTCTTGTGTGTGTGTCTAATTTACTAATGAATCTTGGTGTCATTTAGGGCTGAACCGAGCACATCTGAACGGGCCTGGCCGATCCTGGCCAGCTGGGTAAGGGCACCCACAGTGTACTGAGCAGGGCTGGAAGAATACCAGCACTGAGTCAGAGGCTCTCAAAGTGTGTAGTGACTCAGAATCAATGCCCCTCCCATCAGAATAAAAGGGAGAGGGGAACCCCAAAAGGGGAGGTGTTAAAGGACACACCACGAACCCCCTTCTTGTGACCCTTTGTACCCTGAATGTTGAGGACCTTGCCTACTCCTGAAGAGGCACAGACCAGAGGCCACAATCTAAGTGATGGCCACAGGGAATACTAACCCCAATCCTAACTCTAACATGGTGGACAGCAAGGAAGGGGAGAGGTTGGCCAGTGTCTATCACTGGGAAGTGATCACCAGCAAAGCCTCTTAGAGCACCTGCAAGTGATCCTGGAACCTGCAAGAGTTGGGTGGGTGCATCATGGGAAGCATATGAGCTCTGGTGTCTCAGAAATTTGGGTTTAAATTTAAATTCTTCTTCTGTCATTTAAGTGTATGCTATCAGGGTAAATCACTTAAACTCTGAGCCATATTTCTCTTACCTGAAGGTAATAATATCCTTTTTACTAGGTAGCTGGTTTGTGCTACCTAACTTAGTCAATTAATAGCCATCTTGGTTATCGGATTGACTGTTGCCATATCACAGTGCTTGTAATTAAGTAACGCTTATTTTACTTAATAATGACCCAAAAGAGCAAGACTAGTGATGCTAGCATTTTGGATATTCCAAAGAAAAGTTGTAAAGTGATTTTTTAAGTAAAAGGTGAAAGTTCTTAACCTTATCATAGGTATGTATGTATAGGATAAAATATAGTATATTAGGGTTCTGTACAATCTGGGGTTTCAGGCATCCACTGGGAGTCTTGGAACATCCTCTACAGATAAGGGTGGACTATTATGTTGCTTAGCTCAACATGACCTGATATGAGAAAACTACTCAATAAACACTTGCTGAATGAATAACCCAAGTGATACCACCACCAGATCATCCAGCAGGGGCTGTGCTTGACACTTGGTTGACTTGTTTTCTAGGATTCAATTTCTTTAGACGCTGCCCTCCATCCCCCAGAGATTATTCTGGGGTCTATTTCCTAATCTGGGAATGTTCTGTGAGGAAAGATTATGTTGAAAAGCAAAAAAGTAAATATCTAAAGTATACAAAAGGTCTGTTCAATACTCTATGGATGTTCACAACCATCACAAAAATATCCCTGCCTGTCAACCTGCCACCATTGTAGATTAGCATCTTGGTGGTGAAAGAGTCTGAGGCTCTGAAGTCTTATTTTCAGCGTTAGTGCTCACTTTTGGAAAACCGTCATTCAGCATTCTTTTTTTTAATTTATTTTTTTTGGTACCAGGCATTGAACTCAGGGGCACTCAACCACTGAGTCCCATCCCCAGCCCTATTTTGTATTTTATTTAGAGACAGTGTCTCACTGAGTTGCTTAGCACTTCACTTTTTGCTGAGGTTGGTTGAACTCGTGATCCTCCTCTCTCAGCCTCCTGAGCTGCTGGGATTGCATGTGTGGGCCATGCACCTGGCTCATTCAGCATTCTTTTGACCAAATTTTACTGAAGGCTTCTCCTCTGCAAGGTTATGTTTTAGGCCTACCAGGCAGAAAGAACTACGTATAAGGCTCAGAAGCCCTATCTAGAGCTAACAATCTTATAGAAGGAAATGACTGCCCAGATGACAGTAGCCAAAAGGCAGTCTGCGGAAAGAAAAGCACAAAGGCAGAGCCATGAGACTGTCTTGTTAATTTTTGTGATTCTCACAGGGCCAATTGTTCTGTCATACAAAAAGTAATGATAATAATGGTGGTGATGATGATGATGATGATGATGATGATGATGATGTAATTGCAAACATCCCAAGCACTGACTGTACACCAAACACTGTCCTAAAGAGCTTCGTGCATTGCTTGGAAACAGCATTTGCTTTTTACAACAGCTCTGTTTGGTAGCCTCCTTTATAATAAACTACATTACAGATGAGGGAATTAAGGTGAAATTTGTCTTTGGAAGATGCTGAAGACATTCATTTCCTTGTCCATCTAGTTTCAGCATCATATAAAAATTTAGAAACAAAATAGAAAAAAAAAATTGGTTTTATTTCTAGGTGTTGCCAAAAAGTAGAATTTGAAGGGGAAAGAAGAAAATGAGCATAACTTGAGTATCTATCACAAATGATTTCATTTAGTCTTCATTTTATAGGTGAAGGAAGGGAAGGTTAGAGAGTGACCATGAATGGAGCCCAAATAGGCCTGGAGCTCAACTAGGCCTGACTCCATGTTCTTTTCATTCCACCAGTAGAGCTCGGGCTCTGCCACATACCTCTCATCAAAGTCACTTATACTTTCTAAACTTTGGTGAAAATGGGGATAAAACACCTCCCCTTAGAATCATTTAGAAATCACATGAAATACTTAAGATGGTCTACAAAAATAAAACATATGGATCTGAGAGTAATTCACACAAATTCAAATGAAGGAGATTATAACGAAGGGTATCATACCTATGATACAAAATCATGGGTGTCATTTTATCTGAGCAAAATGCTATAGAAGAGTCCACAGAGAAGATGACATTTGAGCTAAATCTTCAGACAGAGGATTTCATTAGTTTAAAAAAGAGGAGGACCCCGTAAAGAGTGGAAACAGCAGAAATGTGTGGGGGTGTGAGAGTGTGTGATATGTCCAGAACACAGATCGTATAGAGAACGGATGGAGACCCGTATGCCCTGGGGTGGGCAGACAACGAACCCGGAACAATTGCAGCAGACTGAGAGGCCTCGAATGCCATGCTAAGTCCTTCAGATTTAATTTCGTGGGCACTCAGGAGCCACTAAGTTGACGACCCAAAGATTCCAATAAGGACAAAGAATCTGAACAGGGCCTTTTGCCATTCTGTTCTTGTGATGATCACAAAGTCCCATGTTCAGAACATCACAGTCTGTTGCCATGGAAATAGTAATGGGCCTCACTATGGGAATAAATTATCCTCATCATTATACCTTTCTTCCAAGGAACTCTAAGTGTTTGTTGTATGTGTTTTCTTTTCTTTCTTTCTTTCTTTCTTTTTTTTTAATAGAAGCACCAGATGGTGGTTAAGGGAAAGAAGAAAGCCTAAAGACTCTTGAATTAAAGGAGATTTCAAAGGAATGGAAGGAAAAACACAAGTTGAATTTTGAAAGGTTTAATCAAAACAGATGGCAGAATATCTCAGCCTGAGGGAAGGGAAAAACTGTCTCAGAACCCATCTGATTCGGGAGTTTCTTCACCCTTGCTTCCTGGGTCCCTGTCTGCTCCTCTCTGCAGGCTGACACTTCAAGCTGGTTAATGGGGAAGGAAAGATGTATGTGTGTGTGCTTGTGCATGTGTGCATGTGTGTATGTGTGTGTGAGTGTGTTCCAGACATAAGAATTAACATTGTTGAAATGCCTTTTAAATTCAGTTACTATAAATATTGATTTGCTATGCATGTGATCTTAGCTTTCAGATTGATTTTTTTTTCATTTTTTTTCTAGTTGTAGATGGACAGCATGTGTTTATTTTGTTTACTTTTTAAATGTGATGATAAGGATCAAGCCCAGTGCCTCACACGTGCCAAGCAAGCATTCTCCATTGAGCTATAGCCCCTGACCCTCACACTGACTTTTAAAAATAACCAGTAGAAAGTTTTATCATCTTCACAAAATTATCTCTGCTGCTTCCACTCTGGGGATAGAAGGAAACTATTATTTTTGTTTATCTAGTGTGTACACATTTTCCCATATCACCATATTGTAATTTAGTCCTTGGAACAGAGTAATCCTATGGGGTAGGCATCGTTATTCATTGTTACAGAGGGAGACGAGGCCCATGGAGATTGCAAATATGACCAAGTTGTGTCTAAGTGGCTGAACTCTGATATGAACTCTGTCTAGTTCAGGATCTTTCCAGAACTCCCAGAGACTGCTAGCTCTGTCACTACAAAATGGAGAGAGCCTGGGCAAGTTACTCACCCTCTCTAGGCCTCAGTTCCCTGTATGGGATGGAGAAGCAAGTGCCTACTCTAGCATTTTTCCTTTAGAGGAATGGGAATGAAGTGGAGAATGGAGCTGAAGAATAATAAACACAATGTATACCTTTGACATTCTGTGTTTCTCCTTTGAGGACTCTGAGTGTCTGTCTTGGTAGTCCACCTAAGTTATTTTGAATGGTTGAGTTGAGTACTGATATAGTTATTTTTAAAGAAAAATAAATTATAAAATGCAAAAATCAGGGAGACATTAGGGCATTGGGGTACTGGAATGATTACATTTATACAAGAAGGATTTAATGAGTGTCTGCTAAGTACCAGGCACTGTGCCATTTGGTGAGGATACTAAAATGAACAGAACAGACAGGGTCCAGCTATCCTTGAGAGCCTAGAAAAAAGGTAGTTGTGCAGAGATTTCTATCTGGAAGCTGCATTTGACATGAAGTCTTAGCC
>JAJEJO010000711.1:561570-589493 GCA_020662805.1 Glaucomys volans | reverse complement strand
TTTTTTTTTTTTTTTTTTTTTTTGCAGTGCTAGGGATTGAACCCAGGGCCTTGTGCTTTCAAGGCAAGCACTCTACCAACTGAGCTGTATCCTGAGCCCTATGATCTATATTTTAAAAGACAAAAAAATTTAAGCTGGGGGAGGCTGGTAACTTATTAAATACTCCCATTCTACCACCAAGGAATGATGGAACCAAGATTTAAACCAAGGTCCATAGTAGGTTTGAAGAGTAACTATTATTATTGTTATTGTCGTGGCCATTATTTCTTGTGAGGTTAAGAGCTTGACTCCATTACATTATGTAAAACCAGCTTAGTGCCCTGAGCAGTCCCATAAAAATCCTTTGTGATGATACTCCAGTGCCCTGGGAAACCCCAAGGCTCTGCCTCCCACCTGTCATTCTAAATTGCTCGCCTGTCCTGGGAGCTCCAGTTTCTGTTTCTTTGCCCAGCACCTGGTTATTTATGCTCTTTACCTAGATCCTTTGGCCCAATGCTTCAGTGAGACTGTCTGGCACACTTCCAGGCTTGCCCATGGATTGCTATCTTCTCCTTGGCTCCATCAATTACACCCACAGGCCTGTCTTTCCTCATCTCTGAGACTAGTCTTGGCTTCTAGATCTCCAAAGCAAGTAAGGTTCCCTGGGTACTTGTCCAAAAGGAAAGTTCAGGCAATATCCTGTGTCTGTCCATTAAAATATATATCCTTTCCATTAAAAGCACCTTAGATATTTTTCTTATGCCTAACTTCTTTTTCCAGATTTAGGCTAATCTAGTATCTAATAATATATAAATATCTTTCCATTATCTTATATATTCTGAGCCTTCCTTCTTTCTCTTCTTTTCCTTCCTTCCCTTTAATGCCTTTTTAAAAATATACCTTACCTCCTCCTTCTTGTTTCCAGTTGTCCTTGTTTTTCTTGAAGAACTTCCGCCACTTCCTTTATATATACTGCTTTCTTTCACACCAAATTCAATTATTCCTGGCTTCAACATTTAAAAAAAAATAGTTAAAACATCACCATTATCTTTTGACACTATTACCTCCTCAAAATTCACAAATACTGTTGAGGGAGGGCTAAGTATTTTGTCATACTGTTCCTCCATTGCTAAGTGCATGGTGACCGTCAGGGGAATGCACCTATCAACTATGGACAGTCAACATTCATTCAAATCACCCAGTAGCCACCCTGACCAGCTGTTTGATATTTAAAAGATCTTCCCTCCTGGCTAAAATATTACCATTTCCATAGCAGAGGCATATTGAGAATGACAACATTTTAGCTTTAGCTTGAGAATTCACAGAGCCTAAATACCACTTTATAAGATTCTTGGTGGCCCACTGACCTCTACATTTTGTCTGGAAACAGTGTAATGAAAGAAGGTCAGGAAAATCCAAAACGAGGTTTATTGGCCTTCTTTGCTGATGATTGATGCTGCCACCATGACTCAGAAGACTGGAATTCCCTGTGTCTTTGTCCAGTGATTCTCAGCCAGAGAGATCCTTGACCTTGGAGGAAACAGAAGAATGCCCAGGTGCAAGAGAGGAGGTATATTAAATATTAGAATAAAGCACATTAAAATAAGTAAAGTTTCTTAAATATTAGAATATACTTTTATATTTGAAAATCATAAAAGAAGATTTTTGTTTTCTTATGTGAACTAAAGAAAGTGAAGCTAGCATAAACAGAAATAATAGGGATGCTAGGGGGAGGGAAATGTATTTCTGACTCTTGTGAACCAAAGTAAGAGACAGATTTTACATCTTAACTCAGTATATATTTGTGTGCATGTCTACAATTAAAACAAAAATTTTAACAATGCATAATCTTGTTCTTTTTAAAAAATGCTGGTGATGACCATCTATATTGATTTCATGACCCACAGTTAAAAAAATTTTTTCCTGAAGTGATAGCTGAGAGTGTCCAAGTCTTGGGAGAGGGTGGGATTTTAAAGGTCGTCAAAACGAAGCATATTTTAAAGAATCAACCATGTCCTTGAGATTCAGACCTACTTCATTTCTCTAGAGTCCTTGCTACATTAGTTTCTTTTATTCCAACTTGCATGGACAACAAGTGAGAATACAAAACCACTTTTCTATACAGCAAGTAGAAATCTTAGATTACATACTATATGATACAAATTATAAGCACATGGTTCTGTTGTTCAAACTTTCCTAACAACCTATTAAGGACTTGATTGATAAATTATATCTTTATCTTGTTATTTTTAGTTCTATCAAGTAACATTTACTCCCTCCCCCATTCTGAATGAAGGTCCTGCCTCCTAGCTCTCCTGGCTCACAGAGAAGCACAGTGTCATTTCCCTATGTGCTTGGACCTCGCCCTCCCATACCAGATGGGCTGCATTTCACTCAGCCTCTTGAAATCCCAAATGGCAATACTCTCCTGACCACCCTGCCCCCAACCATCCATCAACCTCTCTTGCAACTGGCCTCTTTTGCTGACCATCCTCTCAGTGCACTTTTTTTAAAAATAATTTTTTAGTTGTGAATGGACCTTTATTTTATTTATTTATTTATATGTGGTGCTGAGGATAGAACCCAGGGCATCACACATGCCAGGCAAATGCTCTACCACTGAGCCACAACCCCAGCCCCTTGAGATAAGGTCTTGCTAAGTTGCCCAGGTTGGTCTTCTTCCTCAGTCTCCCAAGTAGTTGGGATATAAACATGTGCCCTGCTACCCAGAAAATATAGTTTTAAAAATCCAATCTGATGTGATTTTTTTCCTGGTATAAACCAATAGGATTCATTTCCACAATTGCCTGGTCTGACCATTCTAATTTTCAGGGATCAGAGGACCAGCACAATATTGTGTTAAGAGGGTATATTTTGTAGTCAGGTAAACTTTGGTTGGAATCTGTAATCTGCCACTTTTATATATATATATTAGTACCAGGGCTTGAACCCATGGGTGCTTAACCTCTGAGCTATATCCCCAGCCCTTTTTATGTTTTAATTTGAGACAGGGTCTTGCTAGGTTGCTTAGAGCCTCACTAAGTTGTTAGGGCTGGCTTTGAACTTGCAATCCTCCTGCCTCAGCCTCCTGAGCTGCTGGGGTTACAGGTGTGTGCCACTGTGCCTGGCTGATGTGCATCCTTTTGACTTGTGGCATCTCTTCTCCTCTCTGTACTCCATTGTCCTTTTTCTACTGACAGTTTCCTCTGCTTTGTCATTATTCTTGTCTCTTAAACTATGATTGGCAACTTAACATTCCTTCCATTTTAATCACCGCTGATGGATTCCTTAGTCAAAAAACTCAAGGGAGGGAAACTGACATGCTTGGCTCTGCTTTCTGCACCACCATGGCCCAGGTCTGAGGGCCACTCCTTCATTCGTTGTTTGGTTACTTTTGGAAGAAGATGTGGTGTGGCATCTCCAGGCAACTGGAGATGTTCAGAGTTCCAGTCAATGAAAATACAGACGTGTATTTGATGTTCAGAGTTCCAGTCAATGAAAATACAGACTTACAAAAATGATCAATCAGGCAATTAGCCAATTCATCTATTTAACAAATGGGAATGATAGTTTGCTTTATAGAAAACTCTGCTTCGTGTGAGGGATCATCACAGGATTCCTTCGAACAGCAAATTCTCTTTTTACATAAAAAATAATTTATTTTTTGAAGTGTGATTGCCTATGGATTTTTCTCAGTAAAAATGAGCAAGTGAGATTTCTTTTGTGATCACCACTTGCCTCACAGTGTTTGGATGACGCAGTCCAGTTCGCTGATTGCAATTGTTAAGTTTATGCGAATCTTTTTCCTTTTGTTTATTTGTAGTTGCATCCAATGGGTATATGTCCTCCATTCAGCCTGTCTTTTTACTTTCCTACTTTATTCTTATTCTTTTTTTCTTTTCTCTATTGACTCTGATACTATTTCCCCTCTCATTTCAGACTTATTTGTGTTTCCTATTTTCTGTGCACTTCACAAATGTGGGACATGCAAGGACATTGATGAATGAGGCTCTGGTCAAGGCTCCGTAGTGTTATAGCAGCCACAACCAGTTTCCCTAGAACAGAAATGCTGTTTCCCAGGTGTCCTGTGTATACCTACTGTAACATGCAAGTGATGGCAAGCCTTAGTTCCGCAGCTGAGCCCATATCGCAAATCAGATCAATAAGCTAAAGACCTGGCTCCTCACAGAAATACGTTTTCATGTTATATATCACAGCACTGACTCATTAACTCCTTAATTCTTTCCCCCTCACTGGATAGTTATCTGTTAATCTCCATTTGGATGTTATACCAGCGTTTTGACATATTTAACACTGAATTTCTTGACTTCTCACACAAGTTGTATTCCCTTTCCAGCTTCCATGTTGACTTGTCCAGGACATTGTGGCTCAGGCTGCACTTTCTTTCATATTATCTTATGTGCGTCTTATAGGAACACTAGGAGGTGTGTGGAAGCACTTTGCAAAAGAGGGAACTGAGCCAAGAAGGCATAAGTGACTTGTTCAAAGTGGTGGAGAATAGGCTTTGTAACTCAGTCCTGGACTTTAGGCTGGGGGGCACTATCCTACACCTCAAGGTTATAACCTCATGGCTGTGTCTGTCCCATGATGTCCCATATCTAACACATCTGAAAGTTCTCCTGATTGTTCTTCTACAGTGTCTCATACTTGCCATTATCAAGTTAAAGAATGGCCTTCCTGGTCCAAGCTCTCATCTGTTCATTCCTCAGTCACTTCAAGCACCTCTTGTTTTCCATGTTTTTATTATTTTCTGCCCTAATTCAACCAGAAGACATTTGTCACAGTACAATGTTTATTTTGCATATTTTTTGTGTTTCATATTTAATTTCCTCTTTTCCATGTGCATTTTGAGATATAATTCTGGCTTCCTGTCAGGAGAGATGAGGGTCTCATTCAGCAGCTATTGGGACAGCCAGCACCACCTTAAGTGGACAATTAGAACAATAATGTAATGTGTAAATTGCTCTCATAATATCACTATGTTGTGGCCGGCATCCGCTTCCTATTTCCTACTTTGGGGAATTCAAACTCCCCTCGTCCTATATTCTAAGACTGAATGTTAACTGAAGTTGGCAGTTTTGCCCTAGGTACCGAAGTAATGCAGTACCTAAACCTAAATTGAAAGGTGTGTGTAGCCAGGAGACTCCCTTCTGGGGAACAGATGATATATCTATCAATTTTGGTGATTCAGGAAATAACTCAAGAGATATGAAAGGAACCAACACTTACTGTGTACCTTCTTTTGTATATTTTTTATTGTTTCGTTTTAGTTATCCATGACAGTAGAATCCATTTTGACATAATTATGCAAGCATGGAATATATCTTGTTCTAATTCAGTACCCAGTACCTTTCCTTCCCCTTCCTTTCCCCACCTCCTGCTCCCTTCCCTCTACTGATCTTTCTGCCCTTTACCCATTGTCGTTTGTTAATTAATTTCTTGTGAATGTACATGATGGTAAGATTCCTTGTGGTATATTCATATACGTACATAGGAAAGATATGTGAATCATTCCACTATTTTTCATCGTTTTCTTTTTTAGTGGTAGATGGACACAATACCTTGATTTTGTTTATTTTTATGTGGTGCGGAGGATCCAACCCAATGCCTCACATGTGTTAGGTAAGTGCTCTGCCAATGAGTCACAACCCCAGCCCTCCACTGTCTTTCCTTTTCCTATCCCCATTCCCTTCCCTTGATTCCCCTTTGTCTACTCTGAACTTCTGCTCCCCGACCCCCACCCTGGGCTTATTGTGGGTTAGCTTCCATATATCAGAGAAAACATTCAACTTTCCATTTTTTGAAATTGGCTTATTTCACTTACCATGACAATCTCAAGATTCATCAATTTACTGGCAAATGACATAAAGTCATTCTTGTGTACTTTCTTGATACTCTAGTATTTCACCTATTTTATCTCCTTTTCAACCCTGCAGAGAAGAAAAGGGTAGAGGTGGGGTTCAAGGAGGCCCAGTTTAGTCACCTAATTTGGGGAGGGGATCTGTTTGCTTGAACAATCCAGGATGTTCTGAGAAAGAACTCATTCTAAAGATAATGGGAGGGGCTGCAGTTGCAGCTCAGTGGTAGAGCGCCTGCCTAGCCTGTGTGAGGCACTGGGTTTGATCCTCAGCACCACGTAAAAATAAATAAATGAGATGACAGTATTGTGTCCATCTACAACTAAAAAATAATTTAAAAAGTAAGGTAATGGGACGAGTTTGGGGTGAAAGTGGAAGGGCTGTCATAAATATTGCCAGCTGCCTGTCACTAACACTATGTGCTCACTCTGCACTGGGGATTCCTGCCTTGGTTTATGATTTAGTTCCTGCTCACACACTTGCTGAGCAGCTTATGTGGCAGAGGGGTGCCCATGGGGTTCTACAGATATTCTGGGAGCAGAGAGCACACAGTGACCTTGAAGCACAAAGGTACTGGACCCATGCAGCCTCAGCCTAGGCCTTGCTCATCTGGCCTGGCCCATCTGTCCCAGAGTACAAGAGCCAGAAAACAAGGAAATGAAAGCTTTCTTCAACCTCTTAGATGACCACTGTTGTTTAGGAATATGTAAACTTTTGTTTTTCTGTGTTGGGGATTGAACCTATGAACACATGTGAGGCAAGTGCTCTACCACGGAGCCCTCCCCCAGTCTAAGAATCTATACATTTTTTTTAAAAGAATGCATGTGAGACAACCACTGTTGCCTGGTTACAAGTTCCTAACCCACACCCAGAACTATTTGGGAGAAAATCAAAAGAGATGTATTTCATAAATATTGGGAAGGAGGCATCACGAGAGAAATAGTAACTGTTATTATTTTTTGGCATATTTTCAACTACTACTTATTCCTACTTCTGGCTGATCTGGCATAGGAAGCAGATCACAAGCATATTTTCATCTCCATTATGTGAGGTAACAGGCTCAAGAAATGTAAGTAACTTGTCCAAATTAACCAATTGAACAGTGGCAGAGCTGGGATTAGGTTTTAGGTCTTTCGGTTTATTCAGCATTTGCTGAGTGCCTACTACCCATCAGGCACTGGGGAACAATGGGGAACAAAATAGAGCTCTGCTCAGGTGACCTCAGTCCCATGGCAGAGACTAACAGATATTCATCAAAATTCTTAGTCTCCTAGAGTACATTCCTGTCTGCCCTTGCAGTTAGATGTCTAGGCTGTTGAACATGAGTGGAAATGTCAGGGTTCTTTGTGTAGGCCTGACCCATAAGAACCTTCCTCGCACGTTTCTGTATGCTGAGATGACTAGCACAGCCTCCATGTGAAGAAACAGAGCTGCTTCCTCTGATGAGGTCCATATGCCTGGTCTGTCACAGGAATCAATCTAACTCGTGTCTGAGAGGTTGAATGTTTAGGGTTTTATTTTTTGTAGCACTGGCCGTGTCTTAATTAAAACATACTCCTACATGAATACCTGCCTATAATAGTTTTCTTTTTACTAAAAAAAAATTACAGATACATTTGTTTCCGTTTCAATTAAACTACTCTCTAGAGATGAGTTTGAAAATCTAGTGTTGTTGGATGAAAAGCAATCATTTGCTGGCCCAAGGGGCTCCTGTTGGCTGACTGGCCCCAGCAGGGGCCCACATGAGATGCACTGCCTCTTGTCCAGCATTGCCTCCCAAGGGGGTAACTCTGCATAAATCAGATGCTATGTTAACCATTCCACTCGGCAAAGACCTAATGCCACTCCCTCCAACCTGGGCACTGTCAGTTATCATAAAGATGACATTTTAACCCCTCTCCATCAGTCTTTTGTTTTATTTCTCAATTTGTTCATACTCAGGTTGGGAAGATGGTTATTACTTACTGGCTTCCCTCAGAGACCTCAAAAGTTATTATTTTGGGATAAATCAATAGTGATTATATTATGGTAATTATATGAATAATCATCACAATTTAGCTAAGTGCTATACTAAATGTTTCTAGTACATTTTTCCCCTGGAGTTGATTAATGCCATGTTTTTATCCTTACCTTTTCTAGTTTTTTTTTTTTTGTTTTTTTTTTTATGAACGTATCCCTGTTTTTTCAGCTATTACAATTTCTCTGACAAAGATTTTTTCAAACACTACATTAAAAACTCTAAACATAAAGGAAAAGTCAATTAATTGGAAAACACTAAAATTGAGAATTTATGTTTATCCAATGACATAATTAAGAGAGTAAAAAGGAAAAGCATAAAATGGGAGATGATATTTTTAATACATTTATCCAAAAAAGGACTCGTGTCCAGAACATATAAAGGACTTTTAGGGATCAATTTTAAAAAAGAGAGACAACCCAATAAGAAAATGAGCAAAAGATTTTGACAGGCACCTTTCAAAAGAGGATTTCAAATGGCCTATAAACATACACAATAAAATGATCAACTTCATTAGTATCTGAGGAATAGAAATTAATATCACAGTGAGGTACTACACACCCATCAGAATGATTAAAATTAAGGAGACACTCAGATGCAATGTCAAGGATGTGGAACAACTGGACCTCTTACATACTGCTCTTGAAATTGTATATCTGCACAACCATTTTAAGTAATTGTCAGTACTACCTATTCACACTCTGAGCTAGAAATTCCACTTGTTGATATTTACCCAGAAATGAGTTCATATCACCACTATTCATAATAGTTGGAAACTGGAAATCATGTCCATCAACACTGGAACAGATAAACAGTGGTGTATTCATCAAGGGAATACTACAGCACTGAGAATGAATAAACTAATTGTAGCATCATGAATGACTCTCACAAAATGTAATGTTGAATGAAAGAAGCAGGCACAAAAGAGCACACAAGATACAATTCAATTTATATAAAGCTCAAAACCAAGCAAAACTGACCATGGAGATAGAAGTTCGCTTAGTGGTTACCTTTCCTAGGAGGAAGTGAGTGGAAAAGGGCATAAAGAGGACCTACTGAGGTGCTAGTTATATTCCATTTCTCAATCTAGGTCCTGATTACACATATTGTTTACTTTGTGGAAATTCTTCGATTTGTGCACTTTTCTAAATATAGTCTAAACTTAATAGGATAGCATTTTTTGGGGAAAATTTTATCTTAGTTGTAGATGGACCCAATACCTTTGTTTTATTTATTTATTTTTATGTGGTGCTGAGGACTGAACCCAAGTGCTAGGCAAGCGCTCCACCACTGAGTTACCAATAGTATAGTATTTTATACTAGAAATTTTAAATATTAAGTTGTCCAGGTCATGTAGACATACTGAGAAAATATTGAAAATCCTGGGAATGAGGCTATTATAGATAAGTTCCACAGTCTATGGAGTCATCATTTTCTGTAAGATTTGGTGTCTGGAAAAACAACTGTTAATGCCAATGCCCAATATGTAGCTTTGTCACGGGTAGAAGGGTCCTTCAGCAGCATCTTGTCCAAGGATCTCTTCAAACTCTCTTGAGGATGAATATCTAGGTGGAAGTGTCCTGTTACTTTTTTGTCTGCCTGGAAGTCCTTCCTTAGGGACTGTCCCTGGATATCCAATATGTGGTTCTAATGAGCTTGTCAGTAACAAAAGTCTGCTGTCCACTCCCAACACAGACATTGATGCTTGATCTTTGCTTGGTTAATACCATTTTTCATCCCAGGAATGTGAATTTTGAGCTGAGAAACAAAGACACAGAAGATAATGAAACTCTGGCATTGGAAAGCACCATAGGAAGGGTTTGCAAGTCCCCACTATTTAAGATCACTGAAGCTGCTTTGGTTCTGGCCACCTGAAGCTGAATGATTCAACAAATCTTTTCATTCTCTGACCTGCCCTATATCTTTCCAATGAACTAATTTTTACCTCAGTACAAAGAATTTGCTTGATGCAACCAAAGAATTGATTGCATCAGATCTTCAGCCTGCAGGATTTAGAAACTCAGTTCCATTAGTTCATTCAGGAATAATTAGGTTGCACAAAAGTGATTCACATTGTCCAAACTCACGGGAATTTGATGTAGAAACAATGATATTAATTTATCACTTTATTGTAGGAAATATTCTTAGTCTAAGGACAAAAGCAATCCTTTTGCAGAGAACCTTTGTTTCATATTTTACATTTATTGAGTAAGCACTATCTGTTGGACATTATGGTAAACAAGGATAAATCAAATGTGGTGTTTTCAAAAAGACTTTTGTAAATTTGATATGCATCTGTCATATGCTGGTCTTATAATGCTGCTTAATTCATTTTCTAAAATACCATTTTGTTGGCCTCTGGTCAACAACCTTCACAGTGACTCCTCCTCATCTTCATGCCATCCAGAATGCCTCCATCCTCTTAACAGCACCCTCCCCATCCCTAGCCAAGGCTTCTTTAAAGCTCCTGTGCCACATTCTCAACCCTCAGGAAATTGTTCCCAGGGTGTTTCTCACTTTTCTTTCAAGGCCTGCTCTGCCCCAGCACCTCTCCGTCAGTCTGGTTACCTTATCATTAGTTCTGCCTCTGTGATCCATTTATCCTGATCTTAGCCATGCCCCACTTTGCTGTCTCTTTCTCCACCCTCTACTTTGCAGATCCACATGCCAAGCTTACCCTGCCTCAGTTCCCAGATCCATCTGGGAATAGTATGTGAGTTCTCTAGTTCCAGAAGGGAGTTAGGATAAGGATCAAGTCCTGAGAACAAAATTATGTTCAAAACTCTCCAAAAGATGCCCTGTAGCTGGACTATTACGTGCTCTCTCATTAATAGAAATAAAATGTTATGGTTTGGATGTGAGCTGTCCCCCAAACTCACATGGGAGACAATGCAAGAAGTTTCAGAGGAGAAATGTTTAGGTTATAGGAGCCTTAAACAAATCAGCGAATTGATCCCTGATGGGATTAACTAAGTGGTAACTGAAGTGGTAGGGTATGTGGCTGGAGGAGTGGGAATTGGGGTGTGGCTTTGGTGCGGTTTTGGCAAGTGGAGACCTCTCACTGCTTCCTGATCATGTAAGCTGCTTCCTTCTGCCACACTCTTCTGCCATGATGTTCTGCCTCACCTTGAGCCTGAGGAATGGAGCTGGCCTTCTATGGAGTAAGACTTCTGAAACTGTGAGTCCCTAAATAAACCTTTCTTCCTCTACAATTGTGCTGCTCAGGTCTTTTAGTCACAGCCAGTGAAAAAAAGCTGACTAAAACAAAGTATTTTCAATTCTGTTTTTGCTTGCATTTCTCTTTCTCTCCCTCTCTCCTCCTCTTTCCCCTTTCTCCTTTATGTGTTGAGGATCAAACTCAGGGCCTCACATATGCTGGGCAATTACCCTAGTCCCAGCCCCTCTTCTCTCTTCTTGGAATGTCCCCCATTTATGGAATCCTAGTCTTCTCCCCTTCCTTTCTTCCCTCCTTTCCTTCTTCCAATGGGGGGTCTCACTATGTTGTCCAGGTTGGTCATATGCTCCTGGGCTTAAGTAATCTTCTTGCCTCAGACTCCTGAGTAGTTGGAACTACAGGCATGTGCCACCACACCTGGCCGAGCTGGTTTCAAGGTCTGGTGTTGAAGCGCTCACAGAATCTCCTGTGCCCCCCTGTGCTTTATCCCTTTACGTCTCCCCTGCTTTGCTAATTACTGTGTTGTATCTATCTTAGCTCTACTACCAGTTTTCAAGCACTTTGGAAGTAGAGAGTATGTCTTAGTACGTAATCAAGTAAAAAATTTGGGGCTGGGACTATGGCTCGATGGCAGAGCACTTGTCTAGCATGTGTGAGATGCTGGGTTTGATCCTTAACACATTAAAAACACCAACAAAAGAAAGGCATTCTGTCCATCGACAACTACAAAAAAAATTTTTTTTTTTAAATTTGTCCTAAGTAGCCAGTCATGGTGGCATACCCCTGTAAACCCAGTGACTTGGGAGGCTGATGCAGGAAAATCACTAGTTGGAATTAGCCCCAGCAACTTAGAAAAGCCCTAAAAAACTTAGCAAGATCCTGTCTCAAAATAAAAAAGGGGGCATGGTTAAGCACCCCTGGGTTCCATCCCTGGTACCCCCTTTCCCAAATTTGTACTAAGAAAAAATATATATTGAGGCCCCACTCTGTAAAGGGTAATTTACTGGGCCTTTGGGGGAATATGAAGGAAAAAATACAATAGAACACAAAGAAATAGAAGATGGGCCTTGCTTTCAAATGGTTGCAGGCCAGCTGAGGAGATTTCACCCACTTGTGATAAATTCCTGCTGGGGTTGTCTCCTTAGACTGCCATCACCAAATACCACCAACAGGTACAGGAAGCAGCAGAGATGAGTGTCTCATAGTCCTGGAAGCTGGAAATCTAAGATCAAGGTGTTGGCAGGCTTGATTTCTCCTGAAGTCTCCCTTCTGGACTTGGAGATAGCCACCTTCTAGCTGTGTCTTCACATGGCCTTTCCTCTATGCTTGCATGCACCCTTGGTTTCTTTGCATGTCCAGATTTCCTCTTCTTATAGAGACTACTGACAAATTGGATTACTGACAGCCTCTTTTTAACGTGATCACCTCTTTTAAAGGCTCTATTTCCAAATATAGTCACATTCAGAGGTATTGGGGTTAAGGCTTCAATGTATAAATTTGGGGGACACAATTCAGCCCAGAATGCTTTTGAATGATTGGTTATTTGTAGTCCTATGAAACATATTCCATAGGAATTGAAACAGTGGCGGCAATTGACTATTGTGTCATCCTTAAAATGAGGACAATGTTCCTGAGATACCCCTCTCAGTTCCTGAGAACCTAGCCAAGCCAAGGGAACAAAGACGTACCCAGGCCAGAATGACTAAATAAATGTTATCTGACTTTCTCTCATGCACACTGGAACTAGGACAAGCTAATATATCTGCAGAAAGTTGCTTTTGGGTGTATGCCAGGTCAGATGCTCCTTGGGATGCTGGTCATACAAGCAAGCTAAGCAAGCTAATGTTGATGATGTCACTGCCTCTGCAGCCTAGCATATAAATCCCCTCTCCCACTGGTGACTGGGGTAGAACTGAGGGCACCATGGAAAGGATACACTTGTCACTCATCTAGCCACAGGACAAAACACCAGAGGGAAAGAAGGCACCGCTTGGCAGACCATCATGGAGGCTCTCTCTTCAGCCTGTTACCACTGGACTTTCCCTTTGAGCAGTTCTCAATAAAACTTTATGATTCCTACCCCATTCTGGGTATTTTATTTAATCTTTCATTAATCTGTCCCACTACCCTGGCACAACTGGTCAGTGGATGTGACAACTAGTGAGTCATCTAGGAGACCAAAGAGACCCCATGAGTTCCAAGACTATGGCAATTGAGAAAGGGACATATGCTGAGAAGACCTTCTGGGAACTTTTGGGAACTTCTACCTTTCATATTTATGGGAGTGGTGGCTATTATGGATACTTGGGGGACAACATGAAAAAATGGAGATGCTCCCCAAACACCCCAGGGACAAGAGGAAATATTGCTCATGGGCAAGCAACATGGCCCAAAGCAAAAGAAAGAGCTATGTAAAGTAGCAGCAGCCATGGGGTGGCCCCCTCCTCATAGCAGTGAGTGTAGTAACAGAGGTGGAGCTGCAGGTCCAAGCCTGTGTCAAGTAACTGCAGGAGAAATTCAACTGTGGCATGAAGCACCTTTGACTCAAGCAAGGACTACTAAGCAATTAGTTGCTTGTGTGAAAAGTACAGATGAGAATTTAGAAACTACTTCGCTCAACTGAAAGGTAAACATCTACCATGAACTAGAGTAAGGATGGTAATTTCTCAAAAGGATTGGGGCCCATGTGACTCCAGCACCTCATGAGCACAAGAATGAGAACTGGTGTGATCCAATCGTGGTGCCAGTTCTAGGGGCCAGAGCTGGTTGTAGCTCAAAAAGTAAAGACATCAGACATGATTGGTGGGACGGGTGTTGAGAATCTGCTCTCTCCCATCTGGCATATGCATATCTCCATGAGAGATTACACTGCTGTTGAATTGGTAGAACTGGGGGGAAAGTTTAGGCAGAAAGCCAGAGAAAAAATAGTAGGATGACTGTTGTAGTTTTGGGGCACTGATGCTGAAGGAATATTCCTCTCGGGTGAAATGAATAAAATCTCCTCAGTCCCACATACCCTACCTTACAGGAACATTTATATCCAGCTGTGAATGAGAATCGAGCTATCTCTTTTTTGTCCTGGCTGATAGCTCCCTATAAAAAATGTTTGGTCCAATGTGGGGGATTTACTCATGAACAACCTGCAAGACCTCCTGAGAGAGTGATGAAGCAGGTCATCGTGCAGTGAGCTACATTTGTCTTGATAAAGCAACATTCACAGCAGGCATGAAGGACACCATTCTTCAAATGGCTCTGAAGCAACATCATGGAGCTATGCTTTCAATCCTGAGCCCTTTAGTGATCCTTCCCATTTCTCACGTCGTATGGGCTGTAGCTGATATATAAGGCAAAAACAGAGAAAAGTAGGAAGTGAGGGATAACTAGTATGGATTGGAAAGTGGAAGAAAGAGTGTAAAGGAAACAAGGAGTCAAATAAGGTAAGCCAGGAGCAATTTGCTTTACATGGGAAGGGCAAAAACAGACTTTTCAATGTTATTCCCCAAGGCCATTTACATAGTCCAACCATGTGTCATGGGATGGTGGTGGCAGATCTGGCCCAGTAGACAAAACCTGACGCAGTATTGATATTTTATTATACTGATGAAGTGATATTAACTTCTGAGTCTTCTCCCCACCTAGAGGAGACAGCACAAATGGTGGTGGCACATTGCCAAGAGAGAAGATGGGCTCTCAAAAGCTTCATGTTGCAGGGAGGTGGGCTTTCTGTGAAATACTTAGGGTTGTGTGGTTAGGTAAGGCTAGAGTGGTACCAGATGCTGTTGTAGATGAAGTCCCAGCTTACCTTACCCCAATTACTCCCAAACAATTGCAGACCCTTCTGGGTGACCTTGCTGGTATCCCCCATTCCATACTTAGCACAAATATTAAAACCATTGTATGATTTTGTAAAAGGGAAAGCCCAGTGGGCTTGGAATCTGGGTACCTTTAGCCCTCTTCCCAAACAAAAGCAGCTATAAAGTAACTTTGAGCCTTGGGATTATTAGTCCAGCTGTAAGAATTGGATGTTTTTAGCTACCCTGACGGGTTCAAGCAAGGCCTATGGCAGTGGCAAGTCATAGTGCTCATCCCCAGGATTTCAATCACAACCGTGTGTGGAAGGGGATAAAGATATGGAAGGCATTTGGAGGTAATTTCCATGTTTGGAGCTGACCATGAATCATGTTGTGGCACACAGCCATGCTTCTTTACCAAGTAATGAAAAATAAATGAAAATAAAAACAAAAACACAGCAGGTAAACTACAGCTAGGAGGCTGGAAAATGTGCCATCTAAGGATGTGACTGCTGGGCTACATAGGAAAATGGACCACATGGAAAGGAGAGCTCTCTGGTCCTTAGCAAAGTGGGGGGCCCACCAAGATACTCAGACATTATATGTGTATGTGACTCAAACTCTGCTGTTCAACTGAAGCAGCATGGGCAACGCTCTATGTGATGAGCGGGTAACTTGAGAGAGGTGATGATGACAGGTTGACTTCATCAGACCATTGCCCCGATCAGAAGGTCACAAGTTTGCCCTAACATGTGCAGACACACACACTGGTCTGCTCCAGGCATATGCTTACAAAGAGGCCACACAGAAGACACATCCTCAAACTGGGAACACAAAATACTTTGCTGTTGCCACCACCATAGGATCTGCCCCTGGGGGTCCATATAGTCCACTGGCTAAAGGAATGGAAACTAGGGTCTTGATGATTTCTAGGCACATGGAGAAAAGGACCCATGAGACCAGAAATACAGTATTGTAAATCTAGGGATAAGCCACAGACCAGCACTATTCTCAGAATGACCAGGTTGCTTATGTATTACTAATAAATCAAGATTTCCCTCTATTAACTCTTATTAAAAACATCTTGCATTTTATCCTGAGAGATAATTTGTTCACAGAATGGGCAAATACTGTCATGGAGGTACAAAATTAAATGAAATGATGGGTATGCAGTGAACTGTGTCTGTCCTCCTCAGGTCTCCTCTGGCATCTGCCACTGGCCACCTTTATGCAATGGGAGTGGATATTAAGCTGGAACAACACCTGCTGATTATGGACACAGCTGGACAACTGCCCTATGGGCTTGAATGGAAATTTGCCTTCCTTAAAGGACACCAACTATCATCTTTTCCACTTGGTGCAGGAACAAATGGATGTGACAGCCTTTGCAGGGGTATAGTGTGTTCAGTGGCTTGAGGTGGCTAAATGCAACACAGGTGAAAATGAAAAAGAAAGTTCCTCTACACATAGAAAGAAATGATGGCAGAAACCCCCTCTACCCTCTGTAAACAGAAAATTTACAGTTCAATGCAATGTAACCATGATAGTCAAAGACATTGATCATCTAGGTTGGCAAAGTCAAACAGCATGTATCGGAACATATCACTCCCCTTGGGGATGGTTGTGGGCATGTGGCACCCATGGATGGCTATACCTGCCTTATAACTGAATTGGCTGATATGCTTGGGGGAGCCCACATACTTAAATACCAGCGCACATACTTCCTACTTTGTCTATAATCCCTACTAATGGGGACATGGACAGGGCATGGAGTGACTCCAGCTGCTTGGTGGTTTTAGCTATGTTCCATACTTCCTCCTTAAACAGCAAGTACTGACATTTACGACCAGGATGAAGCTTTAGCTAGACACACCATTGTCACCGTAAACAATACTCACAGAGCTATATATCTTTGCTTAATGAGAAACTACCCAATGTGAAAGGTGGTACATTAAAACAGAGTGGCACTACCTAAGCGGACTGCAGCAGAGGGCATCTGTGCCCTCATCAAAATAGATCATTGTGGATAAATCTCTGATAATTCATAATGTATCATTAGCCCTAAATGAATTACTTATTACTGCTAAAGACAAACAATCTTGATCCTGTTTCTACTTAGTTATAATCTCTTCCTGCTACCTGGAGATACGTTGCATTCAGTTGACTTGCTCTTACAGCAGGGCTTATTACATTCTCTTGTTCTCTGTATTGCCCTTCTGGGGTTTGGCTGCAATGTACATCTTGTGCCGTCCAAGGGACATCCAGAATATGGGCTCAATGATACAGTGAGGTGTTCAGGACCAAGGGAGTTTGAATGTCATCCTTAAAGAAAAAGATAGTAAAACTACTATGTTCCTGAGACACCCCTCTCAGTTCCCAAGAACCTAGCCAAGCCAGGGAACAAAAAGGATGCTCAGGCCTGAATGACTAGATAAATGTTATCTTAAAGGACACTTTCCCTCGTGTACTCCAGGAACTAGGACAAGCTAATATTATTTGTAGAAAGTTGCTTTCTGGGTGTATGCCAGGTCAATTGCTCCTTGGGATGCTGGTCATACAAGCAAACTAAACAAGCTAATGCTGATGATGTCACTGCCCCTGCAGCCTAGCATATAAAACCCCTCTCTCAGTGGTGACTGGGGCAGGACTGAGGGCACGGTGGAAAGGATACACTCTGTCACTCATCTAGCCACAGGACAAAACACCAGAGGGAGAGGAGGCACCGCTTGGCAGAGCATGATGGAGGTTATCTCTTCAGCCTATCACCACTGGACTTTCCCTTTGAGCAGTTCTTGGTAAAACCTATGACTCCTATGCTGCCCAGGTATTTTCTTGGATCTTTCAGCAACCTGTCCCACTACCCTGGCACGAGGGGGCTGTGGATGAAACACATACCAGTTGTTGACTAACACATTCCTTGTTGTTCAGAGGCCAAGCATCAGATATGCTTCCTTTAGTTTTATGATACAAAATACAATGTATAGTCCAGAGAAATCCTTAATCCTACAAACAATGAACAGAAGTGTATCATCTTTGTATTTGGTTTTCCATTTTTCAGAATTAGAGGTGGATGAAACCAGAAGAGGGACTATTAGGGAATAGGAAGGAGACCTTTTTTTGGGGGGAGGGGTGAAGAGAGGGTTGAAGGGAGGGTGGACATGATATATGCATATAGAGAAATGTCACAGTGAAACCCATTAATTTGTACGATTAATATATATTAATAAAAACAAAAGGAGAAACAATTAGAGGTAAAGTCTCATTACATGACTCAGAAAATTCAGTGAATTACAATCTTATCTTCTAGTATTAGTGTTAGCCTGGAACTTTCTGAAGCTTAGTTTTATACCAGCAATTCTCCATGTCATAAACTTTTCTGAGTCTTTTCTGTGGTTAAGTCTTATCAAGAACCTGGTCTGTTAGGTATGTGATTGGGCTGCGTGGCAGATATTGGGTATATTTGCATGTTAGCGAAGGTGACTGACATGGATTAATGAAAGGAAGTTTTGCACCGGTGCTCTGGCTCCAGAGCTAGAAGAGTCAAGGAAGACAGATACTAGGTAAGTGGCCAATAGGGAGGTTTGCTGAAGTCTGGAGGACAAAGTTGAAGGAATAGTGAGTAAGGCTCTGATATAATGGATAGAGAAGCATCATGTTAAGATTTTGTGGGGAAGAAGTTTCTTGAGTAGTATGCACCACTGCTTTGTACACTCTCTTTTCTATCCAGTGGAAGAGCTCTTAAAAACTTGGTGCTGTTAATCTCTGAGCATCAATATAAGTGACAGCCCTGTTCTGATGGCATGGACAGGTATGGCCACATTGGTTACACAAGGCTGATTTGTTGGTCAGGTTCTGAGTCATACCAGTTGTTTAATATTTTTGAATATCACCCCCACATTAAGGTATAATTTCTCTACATTTTGCGTAAAATTTCTATCAAGGGCACCAACTACTCTATTATTCATATAAAGATCTACATGATAAATTTCACTTGGCATTCAGAACTCAGGATGATAAATAACTTTGTACTATAATGTGCAGTTCCAATTAACATCAGCACTGAAGTCACCAGAACTGTCAGTTTCTCTGTATGGCAGACTCTACTGACAATTTGTCTTGGTTTCCTGGATGTCATCCAGTACACTGACCAAAGAGGCCAAAGCAGGCATCTGCATTATATTTCAACCTCTTTTCCTTTATGCCTTTTTTTTCACCTTCTTTACTTTGGACCTAAATGTTGGCTACTGAGAACATAAGCACAGCACAGGGAAATTCCTTATAATTTGTTCATGCATATGTTTTTCCAACAGATGATTCCAGAGTTCCTACTGTATGCCAAGAATGTATAATGGTGAACAGAACTAAATGTGGTCCCTGTCTTCATGGAGTTTAGAGTCAAATATATATATATATATATATATATATATATATATATATATATTATATATAGTTTATGGTAGAACAAGCCAAGAAGTCATGCCTTATGGCTTTAATTTCAGCCCTTCCATTTTCTTTAAATCTTGTTTGGTTAACTATTTCCCTTTCTTGCAATTTCAACCTTTTCTAATAAGCGATCTACCCTCTGTCCATGGACATGTTCATGTCTCTCATGCACTGAAATGATAATCCTTTTGTCTTCATTTAAGTTCTTGATTATCATCTTCTCTTCCCATCAACTGACTTCACAAGGGAATTGGCCTACTTCCTCACTGCCCACTCACTTCTTAACCACTTGTAATTCTGCTTCCAGCCCTATATCTCTGGGTGGCCAGGTGACTTTATGGCTCTGTGTATTACCTTTATTTGGTTAACAGGGGGCTCTTCTTCCATTTTATTCTAAAAGGGAGAAGCAGGCAAGCAAGCCCTTTTACATTTGTGAAACTTTGTTCCTGAGAACCTTCCCATTGCCCTAGGCTCACCTCAGCAAAAACCGTCTTTTGTAGGAAGCAACTTACTTGCCATTTGACATTGGATAAGTCACTTAGGTTCTCTGGGCCTCAATTACTTAATGTGTAATATGAATAAGTTGTACCAAGATCCTTTTCTTGCCTTAGGAGTTTGTGGGTATAGGAAATTCAGTCCAATGAGATGAGGAAAGAGTTAAGGGGAAGTGTTCCCAGAGTGTCTTTACCTTGGGGACAGTAGGAAAGCAAGGACATGGCAAACTCTTTGATAGTTCATGGAGGTAGAATAATCAGGGGAGGAGGAGGCAAGGAGAGGAAGAGTGTGGGTGTGTGGAAGGGCAGAGGGGTGAAATGAACTCTTTCCTGGAATCATAGCTTTGACATTCATCAAAAAAGTACCTAGATGCAAGTTCTGAGCTTGCAGATCCTTTGAGATTGAAATACATCCTTGACACATGCTAGCTTTGTCCCCAAATGAAAATACGTAGTACAAGAATCAACTACTGTGTTTAGTGGGAGCCTCTCTTTTCAGTCTTTAGAGCTTTCTGGCCCACTGTTGGGTACAGGTACTTAGATTGTTAAGTAGAGCTGAAGAATATTCTTAGATTTTATTCAGTTTAATAATAAAGGGAAATTCTGAGAGTGCTTTAGTGATTAACACATTGAATTATTTTAGCATTAATACTTGCAGTTTACATATTCTATTTATATGGAATATTTCCTCATTTATTTACTTCTTTATTCATTTTTCTGTTCTTTTGTAATGTAAGCTGTTTAGGACAGAGATTTTTCTATAGCATTGCCAACATTACAATACTGTTTGGAACATAATGGGCTTTTATGTGTGTGTGTGTGTGTGTGTATGTGTGTGTGAAATTTTATTTATTTTTTATTTTTTTCATAATGGGTTTTTTAAAAAAATATTTTTTAGTTGTAGATGGACACAATGCCTTTATTTCATTGATTTATTTTTTAATGTGGTCTAGAGAATCAAACCCAGTGCCTCACAAGTGCTTGGCAAGTGCTCTATTACTGAGCCACAATCCCAGCCTGAACATAGTGGGCTTTTAATAAATATTTATTAAATGGTTGCATGAACGAATTTCTAAATGAAATCTATACTTAATGATTCTCATATTTTAAAACGTGGGGCCTGTAAGCTTGCCTTTCGGATTGAGGAAAAATACCTAGGAATTTCCCCTTATCTGGTTTCTCATGTCTTTACTCTGCCGAAGCAGGAGAGTTTGGGTAGTCCTGGAAGGTGGGAGAGAAAGGACTGTGTCACCCCATCTCCCACTAAGCTGAAAGAGTGGGTCTTTGTCACCAGACAGCCACCCAGGAGGTTCTACAGCTGCCTGCTTGAATCTGGTGCTGTCTGGAACTCAGTGGTGTTGTGGGAGGTTTGGCCAGGAGATGGCCAGCCCTGCATGAGTTGTGTAGGGGCTTCACGCAGGATCCCCTCAGCAGGAACTGTCTGGGAACTCTTCAGGGAGCACTGATGGCCACCAAAATGAGCTCTCGCCCATGTCTCAGCTGCCTTCGCAGAGTCTGTTCCCCAGCCCTAGCAGCTGGAAGGGCCCATCTTCACAGAAAAGTCAGTTGTCATTGATCAGCAGACATACAAAGGCCTGAACTGGTGTATCAATAGCTGTGTAGCTGCTTGAGCACATCAGTATGGAAGTGTGGGTTCTTCTTTGGAAAGTCAAATATAATGAAGACTAAAGCTGTTAACTCTGTGTTGGACGCAAAGGTGCTTGCCCTCCCAGAGCTTGTAGGTGGTGCAATCTACCACCTAAAGATGATGACAGGATGTCACTCCTAGCAACCATTCTGTTGCTCTCAGGAAGGTTGGCTGAGCTACAAAGAGGGTAAAGTTCATCTCTAGTGGCCGTCCTTTCCATGACATTTACCTCTCTCAGTTATTCCTACCTCCCTGAAACATCTGCTTGATTGCATCCATGAGAGCCTAACGTGCAACTAATTTGCTCCTCCTCCTATTAGTGTTTGAATTCTCAGAGAGGATTGTTCAAATAAGTACCATTATGCCCTTTGATTTGGTATAAAATGAGGAATAAAGTTCAAGGAAACATCCAAAAGCAAAAGAGGGGAGAAACATCGTGAATTTTCAATAATAGGGAAATGGTGAAATCAATATAATTGATACTATACAACCCTTAGAAACCAAGAGATTTGCGGCATATATATATCTATATATAGATATATATATACATATATATGAAACAATTTTGCAAAAGAAAGCTAGACCACAAAATAGTTAATGCACAGACTGCATGTCTGATCACTGATTTGTAAAAATACATGCACATTTATATACTGATAACATGTTCTATAACACAAGTCTGGGTCTTGCTGAATGCCTATGTGTAGTATTTAATAATACTTATTGAATGAATGAGGGAACTGGAAGTAAATTTAGAGAAATGTTTGCAATTTATATTCTTTTACTGTAGACTTGCATAACAAAATAATTTTTTTATAAAGATGATCAATTTTTCAATTTCATGTGCAGGAAAGGAAAAGAAGGAAATATCAAAATGTTAATACTAGTGGTGTGCCGGTTGTGACCTATGAGTAATTCTTATTTTCACTTATCAACTGAATGATTTTGGTTGTTCCCAGTTTGCTACAATATCTCTAATCAAGAAGGAATGATTCGTTTAAAGGATTGTCCCAGGATAGCAAGTTATCAACCCAAGGGAATGAATCTCAGTTGTTGAAATTATAGACATTATGGTAAGCTTGGGGGGTGGGGATACTCCTGGCATCTCCCAAAGCACACAACACAGGCCACTGCCAATCTGGTCCTCCTACGTGTACAACTGGCTTTGGCATCCAGACTTCAAAATTGAGATGCAGCCACTATAGCAAGTCTGATATTGAAGCCTACATATGTTAGGGAGGCATGCCTGTGTTTCACACCATCAATACTCAGGAAAATTGATTATCTTGTAATTTCAGAAGGGTGCAAGGAAAGCATTTGTTACAGTGAGCCTTAATAGTAAAATATAAAAAATAACTGAAATGATTCTCATAGAGGATATAATTTCCATAATTCAGATGTAAAAAACAAAAGCATTGTATGGTATCTTCATCTTCTTAGTTAAGATTAGTGTGCATGGATAACATCCATCCTAGGAAAAGTGGGATACTTGTTGAGTGTAAAAGATGTGAAGTGGTCTTTCGGGAAAGGAAGACATCATTTAAACATGTTCACACTTACTTTGCCATTGGATCCAAACATATTGGAACTGCATATTCTGCTGAAGAATTTACCACTAAGCATGAAGCAAGATGATTTTGCTAAGTAGTTAGCTTTGAAAAGTAAATTAACTAACATAGAACTAAGGACGTTAAAATAACTGCTGCTGGGCATGGCGGCTCATGCCTGTAATCCCAGTGACTCAGGAGGCTGAGGCAGGAGGATCAAAAGTTCAAGTCCAGCCTTAGTAATTTAGAGAGGCCCTAAGTAACTTTAGAGAGACCCTGTCTCAAAATAAAAAAAATAGAAAGGGCTGGGGATGTTGCTCAGGGGTTAAGTACTCCTGGTACAACAACAACAACAACAACAACAACAACAACAACAACAACAACAAAAACCCTGCTGAATTATTATAGGAATGAAGTTACAGCAGCTAATCACCAAGATCTGGTGAAGAGATCAGAGATCCTATTTTTTGATAATGGAACACTGACATAGCAAGTTATTTATTTGACTTGAAAAATCAACTTCCTGGACAAAAAGTTTTACCATCCAAATAATATAGGATAGACCAGAACTGAGAGAAATGCTAAGAAACTTAATCAAAATTCATTATTGTGTGCTGACAAACCCATTCAAATTGCTTCATGACAGTTAATTTAATAAATATTTTCAAAATGTTAAAAAATTGCATAAAATGCTCCAAATGAAACTGTATGCAAATGTTATACCTGCTTAACACATACTAGATGGTAAATGACCTTTAGCAGATTTTAAATGCAGTTTAAAAAAAGCAGAATTTTGAAAGGCTCAAAGTAAAGCATGACTGTGTAAAAAAGGTTGACAATGCATCTGGACTGCAAAGTAGACCTAAAGTCCTGTTGTTGGAAATAATGAAGTTTTAGCTAGATGTCTCCCCAAACCCTTTATCTAAAACACTGCACCTGCATTGGACATCAAGGCTGCGGCTATGTCAAAGAGGCCTTAAATTCTCTAGGCAGAAGAGGGTTGCTTCATTCCTACTGATATAATTATGAACACTGAAATTTCTGATATCTATGATTTCAGAGAACAAAGTTTTTCAGTGAATAGGAAAGCAGTAGTCACTTGAAGAAGGGGGTTATTATGACATACAGCTGCAGTATGTCCTTAGGAGACACTGCATCCTGTTAACTCTGCAGCTGGCTTTGTCTGTGCCTATTATTCCAGCCTCATGAATAGCTGGGAAGATTTCTACCTTCTGAGTTTGAGCTAATTTTTATTTTCTCTTGGACAACCCTAAATGTCAAACACTACATGAAGTGTTTTACATACATAATTTCATTTAATCTTTGCAACAATTCTTTGAGGTGAGAGCTAGAGCATCCTATCTTATGGATGAGGACACTGAAACTTGGAGAGGTTGAAGTGGTTTGTCCAAGGTCACAAAGCTAGTATGTGGGAGAGTCACTTCAAATCTAGGTCTGTCTAACTCTAAACCTAATTTTAATATCCATACTTCAAGCCAATGAGAAATTAAAGACTATTCAAAGTAAAACAAAAATTCAGAGCTGGTTATATATGGGGAAATGGCAGTAAGATCATAGATTGGAATACTTTTTCTGGAAATCAGTTTGGAAAATATATAGAAAAAAGAAGATAATAAACATGTGCCCTTTGAGCTAGCAACTAATCCTCTAGGAATTTAAGAAAATATTTTCCAGGGGCTGGGATTGTAGCTCAGAGGTAGAGTGCTTGCCTAGCATGTGTGAAGCACTGGATTGGATCTTCAGCACCACATAAAAATAACTAAATAAAATAAAGGTATTGTGTCTATCTACAACCAAAAATATAAAAAAAGAAAATAATTTCCAACTTAGAGGGAAATAATTGTAGTATTATTGTAGTATAGAGGGAAATAATTGTAGTATTATTGTATTTATATTATACACACAAACACAAAACAAAAACTATAAACACTTTTATTAAGGTACCCGTTAAATGACTAAAGAGTTATTCAGTGCAAGACCATCCAACACATTAATGATGAAAATATATTGTACGGTGAGGAACCAGATTATCAATGAGCATTTATAATGTGAATTTATTTTGTATAAAATGGAATACACATACATATTGATAGTGCAAATCTACACGTTATGTTTGTGATGTGTGGAAAGGTATTCGCTATGTTTTTCTCTCAGTAGAGTTTTTTAAAAAATTTTTTGTGTTTTTTGGAAATATTTTTCTTTAGTTGTCAATGGATCTTTTTAATTTTTTATTTATATACAGTGCTGAGAATTGAACCCAGGCTCACATATGCCAGGCAAGTGCTCTACCTCTGAGCCACAACTCCAGCCCTGTTGTGGTTTTTTAAATAAATTTTTTTAGTTATAGATGGACCTTTATTTAATATATTTATTTCTATGCGATACTGAGAATCAAACCCAGTGCCTCACACATGCTAGGTAAGCGCTCTACCAGTACCACTGAACCACAACCCCAGCCAATTGTGCTTTTCTTTATTTTTTAAATATATTATGAGTCTATCATTGTTATGGAACAAAAACTATTTTTTTTGTGTCAAACTTGAATCACTTTTTGCCTCAGTGCTTTCATGTACACTAGACATGTTTATAAAACTGGAAAACTATTATGCTTTGGAGAAAATGCAGTAAGTATGTTATAGATCCTGGTCACAGAACTAACATAATTCCACCAAAGAATTATCATTAATGTATGGGGCTGATAGTGCCTGGAATTAGATCTATCTGGCCTACGAAAGTTAAATTGTCATATATTTTCCTTTTAAAAAATCATTTTCATTTAATGGGTGTCAATTCTACTTGTTGATTAGCACTGTACTTTGGGAGTAAAGAAATATTCACTTACTTGATTAAAGCAAATGGATTTCAGAGAGGGTACTGTGGGGTTCAGGAAGTAAATCTAACTAATGAATCTTTTGCTCTTGCATGTAGAGTTCTTGGCAATGGGTGGGGGTTAGCTGGAGTAAAAGTGGTTTGGGTGAGTAAAAGCAGGTGGAGCCAGAGAGAAGTTGAAAATGACCAGAGAAAGGATGGCCATTTGGGAGAGGTAAGAGGGTGATATAAATGCTTTGGCAAATGATTATGACTTGCAGAGAGAGGAGAAAAAAGTAATGATGGCTATGGCAATATCAACAATACTTGTTTCATTCATCATTCAACAAAATACCAGCACTGTGTATCTTGAGGATGTTTTAGAGCTAATTAAGGCACTGGGCTGCAGAGTGGGGGACTGAAAGAAGGAGACTCAGGAATATGTTGACCGTGGGAGCTGTGGAAATAAACGAAGTCAATCAAAGTGAGAGAAGCAGAAGGAAAAAAAATGAAAAGCTTAAAGATACCAACATTTTATGTCTTAGTAAAGAATGAGCAGTCAAGAAAAGTCCAGAAAACAGGCAGAGAGGGGAGTGGATGCAGAAGACAGGGAGGAGAGAAGAGCTTCAAAAGGGAGGAGTTAGCAGCATCAAGTGCTGCAGTAAGGTCAAATGCTAGGAGGATCAAAGTGTTTACTGGATTTGGCAATCAGGGTTTACTGGAGACCAATGGAGACAGGAAGACCACGTGCAAGTGGCTCATTCTTGGCCACCAGAGGTCAGAACAAGGTGCTCTACCAAAGTCTGGATTGGACTAGGCTGGGAAGTAGGCCCCACAGAAGAAGGAACTGGTGAATGCCTTGTGTATTTCCAGCTATTACTGGGGATGGGGACTGCCGCAGGTGGCTAGAGGTAATGTTAAAGCAGGGAGGGCAAGAGCTAATGATATGCCCCCAGGGACCCATTGGTAGGTCTTTGACAAGAATCAGTTGGATGAATATGTAGATGAAGGAATATTTGAATGAATGGGAGGTGTGGGCTAGAGGACGTTTCAAGAGAACGACCAGGGCAGGAAGAAGAGCATATGGTAATGAACCGTAGCAGGACGAAGTATCTGCCTGTGGAAAAAATCTCCCGCTGTCTTAGGTGCCGGGGAGGTCGGTGCTTTCAAAGAAAATGTCAGGAGAAGGGTGAAGGGCTTAAGGATTGACAAAGGCTACTTCTGGCAAGAAAATGCTGGAAAAGAAACAGGAAAACGTTGGGATACAGCAGCAGGAGGGCAGGATTGAGGTAGGTGAAGACACCTAAATGGGTACAAGAATGCAGAAGAAGGAAAGGATCTAGGATCCTTTACAAAGCGCTTCCATAGCCAGGGAGAAAATCGGCATTATAATGCTAGCCTTTGGATGAGGACCGCTTTCCCTATAAAGCCATCACGGCTTGTGAGACTGTTTCGCTGCTGTTTGATTTTTCAAGTGACAAGGAACACTCTACTTTTGGAAGTAGCACTTCCATCATAGAATAAGAAAAGAAGGTAGAAAAGAAAGGTGTGGGCCCCCTTGAGAGAAAAGATCTGTGAATGACAGGTATTTTGGGTAATTCATGCAATTGCAGATCCAGACGTGTCAGTCAGATCTTTTCATCTGTAAAATGAAGAGGGTAGATGATCTTTCTTTTCCCTTGTCTAATAGTCTGTGAAATCATCTAGACAACCACCTCCCAATTTTACAGAATAAAGAACGAGGCCCGCGGGATGGCTCACTCAAAGTAATACAGCACATTACTGGAGAGACAGGCACAGAACCTACTCCTCCCGGGTCCACGGGGCCTCTGGCTGCTCTACAGCCTTCCCTCAAAGATAAAGAGCAGCGGGAGGGTGCAGGCCGGGCGGACCGGGCTGGGGCACCCTGGGGTTGGAGCCGCTTCCCGGCAGCGGGCAGAGGACCGCCCCGCGGGGAGGGCCCGGCGGGGAAGAGTTCGGGCCTCCTTTCCCACACTTCGTTAGGACCCGGGCCGGGGCGGACCTGCAGCCGGCAGAGGGCGCGGGGCGGCTTCTCGCCCCGCCGGCCGGGCGGGTAGGTGGGGGCGCGCTGCCCCGGGCGCGCCGTCGGAGCTCGCCGGC
>JAJEJO010000711.1:466349-561170 GCA_020662805.1 Glaucomys volans | reverse complement strand
GCCTGTTCTTCAGGCCAGGCGAGCAGGAGACTGACGCTATTTGCCGAGCCCTGTCCTCCGACGGCTGGACCGCGGCCTCGAGCGTCTCAGTCGCCTCTTCACCGCTGCTCCTTCGGGCAGAGCCTGCGCTGGGGTCGTTCTGCATCCCCCTGCGAGGGGACCCGTGCTCCGGAGGAGGGGGCCGGAGAGCCGCGGCGGCAGCCGCCTGGGCCCCGGGGGCCGGGCGCCGGGCTGAGGAGCGGCGGAGGCCGCGGCGGCGCCGCTACGGTCGCGGACGAGCGCGGCGCCCGTGAGCGCGGCCCAGAGGCGGCGGCGACGGCGGCAGGTGAGTGGCGGCGGCGGGCGCGGAGCCTCGCGGTGGGTGCAGCTGTCACGAGCCGCGCGGCCGCCGAGGCCCTAGGGGGCGGGGAGCAGCTGGCGCCCTCCGCCCCTGCTCTCCTTTCTCTCGGTTTCATCTCCCCCTCCCACTTTCCCCGAGTTCCCCTCCTGGCCTGGCGCGGCTGGAGGGGCCGAGGTCGCAGCTGTCACCGGCACCAGCTGGGGACTGCTCCCCGGCGAGGGAGCTCGCTGCAGAGCGCCTTCCCTGCGCCTCTCTCCCAGTTGCCCTAGTTAGCCGAGGGCGAGCATCCGCGGAGGACGCGCGAGGCTGCGCCGCGCGGGCCGGGTGGGGAGCGGGCGCCCCGAGCCGCCGCGGAGAGGGGGAGCCGGAAGTCAGCGCGGGCGCCCCTCGGCCCCGACGAGCGCCGTGACCTTGGCCAGCCCGCCAACCTCTCCCAGTCTCGTTCGCCTGCACCGCGAAAATGGGGGCGACCGTGGCATGCCTCTCTGTGGGCGCAGCCTTCGACGGCACTTCTTAGCCCCGGCGCTCTTGCCTATCTTTGCCCGGGACCAGGGACTTCGGAGGTAGAAAAGGGTGGATAAAGCCAATTTTCCTGTTGCTACTGGGGTTTGAATCCCTTTCTTGGGATTCTGCCCGAAAGGACCTAGGAAGGGAAGCAAACGTGTTGACTAGACAGACGATTGGGAGGTGGGGTTGGTTAGTGGTCAGCGACAGAACTCGAGCTCTCCGGTCTCTGGGAAGAGACATGGAGAAATTGGACACCAGGGTCCCTCGTCGTTACTACCTGACTCTGTTCTTTTTTTTTTTTTTTTATAAAACCAGTCACTCCCTTGGGCCAGACACTGCCTAGTCTAACGATGTTAGAGGGAGAGGGAGGGGTTGACAGTACAGCTTGTGTGACAAGGACAGGCCGCGGTGCTGTGGCCGCAGAGTTTGGTGGTGAGAGGAAAACTTTAAACTGGAGAGGCTGTTAGCCTTTCTTGCCCTGCTCTCCTCGTTCATTGTAGAGGCGTTGAGGAGGCAGGTGTCCTTGTGGAGAAGGTGACACTTTTTGTTTTGAGATAGTGAATTTTTCATGTCGAATATGATGTTGGTAAATGAAGGGTCCTCGAGTGCATTGCGGTCCCAGCGCTCTCAGTGGATGCCAAGAGGAATCTCTTTGGCCATGATTTGTGAGGCAAGATGCTTAGACTTAAATGATGAAGAAAAATCAAGTGTCCGTGTAAGGCATTACTGCGTCGAAGCTTACGTATTGGACAGTTGCAGGGTGGATTTTAAGGGTTAAATTTGAGGTTTGTCTCCGCTTTGCTTCGGGAATTGGTTGGAGGTTAATCTTTTTTTTTTTTTTTTAAAGTTGGCCAAAGGGGCCTCTCTGCTAGTTTCACAGAAGGTATGATGTAGGAAGGGGGTCGAATTTCTTCACGTTGGGAATAATGTGAAAAAAAAAAGTATTTGCGTATTTGGTCGAGTTTTTTGGCTCTTGAACTAGAAGTAGTTTTGGGTTAAAGGTAGCAGTGGGGTTTGATTGAGCTTAATAAGTAGGCATTCTTTGAACAGTTTGTCATAAATTAGATAAAATGGAAGTGTTTCTATTTTATCTCCTGTACTTTGTGAAAAGGTCTAAGTTGGTTTTGTGAACCAATGTCTGGCTGTTTTCTTTCCATTTCTTATCCAGACTTTATAGTTAGGATGCAGTGGGTCAAAAAAGGAGCTTGAATAGGGAATGTTTGGAGAGCAAATAGAGGGTTGCTGCTTATAAGAACAGGTTTTTGATTTGATTTTTGTATACATTTTGGGCTCCTTATTTATCCCCCATTGAACTTTGGTTTATAAGGCACAAATTTTAATTTTTCATACTATAGTTGATCTCATCCTTATTTCTGTTTGAGAAAATTTGTAAGATTGTGTCTATTAAATTGCTTTTTGGTGTGTTTTAATTAAAAGGAGTATTTTAGATCTGCATTTTTGGGTAAGTGGTTTTATTGAAAAACAGTGCTTATGGAACTAATGGTGATTGTTCCTCTTAAACTGGGATTATATAGACAATGCACTTTCGTCCCTCTTTCTGCCAACATTTGTTTTTCTTTCTCCCTCAATTCCAGGGTTTCATTTCTAGAAATCTGGACTGGAAACAGAAGCAGCAGTTTGTATAATCCCAAGAACTTGCTTATGCCAGGAAGCTGTAAGGGTAACATGAAGTGGGTGTGATATAAAGATACTGCTACTACTTCAGACATTTAACTGTTAAGGGAGTCTTGGGTCACACTTTATATTTTGCTGAATTTCCTGTATTCTGTGTATGTGTTAATCTTTTGGTGGGCAGAGGATTGGGTTGCTATGGTGCTGACTGATTATATTGTGAAAGTGTTGGCAAATTTCATGCATTTACTCTATAAAGAAAGGTGGTAAACAAGCTTAAATAATTTAAAGATGTTCCTAGGATGAAGTGTTTTCTGCTTGTTCTCTTGACCCTGCTAATTCGTGAGTGGTCTTCACTCAAACTAAATTTTGTGTAAATATAAGGGTGGTATGGTAGTGCTGAAAGGTAGAGTAGGAGAGAGTATGTTAGACATCCCTTGAAAATCTTTTTTTTTCTAATGGATTATTTATCAGACAGTGATATATATAAAATTTATTTTAGGACATTTTAGCTCTCCTTGCTCAGTTGTCATCAACTTTATATTCCTTCTCTTAGATACTTTCTCTGTTTCTTATTTTCGTTTGTGTTTTTTTGGCCCCATCTCTCAAGGACTTCCCATTGTTTGAATGTAATGTTGCATATCTTATGGAGTTGTTTGGCCTTAAGCCATATGGCCTAATTTAACTTCCATTTTAGGGCAGGGATGGGAGGTCAATACAAGTACACAGCACTGAGTAGAATCCCCTAAGTCATGGAGTATAGGAGATCCCCAGGATGCTCATTATTGTCTTGGCAATGATTTTGCCTTCTAAATATGATAATCACAGGAATTCTCAGAGGGCCATCCATTACTTTACTGGCAGATGTCCAAAAATGTCATGGTGGGCACTTTTCTATATACCTGCAAATACTGGATGCTGAGGTGGGTGTGGGATTGGATGAAGACTTGTGTTTCAGCAGTTGGATGACAGAGCCCAATATCTAGTCTGGGCTGCAGAACGATAAAGAATTCTCCCCACCTTATATAATGTTCCTGTCTATTTGGACAGATCAGACTATAGGAAAGAACTTCTTGATTGTTTCTCCCTCATGTTAACCATTAGCTTATGCTTTGGTCATTGGCCATGGAGAATAGACTTCATGGTCTTAGAACTTTTAACCTCAGAAGGTTATATCTAGGCATTTCAAATGTTCCTTCTCCCTTTATATTTTAGTTACTGTGTACCTTTCCTTCAACATGTGGTGTCAGAAGTCATACAGTGGCCTAGTGGCAACTGGATACCGTTATTGATTGCTTAATTTAAGGATGTACAGATTATTTTTTATAGCCTAGTTTGGCAAATGGTTTGTAAGTGATAGTACTTGGATTAGCATACAGTATACAAATGATTATTTTGTATTTATGATGGATAGATATATAGCTGAATAAGGGAAATTATTATAAAACACTGACACTAACATGCAAGACCACTTCCATAAATGCAAGTACATTTATGCTGTATCCGTGTTCCCTCCCTGATAACCCATCCACAGCATGGTATTTTTGAGACTCTTTGAAGTAATAGGCAAAGGCTTAGTAAAGTCATCACATTTAAAAGATAAGTAGCTTATACCAAAATAGAAGCTGTAGTCCCTTCAGGAGTTATTGAAGACTTGAAATTAACCTGTCTAGTCACCTCATTTTAGATAATATTTTATTCTAATCTCTTCCCTGCCCTGGGTATGTTTCAGTGTAGAGGGTGGGGACTTTTGGTTTTATTGAGTGGCCCTGAATCAGATCATTAAGAAGAGAGGCCAAACTGATAAAAAATAGGTACAAGTACAGAGCTAAAATCTCAATACCAGGATAAGCATTCTAATAACATTGGATTATCCAATTTTTCCCAGAGTGACACTTCATTTTCACCCTTTTGGCTTATAATTTCGAGGCATTTTTAAGCTGCTTTTAGAAATGGAGCTTTGACTTCAGACAGACGGGATATTGTCTTGGCTCTTCCAGATACTTAATTGATAAACCTTGGGTATTAAACCTGAGGTTTTCGTATATAAAATTGGAATAATGTATTTCATATTATTGTGATTTAAAAAATTAGCTTATATGAAATAATAAGATGTTTATCATACAACTAGCACATAGTGAGGCATTAATTAATAGCTAACAAGTGGGCATTTCACTAGTGAATCCATCACCATATTCTCTGATTCTTTTCTTTCTAATTTGTCAGATTTCTCCCCTTGTTTCTGGTTCTATAATCTGGTCCTCTTGTTACTTTATTTATTTTTTATTTTTATTTTTTTTGGAACCAGGGATTGAACTCAGGGACACTTGGCCACTGAGCCACATCCCCAGCCCTATTTTGTACTTTATTTAGAGACAGGGTCTCACTGAGTTGCTTAGGGCCTCGCTGAGTTGCTGAGGCTGGCTTTGAACTCGTGATCCTCCTGACTCAGCCTCCCAAGTAGCTTGGATTACAGGCATGTGCCACCACGCCCGGCCTTGTTACTTTAAATGTGGAGTAATAGGAATCACATTAACTCTGGGGGCCTGAGTTTCTTTATCATTAAATGAGTATATTGATCTGACGTCACATTTCTTTTTGTGCTAAAATTATGTGATTTGTAAGTTTATAACTGTTTGCCTGCATATATTTCCCTCTCAAATTCATCTAAATATAAATGCTGAAAAATTCCTTTCTAAAATGTTATTTGATGTTATTGTTTTTAATGAAGAGCTCTGCAAATTGTAAATCATTTAAACAGATTCTTTTATTTCCTATTCTAGAAAATTTGCTGAAGATGGCGTATGCTTTGTAAATTGTAAAGTGTTCCAAGTGAAGAAAGTAATATAATCACCAATAGATATCTTGCATCTTTGCTTTTGCGTGTTATGTTTTCTTAAATTGTATTTTCTTTTCCTTTATGTTTTTTGACCTTCAAAAACAGAGGCAAAGCAGGTATATTCTCCAGGAAGTTTGATTTTTATTACTCCCTTAGCATCAGTTACTCAGATTTGTTTTACATAATAAACCTACCTATCTCCCTCTGTCCCCTTCTTAACTTTCTCATTTTTTTCTGATACCCAGGGTTGCTCTGTCACTGAGGTACATCATCAGCCCTTTTTATTTTTTAATTTTGAGACAGGGTCTCGCTGAATTGCTCAGATTGACCTCAGACTTCCTATCCGTCTACCTCAGCTTCTAGAATCACTGGATTTATAGGCATGAGACACAAATCTCTTTTTTCTTTCTCCTTTTCTTTCTCCCTCCCTCCTTTCCTTCTTCACTTCCTTCCCTCTTTCCTTTTTCTCTTTTTTTCATGTTGGATTTTCTGATTAAACTGGAAAATCCTTTAGACTGCATGAACCACAACATTTAGAATAAAGGAGCCTTAGGGGTCATTTAGAATAACAACCTTAATGTTACAGATGAGAAGACTAAATCCAGGCAAATTATATTAGATTTTAAATTTCAAAATTCTATTAAATGTTGAGTAATCTTTGAGCTAGGAGGAAAGTAGTGTAGTCAGCCTAATTGTCCTCAGGTTAAAGCAACTGCTTCTTAAAAACATTTGGAAAAAAAATTGCGTGAGTACTGAACACATACTGACTTTTTTCCTTGTCATTAGTCCCTAAACCATATATTGTCACAGCCATTTACATAGCATTTCCATTGTGTTAGGTACTGTAGGTAGTCTAGATGTGATTAGAAGTGTACAGGAGGCTGCAGATAGGTTATGTATGAGTATTGTGCCACTTTATATAAGGGATTTGAGCATTCACAGATTTTTGGTATACACAGGGGTTTCTGGAACAGTTCCCCACAGATACCGAAAGGCAACTATATTTTTAATTTTTGATCATATTGATTCTTCAATATTATAAAAGTATTAACCAGTAATTAATTAAGACTATTCTCTCAAAAACTACAAAAAATGTCTAGAGACAAAGATCTGCTTTTCTTGTGTGGCTCTTATTCAGAGTCAGCAAATATTTATTGAGTCTTGTCTCTGAGCCGGTTACTAAGCCAACTCTACATACTGTGTTTTATAAATGAGGACACAAGGCTCAGGGATGCTAAGTGGCTTGTGTAAGATTGCACAACTTGTAGGTGTTAGGAATGACATTTGAATCCAGATCTTATGACAAGAAATCACATTCATACCTTTAAGTTGGCTTCTCTCCAAGCGTGTTTGCCATATCTGGCCACATTATGACACTCTTTTTTGTTTCTGGGCTTTCTTTCTGTTCCATATTTGTTTTATGGAAACTCCTGCCATCTTGTTCCATTCTGATGAACTGAGAGACATATATACTAGTTACTTAATGAAAATGTCACTTTAAGATTCTTGTGCTGTTTCTGCGCTCACCTTTGTACTTTAGTAATGTTGATTCTTTAGTGCTTTTGTCCAGGTAAGCTTATCTTTGAAAGGTTGATTTTGGATTCTTAGCCATAAAATTCAGCCTCTCGAGTTTTGTGATTATTTAAAACCTAAGGCTTAGTGTGTTTCCTTTCTTTTGGAACAAAGAGGTCATTCTCTGTGCTTCCCTTGTATGTTGAATAGTTTATCATATTTTGATAGCACTAATATATCTTAAATTTTGTTTTACCTATATGGTTAAAATCTTTTCATACTTTTATTATCAAGCCTAGATTTGACTGTTTAATAGTGGAAGATGTTCTGTTGTGGGTGTATGTGTGTGTATATGAAGATGTCACACTGTATTTTACCAGATAGCTGAAGAATGAAGTGTCCTTGATTTTCGAAAGCATCTGTACGTGTAATACTGGCTTTACTTTGGTGAGTCTGTCTGTAGAAAACCAGGGAAAAGTTATTTGTTCCACAGAGTCTTAAGTCATACCTCTAGGTGGTACAGGAAGTCTGTAATTGAATTTCTAAGTAACCACTCATTCCTTGAAGTGTGGTTATAGGAGTACAAACTTTGTGCAAGGTGCTATGCTTTTAAAAGATAGGGAAGTAAAACAATAAGATATAGATCCTATTCTTACGGAGATTATGACCCTGAGAGAGGTGATAAGACAAACACACAAATAGCTGTAATAATAATTAAATGTGATGAGTGCTGTGAGAGTTGCACTACAATAGTAGTGTACTTTGAGGATTCAGGGAGAGAGAACGAATATTTTCACTTGAGAGAGATCAGGGCATGTTTCACAAAGGACTTGGTGGTGGACAAGAACTTTGAAGGACAGAAACCCTTCTATAAGGGTGGAGCGAGGAGAACAGTATATTCAGGAAGATTAAATAGCAAAGAAGAAAGGACAGGAATGCTTGGGTTACTCAGGAAGAAATGAAGGGGAATGTGCAAGGAGGAGTGCGGCATTAGATGAAGTGAGAGAGAGAAGCAGATGTTCTGGGTGCAGTCACAAGGCACTGAAGGATTTTTATGTGGGGAGGTGGTGGGAGCAGTATGTAGTAAGTATGTAGATCTGGATGAAAATGAGAAATGTCAGTTTTCCAAATTTATGTGGATCTTTTCTTGGCAGATTTTATTCCCCAAATTTTATATTTTCATACTTTTTGAAATGATTCCATGTGTAAGGCTTATCACACTGGGAACTTATTCACTCATTTTTATGTATATATAAAAACAGATTATGTTTTTTTTAATAGAAGTTAGTATAAAATCTTTTTCACTGCCTTATACTTTTTTCTTTTAATTTAAAGCAGTAGCTATTCTTTTAAATAGTACATTATCATTTGACATTCTTAAGATGAGGCAGTGGGCTTGTTATTTCAGTGTACAAATGTCATCTCCTTTATATAAATATAAGTGTATCTGACTGTATAAGTGAGATTGGTCATACAAGTTGGAAGCCCCTGGCTCTCAATATAGTTCATGATTTATTTTCTGATGTATTTATGCCCTGTCATGTTCCAAAAAAGGATTTAAGGCAGGATATGTCATGAAGAGTCTTGGACCTTGTTCCAGCCCTGTCTATTATTTGACTGATGCCCACAGCCAACAATACACTGAGGGAACACTAGGGAAAACAACTGGTGTCACAGAATGTGCCGCAGTTTGTCTTTTGCCAAACTGGTGGTAATTCAGAGACAGTTACAATATATTTGGAATACCTTTAAAGATAAGCCCTTTAAACTTTGATAGCATATAAGGGAAGTTGATTGGAAGGCAAAGATAGAGAGTCTTGACTTTGGGAGCCCAGGCACAGTTAGAGCAGTGGTGTCTAAAAGTAGGGTTTACATTAAATTATCTGGTAAGTGGCAGAAATATGAGAGGTCTATAAGGAAGTTTCTTCACTTTCAGTCTCTGGTGATGTTCTCCAGTTTACTGGGTAATTGGATTTTAAAATTTATTATTTTAATTTTTTAAAGTGTGTGTGTGTGTTTTTATGCCTTTATTTTATTTATGTATTTTTATGTGGTGCTGAGGATTGAATCCAGTGCCTCACACATGCAAGGCAAGTGCTCTGCTACTGAGCTACAGCCCAGCCCCTGAATGTTTGATTCTTAACGCTAATTTGTATTGCAGTAGGAGTCACCATGCAGCTTTTTTGTATAATGTTTCACAGAGGTTAACTGGTCATTGTGAGGCAAAGGACTTAAGAATTCTTTAACTTAAAGATGACGTACTCATTGTTCCACAGAAAGGCACGTGTTCCTAATTTGCTAACATTTACTGGGATACATGGGTGTGAATTGTATGATACCTAGCGAATAAATACTTTTAATCTGCCCCTTTAAGATAATGGTACATTCCTAACAGTGAACGAAAAAGTAACTACCTTTCACAACAAAACAAATTTCAGTGTTGTGGGGAGAAGACATATGAAATCCAAATGTGGTATTTGGATTTAGTTGCTGACAAGAATGCTTGTTAACTACAGGAACTTTAAGATATGTACACTTAAATTGGGAAACAGTTTTTTAACTTGTATCAAAACCTTGTTAAAAGAGGTGTTTTGTTGTTTTGAGCCCATCTGCTGAAAATATAAAAAGGCAATGCAGTGCCATCTGATCAGTTTGTAAAATGACTGATTGCCATCAGGAAATATTAAAATGAAGTAGCTGCATTTTAGCCAAAATTTTTACATAAATTGTGAATGGAATTGCAATTGAATATCATTTTTTATTCAGTATAGCCAGTAATGCAGTTCCTTTGGTCTTATTCATCTTTGTAAAGTATGTTTTTCAGCTATGCTAACCATTAGAACCAAGTGACATAGTTATTATAAAAATGAACTGAATTTAGAACCAGACCCTCAAGTTGCATTATTACAAAGTGTGAAAGTGACAAACCATGTTCAATCACAATACTGTTGTAATCCCAGGAACTGGGGAGGCTGAGGCAGGAGGATTGAGAGTTCAAAGCCAGCCTCAGCAAAAGCAAAGTGTTAAGCAACTCAGTGAAACCCTATCTCTAAATAAAATACAAAATAGGGCTGGGGATGTAGCTCAGTGGTCAAGCAACCCTAGGTTCAATCTCCCAGTACCAAAAATGAAAAACAGCAAAAAACTAAAAAAACAAAACAGTCCTGTTACCAAAAGTAGTGGAATTACTAATGGTGTTAGCATCATCAATAAATATAGTGTTTACATCATCAATAAATATAGTAAGTGTTTAAAAATTGGTTTATTTTGTTATATAATTTTTTTTAGTTTTCACTTTTGTGTATGTTTTACAAGGTACATAATTTATTAATTTGGTGTGCAATGTATATCAATTATAAATAAATACATATGACTTCCTTTTTAAAACCTTTTGAGCTGTGGAGTATATGGTAAAAATAGTTATCACTATTCCAAAGCAAGAGTTCTTGACCTGGAGTTCATGAACTAAGACCCCTAGTTTGACTTTAGGGGAGGTCTGTAAACACTTTGAAATTATATGTAAAATTTAGTGAATCTCTGCATTTTTCTGGTGAGAGGATCTGTAGATTTCATCAAATTCCAAAAAGGGCCTGACCTCCCCCAAAGGTTAAGAACCTCTGTTGTTGAGGTTTGGGACCTCAATAACTCCATTGATGTAGTCTTGCCCTCTTGCCAAATTTAATGGATGTATCTGATGTCATAACTGAAGCCCGCAGTATGACTGGATTTGCAGTCTGTTTTTCCATTTTGCAATAGATGTGATTGCAATGCGTTTGGCCTCTACAGGTGTTTGAGCTCTTTTTGTTGCACAACTACCTGACCCTTTATACTTGGTTACTTCTATATATCATTTCCTCCCTTAAACTCCCTAGCCCCAGTAAAAAAGGAGTAGATGGATCTATTGTATGAATGTAATGTCTGTATGTGTAGAAGAGCCCAGCATCAATTCAAGTACTTTTGGGTGGGGTGGGATTCACAGATGCCATGCTTTTAATACCTCTTTAACATCTGAATTTCTGCTTTCTAGATTCCTTGGGGTCAGACTTGACAAATAGCTAAAAACACTTTCCATAACTCCTTAGATTGTTTTCCTTTTCTCTTGACTGACATCTAATTCAGGCCTGTTTGTTGACGTAGTATCTAAAGTTGTCCCACAGTCCCCAGTGTGTTTCTTCTTCAGTCTGTGCTAAATTTTATTTTAGAATGATCTTCCTAATTTTTACTTTTGTTGTGTTACTTTGCTAAAAACCTTCAATATTGCCAGGTGCGGTGGCGCACGCCTGTAATCCCAGCACTTGAGAGGCTGAGGCAGGAGGATCGAGAGTTCAAAGCCAGCCTCAGCAACTCAGTGAGGCCCTCAGCAACTCAGTGAGACCCTGTCTCTAAATAAAATACAAAATAGGGCTGGGGATGTGGCTCAGTGGTGGAGTGCCCCTGGGTTCAGTCCCCAGTACCAAAAAAAACAAAAACAAAACAAAACAAAAAACACCTTCAGTATTTCCTCATGTCTGTCAAGTTAAAGTTGTTTCTTAATCTGCCATTTAAAACTTTCTAATATTGGCACCAATTTGCTTTTCTGGCCTCATTTTCCATTAGTGTCCCCCAATAGACTGTTTGAAATAAAATTGTCAGCTTATTGTCCCCTGAATTTCACTAGGATTTATACACCCTGTTACATATTCCTTTCCCTGGAATGTTCTCCCTTATTCTAGTCTCTACCTCTAGATATTCTGCCTAATTTTTAAGGCTCAAGTCAGATATCACCTTGCTTGTTAAATGTTCAGACTATAAGATTTAAAAGTAATCTGTTCCTTCTGTGAATGCTCACTATTTATTTTCCTTATAATTCATTTGCTGTTATATAATATGAACTTGTACTGTGTGCAGCTTTTTGTTTTCATGTGTCCCATAACCACACTAGGGTATAAGCATGGCAAAAATAGATCTTTTTTACGTTGTGTCCTCTGCAATGTCTTACACGCATGTTTGGCAAGTCATGTTGATTAAATCATAATGCTACTTATGAATATACTTAGAGAAATAGTTTGTGTATGTGTGTCTGTCTGTCTGGAATACTCACTGATAATCTAGGGATTCTTTTTACTGGTTGCAGGATATTTGGGGAATAAATAGGAAATCAGATATTGCTTGGGGAATGTTTTGTTCTACAACATAAAAAGTTGGTTTTAAAGGGCTGTGTTCAAATGTCTGGGATAGCCTCATGAGTCATTGTTCTGTGGTGTAGAACTCTTACCTGTCATAGGTAACAGAGCTTGTGTTCCTTCCTTTCTCTCCTTACATATGCTGGAGACACAAATTTTTAATATTTTGAGCATTACTACATTTCTGTTTTTAATTTATCAGCACACATTCTTCATACTAGAAGATACATTTTTATTAAATACCTGCTGTTTGGTAATACGGGCCACCATGAAGTTATATTTTATGGTTCCTGCCCTTCAGGAAGATTATAATTGGCTGGGCTTGGGAGGCAGAGGCAGGAGGATCGGGAGTTATGAGCCAGCCTCAGCAAAAGCAAGACAGACACTAAGCAATTCAATGAGGCCCTGCCTCTAAATAAAATACAAAATAGGGCTGGGAATGTGGCTCAGTGGTCGAGTGCCCCTGAGTTCAATCCCTGGAACCAAAAAAAAAAAAAAAAAAAATTATAATCCCTGTAGGGAATCTCATTTACTTTAAATCATATCATATACGCACTTAAAAAAATATGAAACAGTACAAAAGATGTCACATGGGAGTGTATGACTTAGTTGCTGAGGTATATGGAAACTCTTGTAGCACTATTTTTAGCACTTGTTTGAAATTTATTGTTGTGAGTACTTGTTTCTGTTTTTACATGTTTCCCTTCACTCCAATCAGATTGTAAATTTTAGAGGGTAGAGATCATTTCATACTGGTTTGTACTGCATTGCTTTCATAGTGCTCTACCCACATTGTGTGTACATAAGTTACTGATGATGCTAGGAGCCTATCGTGGTCAGGTTGTCTTCCTGAAAGAAGTGGATTTGGATTAGATTTGTAGGATTTGATGCTTATGACATAGCCCCATAGTACATGAAAAAAGGATTCTGTAGTTAATAAAGTAGGCTTGGTATATGTTCTACAACAGGAAGTAACTTCCTTAGTTACTGTGGCTTTGGCTGTAAAGTGACCCACATCATTTCTTCTTACAGCCCATTGGCCAGAAGCAGTCATAGGGCACTATTTAAAGGGCTAGGAAGTGTGGATATGAACATGAATTTTGGTGAGCAGTAGAGTGTTTACCTCACCATAGCACAATTGATTTTCTTTAGAAAGATGAATACCAAAATTGGTAGGCCCTGAAGTCATTGAAGAGCAGAGGAATTGCTTTTTTATGTTGGTCTAAATGGAATTATTATTATTAAGTTTGTGAAAAGAACTTATAAGTGCTGAGGGTAACCCTTGGGACAATTAAAGGAAAACTTTTACTTTAAACACCAACCCCTCTACTTTAGGGGTAGATATTAATATTTGTTTTAGTTTGCTATTGTCTTTAGAATTGATAGTTGAAACCCTTAGTGAATACTTGGCTTCAGGGTAACAGATCCAGAACTTTCCAGTGAGTGTATACTGTTTGGTGAAATTATAGGGTGAGAAAGAGGGAGAGAGAAAGAGAGGGAGGGAGGGGGGGGAGAGAGAGAGAGAGAGAGAGGAGGGGAGAGGGAGAAAGAATAAAGAGCTCTCAGATACTAGTATAGAGTTTTTGCTGTCAAAGAATTAAGGAAAAAAAAAAAACCAACTCTCCATAGTGCCTCTGGAGGTCTTTCCCCCATTACTTTCAACATTGCTAATTAAAGTCTGTGTTGTCCATTAAAAATTTTTATTTATTTATTTTGTGATACTGGAGATTGAAACCAGGGATGTTCATTCCATTAAGCTACATCTCCAGCCCCCTTTTTTTTTTTGAGATGGGATCTCACTAAGTTGTCTGGGCTGACCTTGAACTTGGACTCCTCCTGCTTCAGCCTCCTAGATTGCTGGGATTACAGGTGTGCATCGCCTCACTGGCTCTATTCTTCATTTTTTTGTTTGCTTTTCTGATGCGTGGTTTGGTAAGGACTATTGGGTAGTTGCTAAAATATTGGCCAAGTATGCAGAACTAGGAAGCCTAAGTCCTTATTTATCCATAAGGCTCCCTCCCAAACCAGTTTCATTTGTAAATTCATCAACCCTGAACTTTTTAAACCTTGGAATTTCTTTTTTAATGCATTCCAAGATTTTTTTCTTTTTTCAAATTCAAAAGTAAACCGTGTGTGTGTGTGTGTGTGTGTGTGTGTGTGTATGTATTCTAATAAGGAATGCAAGTATATATCGTTGGAAGGTGAAAGTCAATAGTGAACAATACAGTACTTGTTAATTTAGGCTGTTTAAAAAAGTTTTAGTTTACAGTGTCCTTCCTTTTTTTTTTTTTTTGGAACCAGGGATTGAACTCAGGGACACTTGGCCACTGAGCCACATCCCCAGCCCTATTTTGTATTTTATTTAGAGACAGGGTCTCACTGAGTTGCTTAGGGCCTGGCTAAGTTGCTGAGGCTGGCTTTGAACTGGTGATCCTCCTGACTCAGCCTCCCAAGTCTCTTGCAGTGTCCTTCCTTTTGACCAAGGGACAGGCATACCCTCAGACTTGGTCTGTTATAATGCCCCATTTCCTTAGACAATTGTGGTTAACAATTGTGGTTGTGTGTGTTAACAATTGTGGTTGTTACAGGATGACCATGTGACCAAAGCAGGTTCAGATCCCTTCCCAGAGCATGAAAAACATTTAGGATGAGGGACAGGCTCATCCCATTGGAGTTGGTAAGCTGAATGAAGAAGGCAGCCTATCTGTTGAACGAGGCCAACACACACATCATGACTGAGACAAACTCATTTTTCTCTCACATAGTCTCTTACATGCTTTTGCATATATGAACATGGGGAGCCATCTGCTCCTCTGGTCCAGTTGTGCCTGAAATTAGATCTGCCCTATACTTTCCAGTTAAATGAATGAATCAGTTGCCTAACTTGCTTGTCCTAGTTTGAATTGATTTTGGAACTGAAAGAGTCTTGACTAATCCAGATCCCTGTTGGCACATCTCTTTCTTTCTCACATATACACATATATGTATGCACACATGAAGAGAATTTTACCTTAACTATTATTGACTTTTTAAACTTATGGTCACAGGAATCTTTCAGTGTTAAAATATGAAGGGGTCGTTTTATTTTTTTAATGGCTGCTTTGCATTACATTGGATGAGTATTCTGTAATTATTTAACCATCTCTTTTTTTTTTTTTGGAACCGGGGATTGAGCTCAGGGTCATTCGGCCACCCTGCCACATCCCCAGCCCTATTTTGTATTTTATTTAGAGACAGGGTCTCACTGAGTTGCTTAGGGCCTCACTGAGTTGCTGAGGCTGGCTTTGAACTCGTGATCCTTCTGCCTCAGCCTCCCAAGTGCTGGGATTACAGGCGTGCGCCACCATGCCCGGCTAACCATTTCTCTCTTGATGGACATTTAGATATTTAGTTTTTTTGATGTTGGAAAATATGTTTCAAAAACATCCTATTTTGTATTTGTTGTGCATATATGAGTATATACCCATGGAATTATTGAGTATACACATGTAAAAATTGATGTCCTTTCAAATTGTCACCCCCAAAGCAATAGCAGTTTACATTTTCACCAACAGTATATAAAGTAGCTGCTCTCCCCCCATCTCTTTAAGTGCTTTATATTATCAGTCATTTCTGGTTGAATCTCTGATAGGTGGAAATCATACAACTTTGTAATTTGCGGGTCCCTATCAGTGGAATTATCAAATACCAAATATTTGCTGTACATTGAATTCCCCCTGCTAAGTTTCTTCTATTCATATTTGTTGACTTTCCTATTGGGGATGCTTGTTTTTTCCCTTGTTCTAATTGCTTCCTGTCTGTCATATGATTATGATGTTTTTATTCTAATTAGAAATGATTTTGGTAGACAGCTGAGTCTGTTGTTTATTTCAGAAAGATGTGAAATCTATTTCAAAACCCCTATCTTACATATTCTTTTTTTTTTACAGATATCCCTGGACATTTAATTGCCTTTTAGTAATAGCTCTATAGAGCTGCCCTAGTCATTAGTAAGCTGGGTGGTCATGGCTCAGTTGGATTTTCTTTGGGTGCTTAATTAAGGTAATTTTATGGCTGAGCTTAATTTTGGGAAACTCATGCTTTGAAAAATTTTCTGGATCAAAATTTTGTGACCACATTGTATGGTATAGAATAGTGGGTCTCACTATTGCTTGTTAGTTGGTTAACTACTCAGAACTATTTTCAGAGGAAACTTTTGGACCTTTACTTTCTTGACTTACCTCCAAGGAGAGGAGGTTTGACTGCCTATTTAGACCTTTTCATTGGTTAAGTTTTTAATTCTCACAAGAGAATATTGACCTGATTCTGCACTTGACTGACTGAAAAATAATATATGGATAGTGCTAGTAATTGACAGGATGGAATAACTTCACTTTAGCAAATATGTATCCCTTTACTCTGTTGTCCAATTTTTATCAAAAACCTAGCAGTAAGAAACAGCATTTTTTGAATATTGCTTAAAACACACTCAATACCTTGCTCTAAAAACAATCAGTTTTGACTTAGATCAAGCCAGAACACCAGAGAGCTATGTATGTTGATTGCTGTGTTTTAGTGTAGGATAGAATTGCTTTTATAGAATTGTTCTTTGGTATAATGCAATCAGTGTTTATTGAAGGCCATTAAAACAAACAGTGTTTTGAAATTTACTACTCTTATGTAGAATTCTTGTGAGAGCATTATCTCCTTTATCTCAGTGCCCTTATTGATGTTCCTACTATTACCACTGATACTATTAGCAACTAATTTGGAGAACCAAGACTGAACACAAGGTGAGCTAATATTTGATGAACAAATACTGCTTTTAGCTACTGGCAAATGCTTATGTCCAAAGGGAGATGCCCTTATGGATGAGGGGTTTTGTAATGGTTAGGTTTATGGGGTCTGGAGCTAGATTCCTGAACTTGACTTTTGGCTTTGCTACTTCCTAGTTGTATGTTACTTGACCTCTCCATACCTCAGCATTTTCATTTATAAAATGGAGATCATAATTTTACCTCCTTCCACAAAGTTGTGAGCATTTTGTGAATTTACACAGGTTCAATGCTTACAATATGCCTGGCCAAGACACATGCAATGATGATGAGCTATTATTGTTTTTTTTTTTTTTTTTAATCAGTATCATTATTATTAGAACCCATGTAGTAATTGTCCCCTCTGCTCCCAATCTTAGTACCAGGAAAGCTGTTTTTCCTTTGACCAGCTGGTTTACTTATGTTACAAAGTTGTCATGACCCTTAAAACCGATGATATTTCTGTTCTTTGGAAGGCAGCTCAGTCAAATAAGTGGGCTTTCCCTTGTATCTGAATAGGACCTTGTGACTTAACAGTGTGTGTGGTATACTTGCCTCTGATTATTTTCCTCCCTCATTTCCTCTTTGCCCAGTTTTTTTACTTCTTCCATTTAAATTGTAATATGCCCTGTGAGCTGTCTTAATCCTTTTTGGAATAATACAGAAATAAGTAATCTTCATTATAGCATGTGCCCATATTGAAATTTCAGATTAGTTTTTATTTAATTTATCTTAAGCTAGCTACTTCTTGAAGACAGGGAGGTGCTATAATATTCATTAAGATATTTTAAATCATATCATAGATGAATTACTGCTGGGAAGATTCCTGTTATAGCTAATCCTGTTGATGGTATGGGGTTTCTTCAATTACATTATTGTTCCTTCCTGGCTTCTCTTCTCTTTTCTTTTTTTCTTTTCCTTTTTTGAACTTTGACCTTTGTTCTAGCCATTTCTTGTAGTGTGTGTGTGTGTGTGGGGGGGATCATTTAAAAAACGTAAATCTGTGGTCTTTAAAAATACTCTTCAGAATAAGCTTTTTAGGTTCTAGCATTGGCGGAATAAAGGCTCTATGTGTTATTATTGCATTTATTTTGAAAACCAGAATGCTAATTTATTGATTTACAATGGAAAAAAAGAAAGCTTAAGTATTCTGGTTATGTTACTAGTATAATTCACTCCCCTAAGAAGATGTTCATGGGATTGGTGCTACTGTCTTTTTTTGTGGGAGAAATTAAACAAAATTGTTTTCAATCAGTTTTGGTTGAAATGTCTTTAAAAAATAAGTATATATATATTTAATTTGTAGATTTCTTCTTTTTTCCTTGTAATTTGTCTTTTGATGAAGCTGAGTGGTTTGTTCTTGTAGAATATCCTACAGTCTGGATTTTGGTTTAGTTTAACCCGTTACTGTACCCTCTGTGTGCCCTGTAATTTGATAGTTTGATGTAGAAGTTGATTAAGGTTTAATTTGGGGGGAAGAAAGCACAAGACAACTTTACACATGGTATTGTTAGACATACGTAATGTCTGGTTGTCCTTTTGTGATGTTAGCAGTTGTTAGCATTGCTCCTGGCTTTTGATACTTAAAATTCAAAAGTGATCCCATAGTGTTTAGATGAAAAAGGGGAGGCATTGTCTGGAAATGGCAGAGAATACTCTGTATAGATAAGACTTCTGGGGACTGATTGAGAAAGAAGCAATATTGTGTGGGATCAAAGAATACCTAGGTTTCAGTCTTGGCTTCTGCACAGGGGCCGTTTGATCTTGCATAATTAACAACAAAAACAAGGAAAACAGCAGCAACTATTCACTTGGTGCTTATTTTACACCAGTTTCTGTGTAGAGTGCTTTATATACATTGTGTAATCTAATCCTCATAAATGCCTCCTAAGCCAAATATTATCATCTTTATTTTGCAGTTCAGAAAGGTCAGGTGAGTGTTCAAGGCCACATTGCTGAGAAGTAGTGTTAACAGTGATTAAAACCCTGCTTGACACCAATTCTGTGCTCTTAATCACTTTGTTCTTTTATATCCATATAAATAGATGTAAATATAGCTGCCTTATCTACCTTGTGGGGCTAATGAGATGTTATTTGTAAAAATGCCTTGAAAAATAGCGTAGATATTAAAATAAGAAGTATGCTGGGCTGACAAGTTCCTAGAAAAGGTGGAAGGTGGAGGTTTGTGCCTCTAAGAGGCAGTGAAGAATTTGGATGTAAGGAAACCGCTGGTCATTTTCAAACTTCTTTTACCAGTGCTATTACTGTTGAAATGTGGGAAAATTTCCTTCTCTTGTTAAAACTAGAGGGACAGAGATTTTATAGGTGGTAAATATCACATGTGAGAGGTCACTTAAGAGGCCTGGGTAAACAGTGATATCATTTTCACTCCATGGACCAATTGTGTAGGCTTAGTGCAGATACATTTAACTGAGGAAGCAGGACTATAGTCAGTTTTTTTTTTTTCCCCTAAAAGAACAAATATTTATTAAGAGTAGAGGAAGTTAACTAAATCTGTAATATTTTACCTCTTAAGCTGGGTAGTAGGCATATCATATTTGTGAAAGTTATTTTCAATATGTTTTTGTATGTCTGAAATATGAATAAAACTACTAAAGTATTGAACCACTGATGTTTATATGTATATTTAGTCTGTTAGGCAGAAAGAAATAGCAATGTATTATCAGTTATGATAAATAGGTAGTAAGTTCATGGAGAGCTATCCAGGCTTAGTGGCAGAGTGATATTTCCTTGGGGCAGGCATGCAGAGGTAGGAATACGTGCTTTTTTGGGGGACAGGAATTAGAGATTGAACCCATGAGTGCTTTACCACTGAACTGCATACCCAGCCTGTCCTCTTTTATTAATCTTTTATTTTGATTTTTAGACTAGGTCTTGCTAAGTTGCCCAGGCTGGCCTCAAACTTGGAATCCTCCTGACTCAGCCTCCTGGGTCACTGAGTTACAGGCATGCATCACTGCACCTGGCTTCTGCTTCGTTTTTGGTAAACTTTGGTAATGTTTGACCTGGATGCATTTTTTTGGTACTTTGCTTCTTACAATTCTGTAACTCTGAGAATCATTTTGCCATATTCTGTTTCCTCTGGTGAAATATCTAATATTTTATTCTGATATTCCCAAGAAAGTTTTCCTATTTATTTTTATTGAGATATAATTCTTATAAATTACTCTTTTTAAAGTGTTTTTTAGTTATAGATACACACAATGTATTTATTTATTTATTTTTATGTGGTGCTGAGGATTGAATCAAGTGGCTCATACATGCCAGGCAATGCTCTACCACTGAGCTACAGCCCCAGCCCATAAATAACTTTTTTAAGGTCTATAATTTGGTGGCATTTAGTATATTCTAACGGTTGCTGTGCAACCATCATCACTATCTAGTAATACCAGACTGTTTCATTACCCCCAAAAGAAATCCCATGCCCAGGAGCAGTCATTTCCTATTTCTTCATTCCTCAGTCCCTCTCAACCACAAATATCTACTTACTGTTTCTATGGATTTACCTGTTTTGGACATGTCATATAATTGGTAGTATACAATATGTGACCTTTTGGGTCTGGTTACTTTACTTCAAGGTTTGTCCATGTTCTAGCTTATATTAGTAGTTTCTTTTAAAAGTTGAATAATATTCTATTTTATTCCACTTCGGCTATTATGAATAATGCTGCTATGAACATTCATGTACAGGTTTTCACATAAACATGTATTTTCACTTCTCTTGGTTATATATGTAGGAATGGAATTGTAGGGTCATATGGTTGTGCTATGTTTAACATTTTGAGGAACCACAAAACTTTTCGAAAATGGCTGTACAGTTTTATATTCCCATCACCACTGTATGAAGGTTCTGATTTTTCAGTATCCTCAAAGTACAAATTATCTTTCTATTTTTTTTTCTTGAGACAGAATCTTGCTAAGTATTGCCCAGAATGGCCTCAAACTTGGAATTCTTCTGTCTTAGTCCATTGAGTAATAGGCTTGTACCACAACACCTGGCTTTTATTTTTTTGATTCTAGCTATTTTATTGGATGTGAAGTGGCATCTCATTGTAATTTTGATTCACATTTCTCTAATACTATGCTGAACAGCTTTTTGTGTGCTTATTAGACACTTGTACATCTTTCCTAAAGATATATCCATTCAAATCTTTTGCCCATTTTTAAATTGGATTTTTAATTATAGAACTGTAAGAAGTGCTTATATATTCTGGGTGCAACTCCCTTATCAGTTATATAATTTGCAAATATATTTCCCATCTTCATGATTTGTTTTTTATTTTCTTGTGTTATCCTTTGAGGAACAAAAGTTACAAATTTTGATGAAGTCCAATTTATTATTTTTACTTGTGTTTTTGGTGTCATATCTAAGAAACCATTGCCTAATTTAAGGTCACAAAATTTATGCCTATGTTTTCTTCTAAGAATTTTATAGTCTTAATGTTTCTATATAGATCTTTGAGCCATTTTGAGTTAATTTTTCTCTGTTATTTTCTATATGGTATGAGGTTGGTCTCAATTCTATTTGTAGTAAAGATAAAACTCAGTGTCTTTCAAATATATAGTTCAGTAGCACTTGTTGATTCACCTAACTTGGAGATATTTTAATTACTTTATGATTCTGCCACTTCATTAGTTTCACTTCTGATTCTGTGCTAATGAGTATTTTGTTAATCTTAAATGGAGTTTCTTTACTATGACCATATTCACCTTTGAACTTATAGAATGTGAGAATTAGGAGTAAGTTTATTGTTCATGCAGTTCAACCTTTATCAGAGAAGAACCATCTGTATTTGTGACGGGGCTTTCAACTCCTTGGACACTTTCAGAGGTGGTTTGTTTACTCAAGTCATACTATAATGTTGTAGGTACATTATGAGACATATTACCTATTCAAATATAATTTTACAAATAAGATGTTTCAGAGGAAACAGGTTAGGAGCTCAAGTGTGTTCAGTTCTAATGTTATTTTTCTTGTAGCAATTTAAATTAAAAGGAGTTGATGAGTGCATCATAACCCACAGTATTTTATAATTAAATGAGAGCATTATATCTACCAGTGCAGTAGGAGAAAATGCTTGTATTACTGAAGTAATTCAGTTCAGTTTTTTAAAACTCAAATGGTTAGCCAGGCACTAGGGGTGCACGCCTGTAATTCCTGTGGCTGACAAGGCTGAGAGGCAAGAGGATCATGAGTTCAAAGCCAGCCTCAGCAACTTAGCAAGGCTCTAAGCAACTTAGCAAGACCCTGTCTCAAGATAAAAATAAAAAAAGGGGCTGAGATTGTGGCTCAGCGGTAGAGTGTTTGCCTGACATGTGTGAGGCCCTGGGTTTGATCCTCAGCACCATGTAATAAATAAATGAATGAATAGTTAAGTAAATGAATAAATAAGTAAATAAATGAAATAAAAGGCCCTCTACAACTGAAAATATTTAAAGAAATAAAGGGCTGGGGATGTGGCTCAGTGGTTATGCCCCTGGGTTCAGTTCCTGGTAGCAAAACAAAGAAGCAAACCAAAAACCTCAAATGGTTAGAAAGTTTATTTTATTCAGTGGAATTGGACCTTGTCATGACTACCCATTTTATCAATGTTCTCTTAAATCTGAGTCCAAAATTAAACTTGGTATTTCTCTGCAGAGTAGTACAAAGTATGGTCAGCTGATAGTTTTTTCCTTTTTATATAACAAAATCCATTGTTTTCTTTTGAGCCATTTACATGGAGCTTATGTTGACTTTGTAATAATTGAAACCCTATTTTAATAAGTGTTTGCATCTCCCATTTCTTTGAAACACCAGAGTTGCTCTGAAAGTTACTTTGCACCTACAGGTTTATTGGCATGTGACTTGAGCCAAAACACCCAATTTAAAAACAACAACAACAACAACAACAACAACTCAGTTTTCTTTTTAACTGAATGGGGATTATGCCTCGATTTTTGCACCATTGTTGGATGATTGAGACATGTGCCTATGCATGCACATGGTTCTAGCACACAGAAACGTGGCCAGATAGCAACTATTTGTTAGGTAGAGTCCACCTAGTTCATAACTATATCCTGGATTAATAGGAATTATTTCAAACATGCAGAAAAGCATAAAGAATAGTATAAAAATCATTCCATGCACCTTCCTCCGGTTTGGTTTGATCTTGACATTTTATCCTATTTGCTTCAGACTTTTTGTCCTATTTGCTTCAGATTTTTTTTTTTAAAGGAGTGAAACACTGTGTCTGAAACAGCTGTGTATCCCATCCTTCCCAACCCCATTTCCCAGAGGAAACACTGTCCCGAATATATTTGTTTCCATAAATAGCATCATTGTTTTACATGTTTAAGGCTTTAGATACAGACCATACAGCAATGTGCTCTTGCAATACACTATTTTTCTCTCATTTTTTCCTATAATTTCTATTTCATGGCTATAGCCTACTTTCTTTCCCCATATTCCTTAGGTAGTTTTTAGTGTTTTACTTGATAGTGCTGCAGTGAGCATTCCTGACTCAGAGCATACTGGTTGTAAACACACGTGTCTTTCTGTGTAGAGTGTACAGAAGTGTGTGTCTGAAAAGAATGGGAATCACTGATGGAAGAATGTTTGTGCTGCTTCTACTTTGAAAAATAATTTAACATTACTTAATAAAACATATTAATTTAGATGTTACTTTCAGAGTGTAAGAGTTTTGCTTTCCTTACATTTCCACCATCAATTTTTAGGATTGTTTAAAATGAGATTCACAAGGTTCTAGATGATGAAAAGTTTTTAGGTTTGGCAGTTTCTTTGGCCAACTGTAGAAGCACTTGGTGTGTAGTAAGGAAATATACTGTCAAATGAACAGGTTTCTGGAGCTCTGTGACCCTGGATCTGTGACTGATATGTTCTGCCATTCTGGGGGCAACCAGAATGCATTTGACCAGTTTAGTTGAAACTAGCGAATTTTTGTTTCTTGGCAATCATACAGTCTCATAAGTTGGCAATAGTATTCATTGCCTTTACTTTACTTGATTAAGCTCAATGTGGAGCAAATAATTGAGCAAGATTCTAGTTCCTGGTAAATAGGACTTCAAATTAATATTAACAAAATAAGATACTAAATAATGTAAGAAAAAACATAAAGTTATATTTATATGGCTTAGTATTTTGACTTTGAAAGACATCTTAGATAATTTAATAGAAAATAAACATAGTTAAGTATTACATAATGAGTGTCATGAGAATCAGAACTCATAAAGTTACATGAACCATCCACAGCTTAAAAACAGAGATGTTACAGATTGTTTGGATTAAAAAGCAAATGTGTGAACCAGAAGTAAGGGTGCTTATCACATCTTGACCTTTGCTTAGACTCCAGGCATCAGACAAAGTTATCATAGCTGTGTAGTTTAGAATTAAGAAAGAGCTTATTATTAACTTTCGAAAATTTACTGTTGAGGGCTGTTGATGTAGCTCAGTGGTAGAGCATTTGCCTAGTATGTGTGAGGTCTTGGATTGGATTCCCAGTATAGTGAGGAAAAGAAAAGAAAAAAAATTACTATTGAAAACACACTTCCCGTGAAGTTCCTGTTATTAAGGTGCATTTAGGAACAACTTATTTTGGGGGCATTTATTTTGATACCTTGTTTAAAATTCATCTTTATATTTGGTATTTTGAGAGATTGAAGTGATTTATGCTATCTTGCTTGGAGGAAGGCTGTCTTTCTTTTGCCCAAGTTTTGAAAAGAATATGGAAACATTGTAGAGAATAGGGGAAAATTTTAAAAAGTAGGAGGGAGAAAAAATCCAGAGCAAGTAAAGTTAACACGTAATTAATCATTTGTAGTACCATCCATAGACAAAGCTATTTTGGTGGCTTTCCAGGAGTTGTGGTCTAGATGTATAATTTTATTCAACTTTTTAAATTTTATTTTTTCAAAGTAAATCTTCCTCTGTAATACCAGTTGGACCAGTTGTTAAAAGGAGATAGACAGACCCCAGAAGCTCAGTGAAGCACCTTCATGAAAGAAACGGATTCTTATAGTTCTGCCTCTGCTCTTGTCCTTTTAAGAGTTCATAGCAGCGCAGCTAGTCTAGTGTGTTCTCTCAGTTCTCACTTGGATACAGGCCCCAGTTTTCCTATTGGCTTAAACTTGCTTATTTTCACTTTTATTTATTTATTTTTTTTTGGTGGATATTGTTAACTTTGGCTCTTGTAAGGATTTAAATTCATACTTTTTATACTGTGCTTTCTGGGGTAGCTTTGCATATTCTTTGGCATCTGTTCTGCTTGTTATTATGCCTGTCTTTCTTACTACCTACCCTCCTCCAGGCCAAGTGGGTACCAAACTTCTGAGTGTGTGATGTCTTTGCACCTGGGGCTACTCTTCACATCTTGTCACAGCCAAGTTTGTCTTAGACTTTCTTTCTTTTTTCTTTTTTTTTTTTTTTTGGAACCGGGGATTGAACTCAGGGGCACTCGGCCACTGAGCCACATCCCCAGCCCTATTTTGTATTTTATTTAGAGACAGGGTCTCACTGAGTTGCTTAGGGCCTCGCTAAGTTGCTGAGGGTGGCTTTGAACTCGCGATCCTCCTGACTCAGCCTCCCAAGTCGCTTGGATCACAGGCGTGCGCCACCACGCCTGGCTTGTCTTAGACTTTCTTCATCTGAGCTCAGGTCTCTCTCATTGGGTTTACATCTGTGTGTTATATCTTTCTCCTTTTACTTATTTTATCTTTCACATTAAGAAGGGGTTGCTACTCTGAGAAATGAAAGATGACCTAAGTAAATGGAGAGAGATGTTAAACATGAAAAGACTAAATATTGATAAGATGTTAAAAGATATCTTCAACAGTATGAATTGGGCATAATGTTCCTATGTTCATGCATCAATAAATGACCATTGTAACTCCACATCATGTACAACCACAAAAATGGGAGGTTTGCTCCATGTGTGTTTATCAAAATACGTTCTACTGTCATGTATAACTAAAAAGAACAAATAAAAATATTAGTAAAAAAACCCACGTCTTCATGGACTGTGGCCTTTCATCCTCTCCTCCAGTAGCCTTCTTTTTTAAAAATAGTTTTTAGTTGTCAATGGATCTTTTATTTTATTTATTTATTTATATGTGGTGCTGAGGATCAAACCCAGGGCTTCACACATGCCAGGCAGGTGCTCTACCACTGAGCCACAACTCTGGCCCCTCCTCAGCCTTCTCTTGATTGTTTTTATTGAACCTGGCAGCTTTATTAAAATCGTGATTTATGTCTATTTGTAAAGTTGCAGTTAGTCCCTTTTATCAAAAAAAAAAAAGAAAAAAGAGAGCCAATTTGTTACAATACTGTTAGAATCTGTTTCTCCCAGTCCCATTTATTTTCAGAGATTCCCTTTCCCTCATAATGCAGGATTATAAATGTTAGAAATGAGGTTTTTCAAAGGATTTGAAAGCTCACAGTGAAAGGAGAAAAGTTATGAAATAGTTCACTTATGGGAGCTGATTTCAGAGAAAGCCTAAGATGGGCTTTACACAAAAGTATCTTCACTTACATTGATGATTTTTGTACTGGGGATGGAACCCAGGACCTCTTGCATGTGTGGCAAATGCTCTACCACTGAACCACTCTCAGCCCTGATGATTTTTTAAAAATTTCACTTTATGTACCTGAAATTTAGTTTATTAAGCATTAATTTGAGAAGACAAATTCCTGCTTTTTAAATGCCTTCGGTTACACTAAGTGGTTATAATCATTTTTATGATTTGTGTTTGGATCAACTGCCTTTTCACCCATACTGGTTGATTTTTAAATTTTCAGTGTGGGAGCTGTGATTAGAGGGGAGAAGTGTAATTTTGGAAATCAGAATACTGTGGTAAATTGGGGCAGCCAGAGTACAGTTAGAATTGGCACTGTGGTACAAGGAGCCTTAGAAAAATATGAGGGCACTGAAATTAGGGGAGCAGAGCTTGGGAGTGCTGTGTACAGAGGTGGAATATTGCAAAAGACATTGTATTAAAAATTACTAGAAATTGTGCTTTACAGAGCAGCCATTTTAAGGGATATATAAACTTTTTTTTCCCTTTTATTCTGATGACTCCTGCTCACTTAGCTCAGAGTGCATGTTGATTCTTCAGTGAAGTCTCTTTTTGCACATTTGGGAGACTGTAGGGGTGAAGATTAGGTTGAATTTGAGAAAGATAAAAACAAATATGACTCAACTATAATTAATATTGTAGTAGAACTTTGTAAAATAGGCTTTTTGTGGAGTAGCCTGCCAATTGAACCATAATTTTTGACATTTGTTTTATGGGAAGGTGCATATAAAATGCTAATAAAATGGGCTGGGGTTGTGGCTCAGTCGTAGAGGCCTTGCCCAGAGTGTGTGAGGCACTGGGTTTGATTCTCAGCACCACATAAAAATAAATAAATAAAACAAAGATCCATCAACAATTTAAAAAAAATTTTAAAAAAGCTAATAAATGACTAATGTACATTTAAAATAAAGATAGAATTTGTTCTAGAGAACAAATGAGGATAGATTAAGAAGGTATGGGACCTTGGCTCTGTGGTAGAGCGCTTGCCTAGTATGTGTGAAGCACTGGGTTTGATCCTCAGCACTACATATAAATAAATAAAGGTATTTTGTCCATGTGCAACTAAAAATATTTTTAAAAAAATAATTTTTAAAAATTAGGGTAATAGAGTTGTATGGGAATTTTTGGTTATTTAGTCCATCTCACTTTGCTTGATTATCTCTGGTAAAATGGAAATGACTGCTTCAAGTTGTAGTCTTCCTGATGTACAAAAATTCCAGTAATGATTCTTATGTCTACTTCTTTATGGTGTCTACTTACTGGTTTTAGATGTACTCTCTGAAGTTGTGTCAAAGGACAAATTTGTGTCAATTTCAGTATATATCAAGCCTTCAGATATTTGATGATGACTTTGATGTCCCTATTTGAAGATAGCTATTCTCTGCTCCCATATGTTTCTAAATTTCCCTAAATTTCCCTAAACAGACTAAATTTCCCTAGCGTAATTGTTTCTTGTGTATCATTGTTTTGGAAATCTTTCTGGATATTTTCTAATTGTGGAATTGAAAATCTGATATAATGGTTCCGATATGGGTCTGATTGTTCAGATTAGAATGAGCCTGTTTACTCAGTGACTAAGGTAGTCTAAGTTTGTGATTAGTTTATTTTTTATATTTTTAAAAAATATTTTTAAATTGTAGATGAACACAATACTTTTATGTTGTTTATTTATCTTTATGTGGTGCTGAGGATTGAACCCAGTGCCTCATATGTGCTAGGCAAGTGCTCTATCGCTGAGCCACAGCCCCATTCCATTAGTCTGTTTTTTAATGGCTGTATCCCATATTTTGTTTCCATTAACTAATAATTTTGTCATATAAACCTGTAGGTAAATCAGTCAACATACCAATCTACTTATTTTCATAATTGACTGCTAAGCTTGACTTCATTTTAAACTATGAATAGGGAAGAGATAAAATGAGCCATGGACTCAAGGACAAAAAGATTTGGGTTCCACTATTTATTGGTTATACTTATTAATCTTACATATATGCTAATTTGTATTCTTTGACCTACGTCTCCCCTCCTAACCACTGTTTTATTTTCTATGTGTTTGACTTTAAAAATTATATATAAAAATGAGATCATTTAATATTTTTCTTTCTATGTTTGTCTTATTTCACTTAATATAATGTCCTCCAGGATTATCCATGTGTGGCAAATGGCAAGATTGCCTTTTTGAAGACTAAATCATATTCTATTGTGTATCTGTGCCACAGTTTATCCATTTGCCTGTCATTGGGTACTTAGGTTGTTTTCCTGCCTTGGTTATTGTGAATATGAGAGTGCTGATATCTTTATGATGTGGTGATTTCATTTCCTTTCAGTATATACTCAGAGGAAGAGGAATTGCTGGATCTTGTGGTATAGTAGTGCCCACTTATCAGCAGGGGTGCTTTCCATGACACTCAGTGGAGGTCTGAAATTACTTATAGTATTGAATGCTATATATACTTTATTTTTTCCTAAACATACACACTTAATGATAAAATATAATTTATAAGTTAGGCACAGTAAGAGATTAACAATCATAACTAATAACAAAGTAGAAAACTTATAATTATATATAATAGAAGTTATATGAATGTGGTCTGTCTTGAAAGAGTCTAGACAAATATTAATGTTTTTCAATTGCAGTAGGTAATTGAAACCATGGAAAGGGAAACCATGGATAAGGGAAGACTACTATAATTCTATGCTGAATCTTTTTCTTTAGGAATCTCCATCCTGTTTTCCATAATGACTTTCTCCATCCTCCATTCCCAGCAACAGGTACAGGTTCCCTTTTATCTCCACCCTCACCAATATTTATTTCTGGTCTTTTGATGATATCCTAATGGGTGTGAGATGATAAGTGGTTTTGATTTACGTTTTCCTGATGATTAATGATGTTGAGCTTATTTTCATGTACCACGGCCATTTCGTGGCCATTTTTATGTCTTCTTTGGAGAAATGTCTGTTGAGCTCCTTTGCCTGTTTTTTAATCAAGTTCTATGTTCTCTTGCTTTTGAGTTGTATAAGTTTTTTATATAAATGGTAAATGTTAACCCCTTATCAGACCATGGTTTGCAAATATTCTTTCCCATTCCATCTGTTGCCTTTTCATTTTGTTGATTGTTACCTTTGCTGTACTGAAACTTCTTAATTTAATGTAGTATTATTTTTGCTTTTATAGCCTCAACTTTGGGTGTGATATTCAAGAAGTCATTGCCAAGCCTAATGTCAAGAAGCTTTTCCCCTGCATTTTATTCTAAGTTTTATGGGTTTAGGGTCTTATGTTAAGGCCTTTTATCCATTTTTGAGTTGATTTTTGTGCAGATAAGAGTCAAGTTCCATCCTTTTTTTTGATTTGATTTTTGTGTAAAAATCAAAAAGTTCCATAGTTTTGCATGCAGAAATCCTAATAAAACTGCCTTAGCCAGGTGTGGTTGCACACATTTATAATCCTAGTGACTGGGGGAGGATTGCAAGTTTGAGGCCAGCCTCAGCAACCTAATGATTCCCTAAGCAACTTAGTGAGACTCTGTCTCAAAATCAAAAATAAAATGTGCTCGGGATTTAGCTCTGTGGTAAAGCACCCTAGGTTCAATTCCTGGTACATAAACAAATGAATTTCTCCATAAATATTGAATAGATGCAAAAGAATATGTAAATATATTAACATAATGACACTCAGACATCTTATATTAACATAATGGCACACACTCATTTATTATCCTGAATTAATGCTTGTTTTTTTTTTTAACCCAGTGTTCTATCTTTTTAGATCATTTACTGTTTAAAACTAATTTGTTATAGTGTCTGGCCTCTTGAGCTGTATATTGTTAACAGATAACAGTTAACAAGTTTTAACAAGTCATTGAAAAAAATATTTAGCAGGGTAGTCTGGGACTCGGCACTAAGGCAGACCACACAGTCCTGCTCACTCCTTGGTACTGTGTTGTTAATTAGCCCTTTCTAGGGCAGAAGTTTTATAGTCACCTTCAGATTTACATAAAGGTACCTTTAGCCACTCACTCTTCTTCCTCTTTTTTTCTCTGTAAAGACATTTGAGAGGTAGCTGTCAAATATACATTACCATTAGTATTGTTATAATTTACTCACCTAATTTTTTCTTGATGGTTATGTGATGGAAACTTGTATTTGCTAATTTTATGTCTAGCATAACAGTATAATAGACATGTTTTAGCTCTGATCATTTCAGAGGCAAAATGATTAAGTATATATATACTTCAGTTAGCATATTTCAGATTTTTAAAAATTGGTTTTGAATATACATATTGAGTGTGTATGCACACACACAATAAATTTTAGTTCTCAGTGCAATGCACCACAGCTACTAAATTCTGTGCTGCTTCTCAGACATAACGTTTTATTAGTTTCAGACTAAAGATTACAAAGCACATCTGAGTTGCAAGAATTTCCAGTTTTAAAGTTCATAATGGTTATTTTCGTGGTATGGTACTGCATTTAAAATTCTTTCAGTTATCAGTGAGCAGAATACCTGAAGGAGTGTTTTGGAATATGATATTCACTACAGTTTTGATTTTGGGATATAGAAAAAAAAAAAAAAATCAGTTTGTTCACCCTTCAGAGCTGGAGAAGGATCACTGGTTTAATAATTACATTCACCTTCTCATTTGTTTATATTGGAATGTTCTATTAATCTGATGTGAGGAAAAACCTGATTTCATACCTTGGCTATTGTGAATAGAGCTGCAGTAAATATGGGAGTGCAAATGTCTCTTTGATATACTAATTTAATTTCCTTTGTGTATATACCCAGCAATGAGATAGTTGGATCATATGGTATTTCCAGGTTTCGTTTTTTGAGGAACCTCCATCCTGTTTTCCATAATGGCTATACTAACTTACAGTGTGCAAGGAATCCCTTTTCTCTGCATCCTTACCAGTACATGTTATTTTATGTTCTTTTTATTACAGCCATTTTTATGTGCGGAGATGATATCTCATTGTGGTTTTTGTTTGCATTTCCCTGATGATTTGTGATATTGAACAATTTTCCTGTACTTGTTGGTCATTTGTATAATTTCTTTTGAGAAATGTCTTTAGATCATGTACCCATTTTAAATTGGATTATTTGATTTTTTTTTTGCTGTTGGATATTTCGAGTTCTTTATGTAGTCTAGATATTAATCCCTTGTTGAGTGATTAGTTTTCAAATATTTTCTCCCATTCTGGGACTTGTCTTTTCATTCTGTTAGTTTGTTTCCTTTGCTGTGCAGGTGCCTCTTAGTTTGATATTATTATGATTTGGATATGAGATGTCCCAAAAGCTCCTGTGTTAATGTAGGAATATTCAGAGGTGAAATGATTAGATTATGTTAGCTGTAACCTAATCAGTAAAATCATAGTTTGAATGGTCTAACCACGTGGTAAATAGGCAGGTGGGCTTGGCTGGAGGGGGTCGCTCACTGGGGGCATATCCTGAAAGGGATCATCTTCCCTGAGGGCCCCTTCCCCTCCCTTTCTTTACTTCCTGGCTGACATGAAGGGAACAACTTTCTTTTGCTTGGCCCTTTTGCCGTGATGTTCTGCCTCACTTGGGCACAGAGCAATGGAGTTGGCCACCCATGGGCTTGCCTTCTGAAACCAAGAGCCAAAATAAACTTTTACTCTTGTAAGTTGCCTTTGTCATGTATTTTGGTCACAACAATGAAATACTAACAGTTATATTACAATTTGTCTATTTTTGCTTTTGGGATCTTATCCAACATATTATTGCCTATACCAATATTTCGAAGTATTTCTCCTATATTTTCTTCTTGTAGTTTTATTGTTTTAGATCTTAGATTTAGGACTGGGGGTATTGTTCTGCAGCAGAGCACTTGCTTAATATGCATAAGGCCCTGGGTTTTTTCCCCAGCACCACAAAAAGAGAAGACAAAAAATCCTTCAGATCTTATGTTTAGGTCTTTGATGCATTTTGACTTGATTTTTAAATTTGGTGAGAAATAGCAGTATAGTGTCAAATGTATATAGATATCTGGCTTTCCCAACACCTTTTATCAAGGAGATTGTCACTTCTCCGATGTGTATGTGATTACATTGTTGAAGATCATTTGGGTATAGGTTTGTGAATTTATTTCTGGGTTCTCAGTTTGTTCCATTGTCTACATGTTGGTTTTTATGCCAGTGTCATGTAGTTTTGTTTACTGTAACTTTGTAGTATATTTTGTGATCAGACATTGTGATGCCTCTAGCTTTAGGATTGCTTGGGCTATTTAGAGTCTCTTGTGGTTCTGTATGACTTATTTTAAACAACAGAATTCACAAATAGAAAACCTGCCCTACAGAACATTCTCAGCAAAATATTCCAAGAGGAAGATATGAAAAATAACAATGTTAGTCAGCATGGGGAGGAATTACCCTAAAGAAATAGCCAATCAAAGGAGAAACAAAGTTAGATTAAAAGCCCAAGAAAAGCTAAAATGACAGGAAATACAAGTCATATCTCAATAATAACCCTGAATGTAAATGGCTTAAACTCATCGTTCAAAATACATAGACTGGCAGATTGGATTAAAAAGAAAGACCCAACAATATGCTGCCTTCAAGAGACTCATCTCATAGAAAAACATGCCCAGAGACTAAAGATGAAAGGTTGGGAAAAAGCATACCATGCACATGGACTAAGTGAAAAAGCAGGGGTTTCCATCCTCATTTCAGAGAAAGCAGACTTCAAGCCAAAGTTAGTCAGAAGTGATAAAGAAGGACATTTCATACTGCTTAAAGGAAGCATAAATCAGCAAGACATAACAATCATAAATATTTATGCACCAAACAATGGCGCATCCATGTACATCAATCAGATTCTTCTCAATTTCAGGAACCAAATAGACCAAAACACTATAATACTGGGGGACTTTAATACACCTCTCTCACCATTGGACTGATCTTCCAAGCAAAAATTGAACAAAGAAACCATAGGACTCAATGACACAATGGCTAATTTAGACTTAACAGACATATATAGAATATTTCATCCATCAAAAAGCGAATACACTTTCTTCTCAGCAGCTCATGGCTCCTTTTCTAAAATAGACCATATGTTATGCCACAAAGCTACTCTTAGCAAATACAAAAACATAGAGATACTACCTTGTATACTATCAGGTCATAATGGAATGAAATTAGATATCGACGATAAAGTTAAAAACAGAAACTACTCCAACACCTGGAGATTAAATAACATGCTATTGAATGCTGCATGGATAACAGAAGACATTAGGGGGGAAATTAAAAGATTCTTAGAAGTCATTGAGAACAAAGATACAACATATCAAAATCTCTGGGATACTATGAAAGCAGTGCTAAGAGGAAAATTCATTGCATCGAGTGCATTCAACAAAAGAATGAAAAGTCAACAAATCAATGACCTTACATTACAGCTAAAAGCCCTAGAAAAAGCGGAACAGACCATCACCAAAAGTAGTAGAAGACCGGAAATAATTAAAATCAGAGCTGAAATCAATGAAATTGAAACAAAAGAAATAATTCAAAAAATTGACAAAACAAAAAGTTGGTTCTTTGAAAAAATAAAATTGATAAACCCTTAGCCATGCTAACGAAGAAAAGGAGAGAGAAACTCCAAATTACTAAAATTTGTGATGGAAATGGAAATATTACAACAGACACTATTGAAATACAAAACATAATAAGAAGCTATTTTGAAAATTTATACTCCAACAAAATAGAAAACCTGGAAGACATCAGCAGGTTCCTAGAGGCATATGAGCCACCCAAACTGAATCTGGAGGACATACACAACTTAAATAGATCATTTTCAAGCAATGAAATATAAGAAGTCATCAAAAGCCTACCAACGAAGAAAAGTCCAGGACTGGATGGATTCACAGCCGAGTTCTACAAGACCTTCAAAGCAGAACTCATTCTAATACTCCTCAAAGTATTTCATGAAATAGAGAAGGAGGGAACCCTTCCAAACTCATTCTATGAAGCTAATATCACTCTGATACCAAAACCAGAGAGGGACACATCAAGGAAAGAAAATTTCAGACCAATATCCCTAATGAACATAGATGTAAAAATTCTTAACACAATTTTAGCAAATCGCATACAAAAGCATATTAAAAAGATAGTGCACCACGATCAAGGGGGTTCCATCCCAGGGATGCAAGGTTGGTTCAACATCTGGAAATCAATATATGTAATTCACCACATCAATAGACTTAATTAAAGTCAAGAACCACATGATTATTTCAATAGATGCAGAGAAAGCATTTGATAAAATACAGCACCCCTTCATGCTCAAAACACTAGAAAAAATAGGGATAGTCGGAACATTCCTTAACATTGTAAAGGCTATCTATGCTAAGCCCACAGCTAGCATCATTCTAAATGGAGAAAAATTGAAAGCATTCCCCCTGAGAACTGGAACAAGGCAGGGATGCCCTCTTTTGCCACTACTATTCAACATTGTCCTTGAATCTCTAGCTAGAGCAATTAGGCAGACCAAAGAAATTAGAGGAATACGAATAGGAAAAGAAGAGCTCAAACTATCCCTATTTGCTGATGACATGATTCTCTATTTAGAAGACCCTAAGAATTCCACCAGAAAACTTCTGGAACTCAAAAATGAATTCAGTAAAGTAGCAGGATATAAAATTAATGCTCATAAATCTAATGCATTTTTATTCATAAGTGATACATCCTCTGAGAGAGAAATTAGGAAAACTACCCCATTCACAATAACCTAAAAAAAAAAATACTTGGGAATCAATCTAACAAAAGAAGTGAAAGACCTGTACAATGAGAACTACAGAACGCTAAAGAAAGAAATTAAAGAAAGTCTGAGAAGATGGAAGGATCTCCCATGTTCTTGGATAGGCAGAATTAATATAGTCAAAATGGCCATACTACCAAAAGCGCTATACAAATTCAATGCAATTCCAATTAAAATTCCAATGACGGACCTCATAGAAATAGAGCAAGCAATCATGAAATTCATTTGGAGGAATAAGCGACCCAGAATAGCTAAAGCAATTCTTAGCAAGAAGCGCAAAGCAGGGTGTATCACAATACCAGAACTTCAACTATATTACAGAGCAATAGTAACAAAAACAGCATGGTATTGGCACCAAAATAGACAGGTAGACCAATGGTACAGAATAGAGGACACAGAGACAAACCCATATAAATACAGGTATCTCATACTTGACAAAGGAGCCAAAAACATACAGTGGAGAAAAAGATAGCCTCTTCAACAAGTGGTGCTGGGAAAACTGGAAATCCATATGCAGCGAAATGAAACTAAACCCCTATCTCTCACCCTGTACAAAACTCAACTCAAAGTGGATCAAGGACCTAGGAATTAGACCAGAGACTCTGCATCTAATAGAAGAGAAAATAGGTCCAAATCTTCATCACGTTGGCCTCGGACCAGATTTCCTTAACATGACTCCCAAAGTGCAAGAAATAAAAGCAGGAATCAATGATTGGGTAGAGTCAAACTAAAAAGCTTTTTCTCAGCAAAGGAAACAATCAGCAATGTGAAGAGAGAGCCTTCAGAGTGGGAGAAAATCTTTGCTACACACACTTCAGACAGAGCACTAATCTCCAGAATCTACAAAGTACTCAAAAATCTTTTCACCAAGAACACTAATAACCCAATCAATAAATGGGCCAAGGAAATGAACAGACACTTTACAGAGGAAGATCTACAAGCAATCAACAGATTTATGAAAAAATGTTCAACATCCCTTGTTATAAGAGAAATGCAAATCAAAACCACCTTAAGGTTTCATCTTACCCAATTAGAATGTCTCTTATTAAGAATACAGGCAACAACAGGTGTTGGTGAGGATGTGGGGAAAAGGGTACACTCATACATTGCTGGTGGGAGTGCAAGTTGGTGCTACCGCTCTTGAAAGCAGTGTGGAGATTCCTTAGAAAACTTGGAATGGATCCACCATTTGACCCTGCTATCCCACTCCTTGGTCTATACCCAAAGGACTTAAAATCAGATTACTACAGTGATGCAGCCACATCAATGTTCTTAACTGCTCAATTCACAATAGCTACATTGTGGAACCAACCTAGATGCCCTTCAGTAGATGAATGGATAAAGAAACTGTGGTATATATACACAGTGGAGTATTATTCAGCCATAAAGAAGAGTAAAATTATGGCATTTGTAGGTAAATGGATGATGTTGGAGACTGTTATGCTAAGTGAGATCAGCCAATCCCCCAAATCCAAAGGCCGAATGGTCTCTCTGATAAGTGAATGATGATGAATAATGCGGGTGGGAAGGTGGGCTAGAATGGAGGAAGGATAGATAGCATAGAGGGAAGGGAGAGGTGGAGTTGGGGTGGGGGGGTAAGAATAATAGCAGAATGATACAGACATCATTGCCTTGTGTACATGTATGAATGCACAGATGGTGTGATTCTACTTTGTGTACAACCAGAAAAGCAATAGCTATACTCCATTTGTGTTCAATGAATCAATAAGTAAATAAAAAAAACAAATATTTTTAATTGTAGATGGACATCCTTCCCTCCCCTCCCCTCCCTTCCCCTCTCCTCTCCCTCCCTTCCTCCCTCCCTCCCTTCCTTCCTTCCTTCTGCTGAAAATCAAACCCAGTGCCTCACCCATGCTAGGCAAGTGCTCTACCACTGAGCCACAACCCCAGCCCTCTGTATGACTTTTAAGACTGTTTTTTCTGTGTCTGTGAAGAATGCTATTGGTGTTTTGGTGGAGATTACATTGAATCTGTAAATTGCTTTGGGTGGTATGGATATTTTAGCATTATTAATTCTTCCAATCCATGAACATTGAATGTCTTCCCAGTTTTGAATCTTCACTTTCTTTCATGGATGTTTTTATAATTTTAATTGTACAGGTAGGTCATTCATGTTCTTGATTAAAATTATTCCTTGGTATGTCATTTCCTTGTTTTGTGAGTAGAATGAGTGGGATCACTTTCTTTACAGAAATTTTGTTATTGGTTTATAAAGAGCTACTGATTATTATATGTTGATTTTGTTTCCCATAACTTTTGTGTGTATGTGTATGAGGGTGGTGGTGGTGGTACTGGAACTCTTTACCACTGACCTACATCCCCAGCCCTTTTTATTTTTTAGTTTGAAACAGGGTCTCACTAAGTTACCAGGGCTGGCCTTGAACTTGCAATCCTCCTGTGTCAACTTTCTGAGTCACTGATGTTATAGGTATGTGCCACCACACCCAGCTGTATCCTGTAACTTTACTAACTTTGTTTATCAGTTCTAAGTTTGTTTGGTGGAGTCATTAGGTTTTTCTGTGTAAAATCATGTCTTCTGTAAATGAATAATTTGACTTTCTCTTTTCCTATTTGGTTGCCCTTATTGCTTTCCCATCCTGTTGCCTGGCTAAGACTTCCAATACTATATTGAATAGGAGTCATAAAAGTGGACATTGTTATCTTGTTCCAGATCTTAGAGGAAACGCGTTCAGCTTTTCCCATTCAAAATGATATTGACTATGGGTTTATTATTATGTAGCCTTTATTATGTTGAGGTATTTTCCTTCTATAACTAATTTTTGAGTGTTTTTATCATGAAAGGATATTAAATTTTACTGAATGCTTTTTTGTATTGGTTGAGATGATCATATGATTGTTGTCCTTTTCTATTGATTTGATGTTTTGTTTGTTGATTTGCATATGTTGAACCATCCTTGTATCCCTGATAAATCCCACTTGATCTTGATGTATAATCTTTTTTATATGTTATTGGATTCAGTTTGCTAGTATTTTCTTGAGAATTTTTGCATCTGTGTTCATTGGAGATATTAGTCTATAGTTACTTACCTTTGACTTTGATATCAGGTGCTGGGGTCATGGAATGAGTTTGAAAGAGATTTTTCCCTTTCAAAAAAATTTTTGTAATAGTTTGAGAAGAATTGGTATTAGTTCTTTAAAGCTTGGTAAAATTCAGCAGTGAAGCCATCTAGGCTTTCCTCTGGAGATTTTTAAAAAAAATTGTTATTGCTGATTTGATTGCATTATTCATTATTGGTCTATTTAAGTTTTCCTGTCTTCTTTGTTCAATTTTGATAGGTTATATGTTTCTATAAGTTTATCAACAAATTTTAGGTTTTCTGATTTGTTAGCATGTAGTTCTTCATAATAGTTCCTAATGATCCTTTGTATTCTATGATATCTGTCATGATTTCTTCTTTTAACTTCTGATTTTTTGGAGAGGGTCATCTCTTTTTTTCTTGGTTCGTCTAGCCAAAGATTCATTAATTTTGTCTTTTAAAAAAACCAACTCTTGATTCTGTTGATCTTTTGTAAATTTTTTGTCTCCATTTTGTTTCTACTCTACTCTTCATTATCTTTGACCAATTTTGGGTTGATTTTTTCTTGCTTTTCTGGTTCCTTGAGTTGCATCATTAGGAGATTTATTTGAGATCTGTTTTTTTGATGTGTGCCCTTACTGTTCTTATAAATTTCCCTCTTAATACTATTTTTGTTGTATCTCATTTGTTTTCGTATGTTGTATTTTCATTTGTTTTAAGAAAATCTTTAATTTCACTTTTTTCATTGACCCATTGGTTGTTCAAGCACATGTTGTTTAATTTCCATGTATTTGAACAATTGCTGAAGTTCCTCTGGTTGATTTCTAGTTTTATTCCAATGTGGTCCGGGAAGATACGTGGTATAATTTCAATATTTTTGAAATTTTTGAGCTTTGTTTTATGGCCTAACATATGGTCTGTCCTGGAGCGTGCTCCATGTGCTGATGAGAAAAACGTATATTCTACAGCTGTTGGATGGAACGTTTTGTAAATGTCTGTCACATCCATTTGCTTTGAGTATGATTTAACTTCAGTGGTTCTTGGTTAATTTTTTTTTCTTTCTTTTTTTTTTGGTTTAAATGATCTGTCTGTTGGTGAAAGTACTTGTTGAAGTCCTCAACTGTTACTGTGTCATAGTCTATCTCTCCTTTTAGATATAAAAATATTTGTGGTACACAGTTGGGTACTTTAGTGCTGGGCGCATACGTATTTGCAATTGTTTTTTCCTCTTGTTGAAGTCACCTCTGGGTCACCTTTATGTCATCATATAGGGAACTTCTTTGTCCTTTTTATAATTTTGGACTTAATTGTCTATTTATCTAATATAAATATAGCTTCTGCTGCTTGCTTTTGATATGTTTGCATAGAATGTCTCATCTAACCTTTCCCTTTCAGTCTATGTGTGCTTGACTGGTGAAGTGAGTTTCTTGTAAGTAGCTTATTATTAGGTCTTGGTATTTCTATCAGTCTAAATATTTTGATTGGAGAGTTTAATCTGTTTATGCTGAAGGTTATTATGGATAGTTTATGGACTTTCTTTTGTCATTTTGTTGTTATTTTTGCTTTTTTTGTATATCTTTTGGTCTTTCATTGTTCATCTTTGTGATTTGGTGGTTTTCTGTATTGAGATGGTTTGATTATTTTTCTTTCTTTGTTTGCTGTATTGGTAAGTTGTGTACTTATTTTCATGATGGTACATCATGCTTTTGCTTCTAAGTATAGGACTTTCAGTCATATCTTTAAGGTCACTGTGGTAGTGATAAATTCTGTTTTTATTTGTATTGTAAAATCTTTTTTTTCTACTTAATTTCTGAAGGATGGCTTTCTCGGGTATAGTATTCTTGGTTGGCTGGGTTTTTTCCCTTAAAATTTTGAATGTGTTATACCAATTTCTTCTGGCCTGTAAGGTTTCTGTTGAGAAATCTGTTGTTAGTCTAATGGGGATTTCCTTATGTATGACTTGATGGTTTCCTTTTGTTTTTAGAGTTCTTTTTCCCCCCATTTTAATTTGGTGCATTATAATTTTAAAAATACTGGAATTTATTGTTACATACGCATACATGAAACAATATAATTTGGTTTGTATCATTCCCCAGGATCTCCCCTTTACCATCCCTCTTTCCTTCCCTGGTCCCTTTACTGGTCTTCCATTTTCATAAAATTCTTCTCCCATTTTTGCTCTTCTTTTCTCTCTAGTTTCCACATATGAGAGAAAACACAGGATCCTTGACTTCCTCTAAGTTTCACTGAGTTTGCTTAACATAATGCTGTCAAGTTCCATCCATTTTCCTGCAAATGACATAATTTCATTTTTATGACTAAAAAAAGCTCCATTGTTATATATACCACATTCTCTTTATCCATTCATATCTTTTTTTTTTTTTTTTTTTTTTAACCAGGGATTGAACTCAGGGGCACTCGGCCACTGAGCCACATCCCCAGCCCTATTTTGTATTTTATTTAGAGACAGGGTCTCACTGAGTTGCTTAGGGCTTCGCCAAGTTGCTGAGGCTGGCTTTGAACTCGCAATCCTCCTGACTCAGCCTCCCAAGTCGCTTGGATTACAGGCGTGCGCCACCACGCCCGGCTATCCATTCATATCTTGAGAGACACTGAGGTTGTTCCATAATTTGGCTATTGTGAATTGTGATATTATAAACATAGGTATCCATGTATTGCTCTGTAGTCTAGGTACTGACGCATAATATAGCTGGGTCATTTTATTCTTTCATTCCTAATATTTTTTTAGTATGAAAATTTTAATTTTTATAGACTACATTGTGATTCATTGCACACAAATGGGGTACGACTTTTCATTTCTATGGTTGTATACAATGTAGATTCACACCATTTGTGTAATTCATTCCTGGTCTTTTGATGAGCCTCCATGCTGATTTCCTTAGTGGTTGTACTAATTTGCACTTCTACCAACAGTGTAAAAGTGTTTCTTTCCTCCACATTCTCTTCAGTATTTGTTATTGTTTGTATTCTTGATGGCTGTCATTCTAACTGTTGAGATGAGTGAGATGAAATCTCAGTGTAGTTTAGATTTGCATTTCCCTAATTGATGAACATGTTTTACATTTTTCATGTATTTGTTGACCACCTATCTTTCTTTTCTCTCCTCCTCTTCCTCCTCTCCTCCCCCTTCCTCGCCCTTCCTCCCCCTCTGCTGCTCCTGCTTCTCTGCTTTCTCTCTTCCTCCCTTCCTCCTACACAGGAGGAAGGGGAGGGAGGGAGAGAGGGAGAGACAGGGGAGGGAAGGGGGAGGGAGGGAAGGAAGGAGGGAGGGAACCCAGGGGGTGCTTAACCACTGAGCCACATCCACAGTCCTTTTTTTCTTTTTTGGACAAGGTCTTGCTAAGTTGCTCAGGTCCTTTCTAGGTTGCTGAGTCTGAACTTGTGATCCTTCTGCCTCACAAGCTGCTGGGATTACAGCTATGTGCCACCATATCTGGCTCATATTTCTTCTTTTGGGAAGAGTCTGTTTAGTTCATTTGCCCATTTATTAATTTTTTAAAATATTGTTTATGTATTTTGGATATTAATTCTCTGTTAGAAGAGTAGCCAGCCAAGGTTTTAACCCATTCTGTAGGTTCTCTCTTCACATACTTTTTCTTTGCTATGCAGAAACTTTTTAATTTGATGCCATCCCATTTATTCATTCTTGGTATTATTTCCTGAGCTTTATGAATCCTACTAAGGAAGTTTGCCAGTACATGTATGCTGGTATACATGAAGTGTTGCCAGTACATGTATGCTGGAGTGTTTTTCTTTCTTTCTTTCTTTTTTTTTTGCATTCTTTATTTTTTAAATTTTTACAGAATGCGTTCATCGTACACAAATGGGGTATAACTTTTCATTTCTGTGGTTGTACACAATGTAGATTTACACCATTTGTGTAATCATACATATACATAGGGTAATAATGTCTCTCTCATTCCACCATCTTTCATACCCCCACCCCCTCCCCCCTGTTTCCTTCTACGTAATCCAGAGTTCCTCCAATTTTCTCTTACCTTCTCCCCACCTACACCCATTATGTATCATCATCCATTTTATCAGAGAAAACATTTGGCCTTTGGTTTTTTGGGATTGGCTTATTTTACTTAGCATGATATTCTCCAGTTCCATCCATTTACCTGCAAATGCCATAATTTTATTTGTCTTTATGGCTGAATAATATTCCATTGTGTATGTATACCATAGTTTCTTAATCCATTTATCTATTGAAGGGTATCTAGGGTGGTTCCACAATCTAGCTATTGTGAATTGAGCTGCTATAAATCTTGGTGTGGCTGCATCACTGTAGCATACTGATTGTAAGTCCTCTAGGTATAAACTGAGGAATGGGATAACTGGGTCAAAAGGTGGGTCCATTCCAAGTTTTCTAAGGAATCTCCATACTGCTTTCCAGAGTGGCTGCACCAATTTTCAGCTCCACCAGCAATGTCCAAGTGTGCCTTTTTCCCCACATCCACACCAACACCTATTATTGCTTGTGTTCTTGGAAACTGAACATGCTGGGGTGTTGAATCAACATTTTCTTCTAGCTATTGCAAGGTTTCTCATCCAGTACCCTAGGTGTTTGATTGATTTTGAGTTAACGTATGTGCAGGGTGACCAGTAGGGATCTGTGTCACCCATAGTCTGTGCAGGAAGGGAATAAGTAACCCTTGGAGGTGTGGGCCAGCTGGAAAAGTAGTGTCAAGAAATAAAACAAAGGGGGCTGGGGATATAGCTCAGTTGGTTGAGTGCTTGCCTTGCAAGCACAAGGCCCTGGGTTCAATCCCCAGGGGGGAAAAAAAGACGCAGAAATATAGATATATATTGAAAGAAGGGGCTTGATGGGTGGAAAAGACCTGATGGGTCTGATCCTAATAAAAAGCCCACAAGTGCTTTACTTATTTATTTATTTAAACAATTGGTTTTGTTTATTTTTTAGATGTTGGCAGACCTTTATTTTATTCATCTATTTATAGATGGTGCTGAGAATCAAACCCAGTGCCTCATACATGCTAGGCAAGTGCTCTACCACTGAGCCACAACCCCAGCCCCAGGAAGGCTTTATTTATAGTGAAACACACCAAAGGAATTTATGGTGAGAAGGGTTCTTCAAGGTAAACAAGAAACCAGAGGCTCTAGGGAAATTGGGCTGATTGGGGACTTATCACCTGAGCAGTAATTCTTCCTCCTCTAGGCAGCTGGCGCCTCAAGTCTGTTTAGGCACACTGGTATCTTTTTTGCCCAAGGCTAGCAGGCATCTAAATTAAAAGCTATTGAACTCACAAATTCCACACTAGGCTTGAAATCTGCCCCATTACAGCAGCCACCTGCAAGTGTGCGTGTCTTTCGTCACCATTGTATTGAGAGAAACCCAAAAAGGCAGTGTAGCTGTCCAAGGCTGTGGAATTCAAAGCAATATTTTATTTGCTGCTCCAGGCAGATCTAGTCCTTTTTTTTTTTTTTTCTTTCCTATGTACCATTAGTTTCCTGAGCACCATTTGTTAAAAAGGCTGTCTTTTCTCCAAAATATGTTTTTGGCACCTTGGTCAAGGATCAAATGACTGTATCTGTGTGGTTTTATCTGTGTCTCCTGTTCTGTTCATTGGTGTATGGGTCCGTTTTTATGACAGTACCATGCAGTTTTTGTTACTATGGCTCTGTAGTATAGTTTGAAGTCAGATATTATAATGCCTTCATCGTTGCTTTTTTTTTTGCTTTGGCTATTCTGGGCCTTATTATTCCCAAATGAATTTTAGGACTGTTTTTCCCCCCTTTTTCTGTGAAGAATGTCACTGGTATTTTGATGGGGATTGCACTGAATCTGTATTTCACTTTTGGTAATACGGCCACTTTAACAATATTAATTCTGCTGATCCATGAACATGGGAGATCTATCTATCCTCAAAGTTTCGTTCCACGTTCTATAATTTTCTTTCTTTTTTTAATGTATCAGTTATTTAATTAGATTCTTGGTAAGAAATTCAGAACACCAATTTGTGAGGGTAAATTCTATTTGTTAGAGCAAAATCGGATTGCATGTAGCCCTGGAGCTGAGGAATATCTTTGATTTTGGGTAAAATTTGTGAGTGCACAGCTTTCTGATCAACCTTGTGCTGCTCTGTCATCTCATATTTCTCTTTCTCTGTGTTGAAGTTTTCACCTTCCTTGTGTCTGGGCTTCTGCAACTTCTTCCTGACATGTAAGCATCAGTGAGGTGTTTGGGATTTTCACGATGCTGTTGTCAATCTTTGTGGAGGTGGTGATAACAAATTTCTGGTGTGTTCTGTGCAGAGGAACTGGATGGAGGGAAAGAGATTCCATCACAAGTAGTAAGCCACTGCTCAACTGCTTCAGGAAAACCACTCTTTTGCCTCTGTGGCACCCAGTGAGAATGATCAAGATGGTCCTGGTGGTGAGGCTGGCTCTCAGTTTTCTCACATGCTGACTGGAGGGGTTTTTGATATGGCTTAACAGCTTTCATGGCACATCTTCAGTCAGATAGTTTCTAGGCATTTTGCAAAGCTTAACCACCCTGGCACCACCATTCTTGTTACCACTAACCGGTTTTGTGACAAAAGCAGGCACCTTCTCCTCCTCCTTTTCAACCTTGGATTTAGCAGCTGAGTACTTACTCTTATATGTGGCCTTTAGGGAATACATAGCAGATCTGGAAGATCTGGCAATTCCTCTAACCAGGACAGGGTTTTGTCTGCAGTGGACTTTCCTTTCTTGGATTTCTTATCGTTAGGGTCTCTCTTTTTAACCTTGCCAAAAGCATTAGTCTTCTTGGCTCCCGGTTTCTTCTCTTCTGTGTCCGGCTTCTCAGCCTTCTCACCCACCATCTTGCAAGATGGGAAAAAGCCACATTCTATAATTTTCATTGTAGAGGTCTTTCACCTCCTTGGTATTTGTAGGTATTTTATTTTATTTTTTGAGGCTATTGTTGAGTGGGATTGGTTTTCTTGATTTCTTAGTGAAGAATTCTCTTTGTATTGGACTCATGACAATTTGCCTATGGTATGCCTTGGAGAGGACCTTTCTTGGTCAACTCTAATTTGAGTTCATTGAACTTCCTGGTCCCTCATGCCTGTATCTTAAGATTTAGAATGTTTACAGCATTGTTTCACTGAATAGATTTTGAAAATGCCTTTTTCTTTTCTCCTTCTAGAACATTGATAATGTGAATAGTTGGTTGGCTAATGATGTCTCATGAGTCTCATAATATACTTTCTTCATTATTTTTTCTTTTTCTTATTCTTTTTTTTTTTTTTAAAGTCTGAATGGGTTATTTAAAAATATATGAATTCAAGCTCAGAAATTCTTTCTTCTGCTTAATTTAGTATGTTGTGAGGCAAGGCGTGTGTGTGTGTGTGTGTGTGTGTGTGTGTGTGTGTAATTTTTTTGGGGTGGTGGAGATTGAGCCCGTGACCTTATGCATGCTAAGTATGTGCTCTACTACTGAACTGCATCCCCAGCCCCAAGCTCCAGGATTTGGGGGGGGGTAGTCTTTTTTTATGATCTATATTTCCACTGAATTTCGTATTTAGACCATGAATTGTTTTTCAAATTTCATTGAATAGTCTTTCTGTAATCTCTTATATTTGTTGAGTTTTGTTAAAATCATATTTTGAATTGTTTTTCAGGAATTTCATCTATTGCCTTTTCTTTTGGGTCTTTCAGTAGAGTTATTATTTTCCTTTGGAGCCATCCTTTCCTGGCCTTTTCATACTTCCTGGGTCCCAACAGTGATACTTGGACATCAGGTGAATCAATTGCCTCTCTCAGTTTTACAGGGTGACTTTTATTGTAAAAGACTTTCTCCTGACCGAGTCCTAGGATGTTGGTTTAGTAGGCTGTGTTGTTTTTTGTTCCAGGTGAATGCAGTGGTGTAATTTCTGTGTAGGTTTTTCAACTGCTATCAACATTGTTGTTTCCTGTAGGTGTGTCAGTGGCCTAGGCTGCAGGGATTTGTGGGATTGCTCTGTCAGTTGTGGTATAACTCTTTTAGATGGGGAGAGTTCATCAGGTTCTTGCATGATGTGATCTATAGTGTTGGTGTGTCCCCTTGTCTGTGTCTGAGTGGTTCATGGGAGTTGGACCACTCTGGTAGGCCTGGGTGGGTTCGGTTTGGCTCTCCCTGGAGTGGAGATGGGGTGGGGTGATTGTCAATGTCTGAAGGCTGCAATGGGGCTATGTTGCATCAGTGGCCTTGGATGGGTGCCTGTCAGTGTTCCAGGGCTGCTTGGGTGCCTTTGCCTGGGCATCAGTTAGTCGAGTCATTGCTGGGTTTCAGGAGTCAGATTTCTTTATAGACTCATCAGCAGTGTTATAACCTCATAATAAAAAATGATCTTATTCAGCAGTGTTATAGCCTCATAATAAAAAAATGATCATATAGCATCCTGTTGTACTGTAAGACTACTTTGAGTGGCTAGGCTGGACTTCTCAATTGAAAATTACCATAGTATACATTCTGTTTTGATTATAACTCTGTACTTCTGCTTTTTATTTCCAAGATGAAGGTAGGGGATAATACATTACCAAAACCAAACTAACAAAAATCAATTTCTTCATCAGCTCACAAATATTCACATTTGGGAAATTTTACATTACTTTCATGTTAAGAGGTACCTTTTAAATGTTTATTGTTTGGGGGGGCATCTTACAAAACTACAGACTATATTCATAAAAAGAGCAAGTCTTTTTTTCTCATTTTTATTTATTTTTTCTTTTTTATGAAATTTGTTCTAATTAGTTATACATGACAGTAGAATGCATTTTTACACATTGTACACAAATGGAATATAACTTCTTACATCTGGTTGTACATGATGTAGAGTTACACAGGTCATACACATAGGGTGATAATGTTCAATTCATTCTATCATTCCTACCCCCATGCCCCTTCGCTTCCCTTTACTCCCCTCTGTTTAGTCCAAAATACCACTATTCCCCTCCTATTGTGAATTAGCATTTACATATCAGAGAAAACATTTGGCCTTTGGTTTTTTGGGATTGGCTTATTTTGCTGAGCATAATTTTCTCCATCTCCAACCATTTGCCAGCAAATGCCATAATTTCATTCTTCTTTAAGGCTGAGTAATAGTCCATTGTGTATATATACCGCACCTAGATTGGTTCCATAGTTTAGCTATTGTGAATTGAGCTGCTATAAACATTGATGTGGCAGCATCAATGTCGTATGCTGATTTTAAGTCCTTTGGTTGTAAACCTAGGAGTGGGATAGCTAGGTCAAATGGTGGTTCCGTTCCAAGTTTTCTGAGGAATCTCCATACTGCTTTCTGTAATGGTTGCACCAATTTGCAGTCCCACCAGCAATGTATGAGTGTACCTTTTCCCCCACATCCTCGCTAACTTTATTGTTACTGATATTCTTGATAATTGCCATTCTGACTGGAGTGAGATGGAATCTCAGTGTAGTTTTGATTTGCATTTCTCTTAATTGGTAGAGATGTTGAACATTTTTTCATGTATTTGTTGATCTGTTGTATTCTGTGAAGTGTCTGTTGAGTTCCTTTGCCCATTTATTGATTGGGTTATTTGTTTTTCTGTGTTAAATTTTTTGAGTTCTTTATATATCCTGGAGATTAATGCTCTGAGTTGCTTGTGGTAAAGATTTTTCCCCCATTCTGTAGACTCTCTCTTCACGATATTGTTTCCTTTGCTGTGAAGAAGCTTTTTAGTTTGATTCCATTCCATCTATTGAGTCTTGATTTTATTTCTTGCACTTTAGGAGTCTTGTTAAGGACGTCAGTTCCTAAGCCCACTTGGTGGAGATTTGGGCCTACGAAAAGAGCAAGTCTTATATCTGTATTTATTATTTGGTCATTTGGTGAAATCCCTAGTTGGAGAACTAGTATCTGCCTTCAAGAGAGATCATACTCAAAGGCAAGCTCTGGCAGAATGCTCATAGACTTAAAAACTAGGTGATAGTGCATGTTGGGAGAATTTTTGTTTTTAGTCAACAGTTTAAGAAGATGTGAACAGTAGTAGAGGTAAGTTAATGAAGTTTAAAACTTTGTCATGGGAACCAGAAGACCTGGGTTGTAATCCATATGCTGTTGGATATTTCGATGCTGAGGAGGTCAGATTCTTTCTTTGGTATGCAATTCTTTAATCTGTAACATAGAGCTTGAATGTGATAGTCTCTTAAAAATTTTTTCAGTTTAAACATCTCCAGCTGCATACTTATTGTATCTTTCTCACACCTCTAAATATCTGTGTATAGTTACTTCCTTCAAAGAAAAATTAAATGACTTTCCAGGACCAGTTCATGTAAACTTGAAACTGTCTCTTCTTAACTCCTACAGCTGACTCCCCCACCACCATTTATCTAGCATTTATTTGGCATGTATAAGTGTATAAGATTTCAGATTCTTTTAGGTCCTAGAAAGAGAAAGATGAAGATGACATAGACTGTTCTCAAGATTATGGTCTAGTAGTGGAAAAAAATTCAAAGTAGTATAATAAAAAAGGGGTGTAACATGGTGACACAAAGAGGAAATGGATCTGTTTTGACTAGTCAAGTAAGTTTCCAAAGGAAGGGATGCTAAACAGTTTTACAATTTAAAAAACAAACTTTTTTCTCCCTAATAAAAGAAGTGTTATTAATATATAAAAATTAGTAGGTATAGGTAAGCAAAAATCAGGAAAACAACCATTGTTCATACTTTGATTTGCATCCCTTTCCACCCTTTTGAAACTGAGTTCTAAAGGATGCCTAGAGGACTAGAAAGAGCAGAGCTGGAGAAGGAAGCATTAGAGACAAAAAGAATGATGAATGCAGCGGCACAGAGATCTGGAAAAGAATGGTGTATGTGGTCAATCATAGTTCTGGCTGGACCATGAGGAATAGAGTGTGGATAATGGACAGGTGTGGGAAGTCATCAGAATATGGAGAACTTTGAATGTGCTACTGAGGAAGGCATTTAAGGGTCTGTAGAAATCAGGAGCCTCTGAGAAAGGGACAGATTCATGAAATGATTTGTATTTTATGAAAGTTATTCTGACCAGTATCAAGAAGGCCTACTGAATGAGTACTCCACTACCTTTTTTGCTTTTCTTCACCAAACCTACAGAAATAATAGGGGGAAAATGTAGCTGTGTGTAAATACAAGAAGGGGAACTCTTGGTAAATCATAAACTGAAAAATTTCTGAAAATAGGAGCTTCTGTGGATAATACTCATATCTAGAGGCGGGATATAAGTGGAAGCAGAAAGGTTCCAGAGTATTGAATAGGGTGATTTGTTAACATTTGCTGGTTCATTAGCAACTAGTCAGCTCTGACCTCTGTACATTCTAACACCAATTAGGTCCAAGCCGAAAGTCTGTTTCCATGTGAGAAATGCATGTAGGAGCCTGGGTCTACTGTCCTGGGAAGCACCCAGGGTAACTGGCTATACTTATGCCTAGAAAATCAGATGGTAAGAACCCTGTGTGGGGCATGTTCTGTTCCTTCTCCACTCCTACTGAGAGCAATGTGAGATGACTATTACTTTCTGAGAGAGTTGTCTCAAAAGCCAGCAGAGTGTAACATAATCCCAAGTGCAAAGATAAGACTCTCCAAATGTTTTAGGAAAGCCAATATTATAAAAGAAAATCAACAAAAAGTTACTAGAACAGAGTTCTGAAGTAAGTATAGCTAATAATTTTAGACAGGGAATTTATTATATCCTTAGTAGATAAGTAGTTATAAAACAAGAATAGGCATTTATTAAAAAATGTCAGTGATGGGGGAATGAAAATAAAGTTGATGAAGTGGAGCAATCTTTTTGGTGCCAAGATGCATGGATTTTAACTGTATTATTGGTGTCAGGGAGGACTGAATCTTTTTGGTGATCCAGTGATGTAGTGAGATCCTGAATTGAGATAGTAGCAGTATAGCTAGAGCTGAGGAACCATATACTAGAAATGTTAAACATGTGCAATTAAGAAGACAGATTTGGTGTGAGGAAGAGAAGAGAGGAGGAGGATCCTAAAATTTTCCTAGTTTTCTTGATTGATTGGAGAGATTATATTGCCTAAAACCATAGTAGCAAATTCAAGAGTAAAAGCAGTATTACAGTAAGAAAGGATACTGTTATATCATTGGACATGTTGAGATTGAGGTGCCTGTGAGATAATCACACAGAAAAGTGTTGTCTGTTAGACTTGTGGATCTATAGATCTGGAATGCAAATGTTTGAGCTTGAGCAAGATTTGAACATCATATGAGTGATAATGGGAGTTGATCTTATGTTCATAGGTGAGGTAGCTTAGGAAATATGGATCGACTAAAACAAAATGACTGTTACCCTTGGAGAGGTATGTGGGAGAAGAGGAGCCAGTACAGGTAAGAGGGAAGGGTGCTTGGAAGACTGGAAGGTTAACCAAGAGTAATGTCATAGAAACCATAGAAGTAGGGGAATGGTCAACAGTTCCAGATCACCACAGAGTAAATAAGGGCTGGATAGTGATTTAGCAATTAAGAGATGACCAAGGGCTGGGGATGTGGCTCAGTGGTAGAGCACCTGCCTAGCCCGTGTGAGGCACTGGGTTCGATCCTTAGCACCACACAAAAATAAAAAACTAAAAACAAAGGCAATGTGTTATTTAGAATTAAAAATTTAAAAATAAATAAGTAAATAAATAAAATAAAGGTATTGTGATCATTCACAACTAAAAAAATTAAAAAAAAAAAAAAAGGAGGGGACAAATAGAGGAATAGCTTCAATGGACTATGGGGCTAACACCAGGTGGCAGAACACTGGGGATAAATGGAAGGTAAGCGGTGGAGACTGAGAGCATATTCTGTGAAATCTGAGGTAGTTGAGATGTAAGGGAGGAACATGGGGTTAGAGGAGAGAATGCAGTAGTGTCTATTAGTCCTATTTTCTCTAGCCTTTGTCCTTCTGTAATAGTTTCTTACATTTTTCACACAAACATTGTCAGATGTTTTCTCTTTTAACTTTTTATCTCCATCTGTTTCACACTTAATCAAATATATGGCCTGAGTGAATGCTACATTTTTTTAGTTCTTCTGTTTTCTTTATCTTATTACATTTATAAGTGCTCCTGTATGTATATATATGTACGTACGTACGTACGTACTGGGGATTGAACTCAGGGGCACTAGACCACTGAGCCACATCCCCAGTCCTATTTTGTATTTTATTTAGAGACAGGGTCTCACTGAGTTGCTTAGCATCTTGCTTTTGCTGAGGCTGGCTTTGAACTCTCGATCCTCCTGCCTCAGCCTCCTGAGATGCTGGGATTACAGGCGTGCATCACTGTCCCTGCTCCTCCATCTATTTATAAATGCTCTATCTCTTTAGCTATTGATACCACAAGTCTTTTAAAGTCCAGTACTGTGTCTTTTTGTATCTCTGACTTGACAAGACTGTCATACTAAAAATGCTTGGTCCTTGAAATGCTAAGAGTCCTTGAAACTCGCTGGGCGCGGTGGCGCACACCTGTAATTCCAGCACTTGGGAGGTTGAGGCAGGAGGATCTCGAGTTCAAAGCCAGCCTTAGCAACTTAGTGAGGCCCTAAGCAACTCAGTGAGACCCTATCTCTAAATAAAATACAAAATAGGGCTGGGGATGTGGCTCAGTGGTGGAGTGCCCCCGAGTTCAATCCTCAGTACCAAAAAAAAAAAAAAAAAAAAAAAGAGTCCTTGAAACTCAAATACAAAAGGGTGGAGAAAATATCTTCTTTTATATTATTTTTTTTTTTTAGAGATAAAGTTGGGGGGGGGGACTTAATTAGTTAGTTAATTAATTAATTAATTATGTGGTGTTGAGGATCCAACCCAGTGCCTCACATTTCCTTCGCAAGTGCTCTATCACTGAGCCACAATTCCAGCCCATGGAATAATTGTTAAAACAGAAAAGTGTGATGGCTAAGCAAGGGGAAGGCTAGAATAAACCATGTAGTATTGTAATAGAACTAGAGATGTCAGTCTGAACTCAAGTTTACTTTAATGTGGTTACATACAGAGAAATAATTATAGATATACATGTATGGATACATATACTTATTTCCAGTTCTACGCTTAGAGGGCATAGAATCAGTGGAACCCAGTAGTCTAAGTATATCAGGCACTCAGATTTTGGTTGCTAATACTTTCTCCAGTAAAAAGAACTAAAGTTCCTTGGAAAATGGTTAATTCTGGGACAGGGAATACCAAGATGATTCTGGAATCTGTAATAATGTGAGAAAATTAAAAAAAAAATCCAAGGGGACAGGAGCTTGAAAAAGGATATAGGAACCAATCCAAAAAAGTACCAATAACTAAAGCTGGAACAATTTGAGCACAAAAACAAATAACATAGTATGAGATTATAACCCAAGCAAAAAGTAAATATTCCTGAGTCTGTGCTCATTAAAATAAATTATTATATAAGTAGGTAATGTCACTTATCTTGTATAGAAGAATCCCAAATAATTCATACAGGTACTTTTCTCTGCAAGGAGGTAGAACTTAAGTCCCACCACTTGAATGTGTGCTGTGTTCATTGAACGAAAGGGAATGGCTATTTGAATAGATGCTGTATAAGATCAAATAAGTCAATGACCAAGATATTTTCATGGAATATTGCACTAAAGAATATTGTTAATCTTAGTAGGAACAGCTTTAGGAGGTAGGTAGACTTTTGGGTGCTTAATGTATATGGCTTTAACTTTAACCAAATTGATGGAATATTTATTCTATGTGTTCTTGTTAGATATATTCAGAAATTGATAGCTACTTAGTGTCTATCAAAAGCTCACTTAAAACATCAGATATGAGGAAGACAGTCTAATGAATATTAATTATACATTCATCTGGTTTTTTATCCTAAGTCTTTAGAGAACAGAAATATCAAAATCATGTCATTTTAGTCTCCCCCGACATGAAAATGCCGGAGCTCAGTTCTGATTTAATGGTATGTCATCTGTCTGTATAGAATCAGTCTGTAAGAAACATCATTTGAATGATGTACTTTTTCTAAAATTATATTTGAAACTATGTTTCACTGAATTCATTGTTCTTTGTATAAGTTCATGCAGTTCAGATGCAAAATTTACATTTTTTTAAATCAAGAAAAAAAAACTTAAAACCTGAAAAACAGGCTCAATTTGACTCAGTGTTTGTAATTTGCTGATATCGTGAGTTTGATAATATCTGTTTCAGTTACCTATTGACACCTAAAACTTAGTAGCTTAAAACCATGATTTATTTTCACAATTCTGTGAATCAGGTGGTTGGGCAGGATTTGGTTAGCAGATTCTTCTGCTGTGTGTGGCATCAGTTGGTAGCTGGTCTTAACTGGTCAGTCTGTGGCTTCCCTCATAAGTCTCATACTTCAATATGCCTATGCATGGCCTATCCACAGCAGGTACCAGGATATTTGGATTTCTTACATGATGTCTGGTTTGAAGGAAGGGGGAACTGCCAGTTTTGCTAGTCTCTGCAGGTAAAGAATGTCACTCCCACATATCCTGCTGGTCAGAGCAAGTCACAATCCCAGCCATGATTCAAGGGGCCATCTTTGGAAGATAGTATGTGGCGATACCATTGACCAGAGTATCTGATTTTTTCATTTTACTTACATGGTTTTGTTAAATCCTCTTTGCCTTGTATTTTAATGTGTAACCAAATCAAGTACTCTTAGAAATTAGACATTATAATTGTTAAATAAAAATTATTACTTTATAAGAAAAGATTTTAGGATAATGGGAGACCCTATGAAAACTTTTTGTTGTCACTCACTATCCATTTATCTTCCATTAATAAGTATCTTGGATTGCTTAGTTGAAAGTCTTCTAAAGCGTCTTTACTAGTAATTGGGACTATATTATGAGAATTTGCTGCTTCATCTTAGTTTTCCCTGAACTGGAATGTTTACTGATTTTTTTTTTTTTATACACACCTCACACACACATACACACACATAGAGTTTATATGTGGAACACAGCCTAGCAAAGGCTATCGTAACTTAAAACTCAGATATTCTTTGACCTAGTAATTCTATTTCATGAGTACACAGGTGCAGCATTGATAAATGCCAATGTATTAGAAACAACATTATCAGTGAAAGACTGATTGCATTGCAGTATATTCTTATAATATCATGAATTGTTTAAAATATGAGGGAATTCTGTAAGGAATGATAAGAAATGAGATCTGAGATACATTAAGTAAAAACAGTGCAAAACTGTCTATAGTATACTGCCATTTTCATTGAAAAATGCACCTGTATGCTTTCATTTGCATAAAATACCTAGAAATACAAAGTAAATGAGGAAAAGGAGCTGGATCATTGGCGGAAATTTCTATTTATTGTGCCTCTTTTATATAGCTTGTTTTTGTATCAAGTACATGTGTTACCTACTTTAAATATTATCTTTAAAAAAATGCTTTGGTAGTTTTAAATAGTCACGCCTTATTCATAGGGAATATAATCCAAAGAGCTGCCAGTGGATGCCTGAAACTGCAGATAGTACCAAACCCTACATTTACAGTGTTTTTCCTATATATACCTAACTATGATAAAGTTTAATTTAGGGGCTGGGGCTGGGACTCAGTGGTAGAGCGCTTGCCTCTCACATGCAAGGCACTGGGTTCAATCCTTAGCACCACATAATAATAAATAAATATATTGTGTCCACCTACAACTAAAAATTATTTTTTGAGAAGTTTAATTTATAGATTAGTACACTAAAAATTAACATTAATAAAATAGAACAATTGTAATCATGTAATATAGTGAAAGTTATGTGAATATTGTCTGTTGCGATCTCTCAAAATATACTGTACTCACTGTTCTTGTGATGATATGAGATGATACGTTTGCTTATGTAATGAGATGGATTAGAGTGAATTACATAGGACTTGACGTAGTGTTAGACCACTGTTGACTTTCTGAGGATACCTAAGGAAGATCATCTGCTTCATTTTGGAGTGGAATGGCACAAGATTTTATTGCACTACTTAGCAGGTATGAAATTTAAAACTTAAGAAATTTTTATTTTTGGAATTTTTCTTTTAATATTTTTGGACTGTGGTTGACTGCAAGTAACTGAAACCATAGAGAATGAAACTGCATCTATGGGGGGACTACTATATTTCTTTTCTGGATGTCTTTTTGTATTAGGTAGACATTGAATCCTCCATTTACACAGGAGTGGGCCAGCATCAAGGAGCCAGCCCAGTAGGGAAGATTAAACATATGTATACTAATATGACTAAACTGCTTATTAGGGTTGTCATTTTTCTGGGTCCAAATATTTTGCCCATTATTTTTATTGGGTTGCTTGATTTCTTACTGTGTTTAATAATTTTTTGTATTCTGAAAACAAGGTTTTTATCAGATATTTGTTTTGCAAATATTTTCTTTTAAGTTTGTGGTTCACTTTACATTTTCATAACACTATCTTTTGAAGAGTAGAAGTTTAAATTTTTGATAAAAGTGTTTGTTATAATTTCTTTTATGATTTGTGGGTTTTGTGCCTTATCGAAAAACTCTTTGCTTAACCCAGAGGTTGGCAAAATAGGACCTAATCCAGTCCACTACTTGTTTTTGTAAATAAAGCATTATATAAACATAGCTGAAGTTTTTACATATTGTGTGTGTCTGCTCTTGTGCTGCAATGGCAGAGTTGAGTACTTGCCACAGAGACCATTTATGTCCCACAAAGCCTGAAGTGTTTACTTTGTGGCACTTCTTAGAGTAAGTTTTCCAATCCCTGGGCTAAGGGTTCCAGAGTTTTTCTCCCCCATGTTTTTCTCTCCCATGTTTTCCTCTAGAAGTTTTACACTTTTGCATTTGTTATATTAGGTCTAGAGTTGAGGATTGAGAGGTTGGTTGGTTTGTTTTATTAGCATATGGATTGCCAGTTGTTCCAGCACCATTTGTTGTAAATTCAGTTCTTTTTCCTGTGAATTACCCTGGTAGTTTTGTTGAAAATCAATTGACCATAAATATGTAGATTTATTTCTGGACTACCCTCCTGTTCCATTGATCTTTGTTTGTCTATTGCCAGCATCCCAGTGTCTTTGTTATTATTGCTTTATGCAAAGTCTTGTGATCAGGTCCAACTTTATTCTTCTTTTTCAAAATTGTTTTGACCAGGGCTGGGGCTGTAGCTCAGTGGCAGAGTGCTTGTCTAGCATGTGTGAGGCACTGGGTTCAATCCTCAGCACCACATAAAAATAAATAAAACAAAGGTATTGTGTGCATCTACAATAAAAAATATTTTTAAAAAATTGTTTTGACCATTCTAGGTTCTTAGCATTTCACTGTAAATTAGAATCAGATTGTTAGTTGTTATTAAAGAGCCTGCTGGGATTTTAATTGGAATTTACATTGATTCAATAAATTAGTTTGAGTAGAATTGACATTTTAATATTGATTGATCTCATCTTTGAAAACGGTGTATTTCCATATATTGAGGGCTTTGATTTCTCACTGTTTTGTATTTTTGAGCACATAAATATTTTATCTCTTTGGTTATATTTATCCTACATATTTCTTTTTTAGTGCTAATATAATTACTACTTTTTGTTAATTTGTTTCTAATTATTAATTGCTTCCATATAGAAATATAATTGAAATTTGGGTGTTGGCCATGTATCTGCAGTTTTTCTAAATTATTTTCTGTTAGTAGTAAATTTTGGGGATTTTCTATCAGGCAATACTGTCATTTGTGAATTTAAAAAAGTTTTGTTTTGCCTTTTATTCTGTCTCTAGCCTATTTCTTTTTCTTTCATCGTGGTTCTGGCAATACAGTACAGACGCAGTATAGTGTTGAAGAGAAGTGGTAAGAGTTGATGTCCTGCCTTATTCCTCATCTTCTTAATGCCTAGAAAAGCATTCAGTCTTTCATGATTTTGTATGATGTTAGCTGTAGATTTCTTGTAGATTCATGTGCTAGGTTGAGGATGTTCCCTTTTGTTCCTTGCTTCCTGAGAATTTTGAATCGTGAATGACTATGGGATTTTTTCAGATGCATTTATTTTGCATCAGTTAAAATTATCATTTATTTTTCAGTCTGTCAATATATTGAAATATGTTGATGGTATTTTTTTCATATATTGGACCAACATTGTATTCCTAGAATAAATGCTATGTGATCATGATATATATTCTTTTTAGATATTTCTAGATTTATTTAGTTAAGGTATTTTTAAAAATCTGTTCATGAAAGGATAATGGTCTATAGTTTATTTTTCTTGTGTGTGTGTGTGTGTGTTTTAACCTGATTTTTGTTTCAGGGTAATTCATTCCAAAATGAATTGGAAAGTGTTTTCTCATTATTTTTGGAAGAGTTTATGTAATATTAGCATGATATCTTCCTTAAATGTTTTGGTTGAATTCATCAAGGATGTTCTTTATGGAAAAGTTTACATTATGAACTAAATTTCCTTAATACATCAAGAGTTATTCTTTTAAAAAAATTTTTTTAGATGTTGATAGACCTTTATTTTATTCATTTATTTATATGTGGTGCTGAAAATTGAACCCAGTACCACACACAAGTGAGCTTATGGCAGAGCAAGTGCTCTACCATGGAGCTACAACCCCAGCCCCTCAAGAGCTATTCTTGTTATCTAATTTCTTCTTGAGAGAGTTTGGTAGTTTGTCTTCAGAATTTCATGGAATTTGGTATATTTTGTCTAAGTTCTAGAACTCATGGTATTCTCTTATCTTTTTAATATAGTAGTCCCCTATTAACTGTGGCTTTATTTTCTGTGATTTTGGTTACTCATAGTGGATCATGCCCTCTCTTCCTGTGGCAGTCAAACTCTGCTGTGTATTAGTGGTTGGTCCTGGACAGGAATATTCTTCCCATTCCCTAGAGATGGTAGATATTTCCTTGGGATTGGTACAGGATCTTTTCCCCAGTACCTTTTCCTGGTCCCCTCCCCTTTGCTTGTGTCCCATTGCTGAGTGTTTTTCTACAATCCCTTTTCTTCCTTCCCCAGAGGCAGAGAGGCCTTTTGCTCCTGTTATCCGCTGAAGCAGTGGATTTTTGTCTGGAACTTGAGGTGAGAGTTTTCTGTGTTTTCCCTAGTTATTTGAAGGGGCCTTTTCCTGTTGGCAGGGCTTTAGGCATATCCTAGGCTCCTCCTGCACACTTGCCCTTAAGATGCAGGACTCTCTTCTTCCCGTCCTACTTCTTCTCTCTCTTGTGAGAACTCAGTTGAGGCATGTGGAGGATCTTCCAATTGAGTGAAAATTTCCTTGTGCCTGGGGTCCTTAGCTATTCCACACTGACACACTAGTTTACACATGATCTTTAAGAATTTGTTAATATTGTAACCAATTTCTTCTTGTACATGTCAGCCACTACTTTTTCTGTGACTTGCTTAAAGTGAAAGTTTATGTGTACTGTCTTTTCCTTGGAGGAGCTTACCCTTCCAAGGAGAGGAATTTTATTAGATTTCCTTGGTAAGAATTAAATTTTCTTGGTTGCCTTGTAACCTCAATTTTTTGTTAGACCAAAAGAAGTTTTGATTATTTATATGCACACACACAAAACACATTTTTTTTTTCTCCTTAGGGTGGGAATGACATTCTTTTATGACGTTTTGCATTCTAAGCAAAAATGGAACTACTTAGAGTTCTTGACAAACCATGTTCTTTCAAATATGTTTGTGCTGATCCTTTTTAAAAATGTTTTCCCATCTCCTTCATCTGCCTCTTGAGCACATCCTCATTTAAGATTAAACCCAAGGGGCTACTTCCTTCATGAAACCTTTTTTGATTCTACTAAGTAAAATGTAATATTTCTATAATGTGTCTCATGTTCAGTGTGTTACATTTTTTATGGGCCCATTGAAATTGACTGTCAGTGAAACTGGGCAGCTTTTAGATTTTGAGGCCTATTACCCTGAGCACTATCCTTCTATTTTCAGAATTTACAACTGTAGAGTCGAAAAGTTTAAAATAAGATCATAGAGTAAGCTTGAAATAGAAGATAAATTATTGTTATCAATAGCCATCCTACTATGCAGTAAAACACTGGAACTTCTTTCTTCTATCTAACTATAACTTAGCACCCATTGATCAATCTCTCCATATCCCTCTTTCTCCTCTATTCTCCCCAGCCTCTGGAAACCACCATTTTACCCACAACTTCTATGAGATCATGCTGTTCTTGTCTTTCTGTATGTGGCTTATTGTAATTAACATAATGATCTTCAGTTCCATATGTGTTCCATATATGAATAATATGACTTCATTATTTTTATGGCTGAATAATATTCCATTGTGTATTTATATTTACCACATTATCTTTATTCATTCATCATACTTTAGTACTTCAGTTGTTTCCATTGGCTGTTGTGAAGAGTGCTGGAGTAAACATGGGAGTGCAGATGTTTCTTTGATATACTGATTTCATTTCCTTTGGATATATACCCAGAAGTAGGATTATTGAATGACATAGTAGTTCTGTTTTTAATTTTTTTGAGGAAACTCTTTATTGTTTCTTAGTTTCCTATAATGCTTATATTAATTTAAATTCTCCACCCCCTGCAGTGTGTAAATCTTCCCTGTTTCTCTGCATTATTACCATCACTTACATTCTGTCTTTTTAAAATTTTTTTTTAGTTGTTGATGGACCTTTATTTTATTCATTTATTTATATGTGGTGCTGAGAATTGAACCCAGCACCTACACGTGCTAGGCAAGTGCTCTACCACTGAGCCACAACCCAGCCCTCTTTTGTCTTTTTGATAATAGCTATTCTTATCCAAGTAAGATGATATCTCATTATGGTTTTACATTTCCTTCTTAATAGTTATGTTGAACATTTTTCCATATAGTTGAATGTTTGCATCTCTTCTTTTGAGGAATGTCTATTTAGGACTGTTGCCCATTTTTAAATTAGATTGTTTTGCTTTCCTTTGTATTTGAGCTTTTTGAATTCTGGATAATAATCCCTGGTCTGAATATTAGCCTCTTATATGTTAGAGTGGCAAATATTTTCTCCCATTCTTTGGGTTTTTTCTTCACTCTTTGTTTTTTTTTTTTCCTGGTACTGAGGATTGAACCCAGGGACATTCCACCACTGAGCCACCTCCCCAGCCCTGTTTTGTATTTTATTTAGAGACAGGGTCTCACTGAGTTGCTTAAGGCCTTGCTAAGTTGCTTAGGTTGGCTTTGAACTAGCAATCCTCCTGCCTCAGCCTCCCAAGTGCTGGGATTACAGGCGTGCGCCACCGCGCCTGGCGACTCTCTGTTTCTTTTGCTGAGAAAAAGCTTTTTAAATTGATGTAATCCCATTTGTCTAATAATGATAAAATAAAAAATTTGTGAAATCACAACATAAGTTTCTGTGCTGTTTGGTTTATACATTTATTACTCCTGAACTCAATTATTTTCCAAAATAAGATTTAAATTTATAGTATATAATTTTAGAAAAATGAGATTCTTTATACTTACCGGCATATATTTATACAGTGAAGTATAGGACTATAAAAACAATGAAGAAACATACCCTAACATGGAAAAATATCTAGGATATACTGGGTTAAAAAAAAAGTAATGTGAAAAACTGTGTAAAAAGGCAGAAAGAATAAGACTGTGTTCTCACTTGAGTATGTTTGCATAAAAAATTGCTAGAAGGATATATAAGAAACCAAAGTGGTGACCTACAGTAAGCAGGGACAAAGTGGGCTACTTGTGAATGATGTTGCAGTGAGCCTTCCCAAATATATGTTTCTTTTTATATCATTTTGATTTTTGAATCAGGAATTTATGTATTCAAAAAATTAAAAAGAGGGCTGGGGATATAACTCAGTTGGTAGAGCGTTTGCCTTGCAAGCGCAAGGCCCTGGTTTCAGTCCCTAGCACCACCCGCCCCCCCCCACCCCCAAATAAATAAAAAGTATAAGCATTACTATGTGGACACTGAAAGATAACAGGAAAATCTGTAAAATATTTCAAAATTGATTTAAAAAATGATGACCTTTGAAATAAAAACTGTGTGTGAGACACCTTTATTTTACATTAGCCAGAATTTACCAACGAGAAAGCATGGAAAACTGCAGAAGATAAGGTTTTATGACTCTGGCTCCAGATAAAGAAATAAATAAAAAGAGCAGCTTTTAAACATAATTAGAAACTCATGCTGAGGTCACTTCTGCTGGGGTGACTTAAGCAGCTCTGATGAGTAAAAACTCAGTTATGGGCTCCCTGACATACTTCAGTTTGCTGCATACCTACTCTGGGGATCTGAATCTTTCCTTTCCTTTTCCTTTCCCTTTCCTTTCCCTTTCCTTCCCCTCCCATTCCCCTTCCCCTTCCCCTTCCCCTTCCCCTTCCCCATCCCCATCCCTTCCCCTCCCCTCTTTTTGTTTTTTTTTTTAAGAAAAAGCCAGTTTCTGCTTCTTGTCAAGTATGTATTTGTCTATTAATACTTTTTAGTTTTTAATTCAAAAAATTTTTTCACCTTTAGTAGTGATAAGACTAGAAATTGGCATTTCTTTTTTTTACAATTATATATATATTTATATTAGATGTTGATAGACCTTTTATTTTATTCATTTATTTATATATGGTGCTGAGAATTGAATGCAGTGCCTCACACATGCCAGGCAAGCACCACTGAGCCACAACCCCAGCCCAGAAATTCGCATTTCTTAATCAACTAAAGCATCTTTGTGATATTCTTTGTGTATTTGCAGGGAACAGTGATGTGTCACAGTATCTAAGATCTGTAATGATTTCAGTGGCCTAAATGTTTCTTCTTTCTCTTAATGTAGGTCTATCCATGCTAATGGAAATGTAACTGCAACTGACTCTGATGATAAAATCAAGGACCATCAGACAAGATCATGCAGTAGGAAACTTTGCTTCCAAATGAAGGCACCAACATTTAGAATTTCTGCTTATTCTAAGGTATCTGAGATATAATTTTACTTTTATTTGACTCCTAGGCAGTCATTTTATAATGTTGGTTTCTATGTCTTGGTTTTGCAAGTTTAAAAGTTCTTAAATGTTAGAATGACTAGCTTTTATAGAAGCGTTCATTTCTTTCCATGCCCGTCGCCTCCACAAAAGAGAAAACATCCAGATTTTAAAGAGCGATATTCCTTATTATTAGAAAAGTATATCAGTCATAAGAAATACATTGAGTGAAGATTAAGACTCAGCAAATTATACTAGAAAAATTGGAATAAACAACTATCAATTTAATATTTTGTTTATGTTATAACCTCTGAAATTAGCAGCAGAATTCAGCATTCTGTTATTCTGCCTACATGTTATCAGGGACCTTAGTGTATGACCTTTAGTTGTTGGGTTTTTTTTCTTTCTTTTTTTTTTTTTTGGTATGGACATAATAACTTTATGTATGTGTGTGTGTATGTATGTATGTATTTATTATGTGGTGCTGAGAATCAAACCCAGTGCCTCACATGTGCTAGGCAGGTGCTGTACCACTGAGCCACAACCCCAGCCCTGTCCTTTAGTTTTGTTTGAAACATTTCTCTCCTTTTTTCCTAGAGATTTATTGTTAGGGTTTTCTATTTACCAAGAAGTGTTCCTGTTACTCCCCATTGGTTATCCCTGTAGAACATTTGAGATCTGACCGATTAATTTCACTTGGACCAGAAAAGCAAGATACATAAATGGTCAAGTGACTTTTCCAAAACATGGGGTGGATCTCTACTTTAAAGACTACATGGGACAACTGAAAACAAAAATAAAATGTAGTATCAGCAGAAAGTAAAAATAATCCTCTTTATCTTTCTGACACATGTAAATTCTAAACAGAGTAGAATGAGGTACTTTATTTAAAAGTAAAATCATTTTTGTTTTCACTATATTTTTCCACATAGGTAGAAAGTGTGGAAATTAGATTGGGGGCAGGTCAAATTTGTTTGGTTTCTCTGTATATGTTAGAGAGTTTTATAAATCAGTTGCTTGCTAGACATTTGATTCTGTTTTGAAAGGAAAATATGTAAAACAATAAATTTCAAAATAATAATTCATGATATGTAAATCCTAAGGACTGCCTCAATTAAAATAAATGGATTGCCTCCTAAAAGGGGATGGTTCAATTTTTTTTGTACAGAGGATTGAACGCAGGGGCACTTAACCACTGAGGCACGTCCCCAACCCTTTTTCATATTTTTTGTAAATTTAGAGGCAGTGTCTCACTGAGTTGCTAAGTGCCTTGCTAAGTTGCTGAGGTTTGCTTTGAACTTGTGATCCTCATACCTCAGCCTCCTGAGCAGTTGATTGTAGGCTTGCTCCACCATGATTTGTGTAGAAGAAAGTTATCTTGTATCAAGTAACAAATGAAAATAGTAGGTTGCTTTGATGACAAGTTTGAAATCACCTCTGGCAGCCAGTAGATGTATTGTACTTTTCTAGATTTTTTTTTGGGGGTGTCATTTTGAATCAAATAGTAATGATGATTAATTTTATAATTTGTCTTATTACCAGAACCATTTTACTTATTTTTTCAGATATGTCATTCCTTCTAACTTTATTTTAAGAACATCAATTGAATGCCAAGCTTTGCAAATAATGATTCTAGGTTTGTGGCAGGGTATAAATTATCTTATAACTTCATTATGAATGAAGTTGAAGACATCTTTTACTGAGAATGTTTACTCTGGAGCTAGAGAGACTAAATATACCCGTCTGAAAACACTTAGGTGCAATCATAAAATGAGCACATAAAATCATAATTTATATTCCCTTTTAAAATAATATAGTTAAACACTATATTCAGACCTTAAGGAAGGTAAAGATTAGGGAATAGAAAATTCTGATCAATTGAATTTGCTGACTAATTGGTGTGTTTGTTAACTATTTGTGGTTCTACTTATAAAAGTGTAATGTAGCCTAAATTAGGTTACTTAAATTCTTAAGATAGGCATTTTTAATTGATCAATTTCTCATCCTCTTTATTCTTTTTGTCAACTTTTAGAGTGATATTCCCATACATGGGTTGTTTTCCTCTTTGAAAATTAAGAAAATAGAAAATGTCACAATTTGTACTTGAAAGCTTTACATAATACATTTGAGCAATATTTTCTTGTAATTTTTGAGAGCATTTTAGATTTTGAGATTATGAAATTTTGTTGTTTTGGGAGGATTAGAATAAAACAAATCAGTACTTGAGAGTATGAGTTAAAGACCTAGAACACTTGTAAGTTTCTATGTCCTGCATTATAATTCATGTTGAGTTGTCAGCTTTTAAAAATATTTTGTCTGAACTTGATAAAACATTTGAACACAAATTTCAGCAAGGTATATTACAGAAACGAGTATCCCTTTGCTACAGTTTTCTTTGTGATATGATGGAAAGAGCACAAGCTTTACTTCTACTTAGTGCTACCTGGAGGGAATTGAATTAGTATTTCTTAGTTTCTTCTTTTATAATAAATAACGTTTAGCTTTGTGATGAAAAAGGAAACAGTGGTATTAAACAATGTGAAATATTGCTTTTGGTGTGAAATTAATGACTGTTATGGCTAAAGACAGTCTAGACCGTAGTAATGAAATATCATTCAAAGGTTTCCTTCTCATAGCATAAAACAGGTCAGCTCACACTGCTACTGAGAAGCTTGTAAAACCAGTTTCAAAGTTAATGACAAATATTATGCTTGGAGAGAAAGTAAAATGAGCTTTTGGCAAAAATCTCTTATCAAAGGCATACCATCTGGAAAAGCAATTGCTGTCATGCATTTGCTAGTGGATATTTTGTTTTTCACTGATGTACCAAGAACATACCAGCACTTCATATAGGTGTATTACTGTTTATCATTGAGAAATCACTACAGCATAAAAGTTTTTTTTTGTTTTTATATTGTTTTGTTGGTAGTGGTTGGTTGATTTTTTTTTTTTTTTAACCATTATTACTTGGCAAAGTTGCATTGGTTCCTTCTGATCAAAGCACCAACAACTTGAGCTGCAGGAAAGTGCATATAGGCTCTTTTGAGTAAAGGATTACATATCCTGCTTTTTTTCAGAGAGAAGAAATGCCATTCAGTAATCTGACTTTTTTTTTGGGGGGGGGGGGTACCGGGGATTGAACTGAGGGGTACTTAATCACTGAGCCACATCCCCAGCCCTTTTTTTGTATTTTATTTAGAGACACAGTCTCACTGACTTGCATAGGGCCTTGATAACTTGTTGAGCCTGGCTTTGAACTATCATCCTGCCTCAGCCTCCTGAGCCACTTGGATTACAGGTGTGGGATTACCACTGCACCTGGCCTGCTTTTTTTTTTTTTTTTTTTCTTCTCCTTTTCTTTTTTTTTGTGGTGCTGGGGATTGAACCCAGGTCCTTGTGCATGTGAGGCAAGCACTCTACCAACTGAGCTATATCCCCAGCCCCCTGACCTGACTTTTGATCATGATTTAATATTGAAGAAAAGAGTAAAATTGTGAAAATAAGCACTTTTGGATGACAAACCCCACGTCTTTTCAGAGTGTAATGAAGAAATGGTCAGCAATGATAGTGTTCTGCTTTTCTCCAGTAATGTATGCTGTGTAGAGGAAAAGTGTTTGCATGTTGGTTTTTTTTAGTAAAACAAAATAAATATTTATTACTGATAATGTCATTTCTATTATTTCAAGGGCATAGTAATATTTTAAGTAGTCTGAACTTCTAACTTCAAGTCACAGTATCATGAGTTTTAGTTTAGGAATGAGATGAGGATTTTGCAAAAGTCTGATTTATGGTATAAAAAAGTTCAATCTAAGGATTTAATCATTGCCCGCACTTCATGATTTTATTATCACAGAAGAAATTAGTGAATTTTTGTGCATGTTTAAAAATTATATATACATTTTGAAACATAACACGAAGAAATACTTTCCAGAACCAAAAAGCAAAGCAGGAGGTAGATTAGGAATCTTTTTTTTTTCTTTTCACATTCTCTCAAGTTAAAGAATTTAACTTCCAGCTTTGAGTAGGGTATTTTTTTTTTTTTTCCAGCTTTCAGTGGAATGCTGAAAGTAGACTTCAGAGAGAAATCTTGTTATAATTTCGGGATTAATGTTCCATCATAATATCCAGACTGCAAAATTTTAATTTATATTTAGGAATTTTAAATTCAGTAGATATGAGGAATAAGAAAGACATCAGCTGAATATGAAGATTGGTTTATGGTTCGACCTGATTCCAAACCTGGGGATTTAAACATCTTTCAGTAAAGTTATCAAACATTAATAGGGTTGTGGCCTGACTCAGATGCATGATTGGATGACTGTGCCTGGCCAAAGATGAGACAGTTTGAGTATTAGTAAGCATTGCTGTAGTATAATGAATTACATCAAATATGTTTAAATATGAACTTGTAACAATACTTTTTTTTTTTACTTATTAATTTTTTGGTACTGTAGATTGAACCCAGGGCACTTTCCCACTGTGCTACATCTCCAGTCCTGTTTATTTTTTATCTTGAGACAAATGTCACTAAGTTGCTGAGGATTTGCTAAATTACTGTGGCTGGTGTCAAACTTGCAGTCCTCCTGCCTTATCCTTCTGAGTTGCTGAATTATAGCACCACACCTAGCTCATATTGTTACTTTTTTTTTGGTACCTGGATTGAACCCAGGGTCACATTACCACTGAGCTATATCCCCAACCCTTTTATTTATTTACTTTTATTTTTATTTGTTTTAGACAGAGGCTCATTAAGTTGCTTAGGGCTTTCCTGAATTGCTGAGGCTGGCCTTGGTCTTGCAATCCTCCTGCCTCAACCTCCTGAGTTACTGGGATTACGGGCTTGCATACTGCACCTGGCTTTGTAATGATAATTAAGAAAAAAACCCAAAAACCCTCATTGACTTTCTTTGGAGTATATTTAGGATCCAGCTATACTTCAAGGAAGCCAAATAATGGATGAGAGAAAGTTTGTTTTCTTAGAAACATTCTAGTTAACAAATGAAGAAGTGATACAGTAGACCATCATCATTTTGTAATGAATTCCTTGGACCTATGACGCGAAGATCATTAGGGGCTACTAGTGTTACAGGATGACAAATATCCAGACATTAGATTTCTTTTGGTGAAAGTTCACAACACTACCTATGAAGTAACCTTGAACGAAAAACTGAACTTGAACCTGAATCCGATCAAATCTCCAGCTCTTACTACTGGTGTATGAAAAACAGAAAAAACATGAAACATATGAAATGATACCATGGGAATGTTATTGGCAAAATAGAGGCTATGTGGAACTCCTTAACTTGGTGTTTCAGCAAATAAACTGAAGGGAGAAAAAAGAGGCAACTAGGTTAATACCAATGTTTGGACTTTATAGGGTCCAGATTTTTTTGTGGGGAGGGTACTAAGGATTGAACTCAGGGGCACTTGACCACTGAGCCACATTCCCAACCCTATTTTGTATTTTATTTAGAGACAGGATCTCACTGAGTTCCTTAGCACCTTACTTTTGCTAAAGCTGGCTTTGAACTCAAAATCCTCCTGCCTCAGGCTCCTGAACCATTGGAATTTAGGCATATGTCACCACACCCAGCTAGCGTCCAGATTTTAATGAACATTTCTGACATAATCAGGGATATTTTAACCCTGACTGGATATTTGATATTAAAGAATTATTGTGTTAGGTATAATGAGATATTAATGGATGTAAGGAAATGCCTCGAATCTGCTTCATTATTATCTGGAGTCCAAGGGAAGATTAAATAAGATTGACTATAAGGTTGTTGATTATTGTTTAAGTTTAGATACTTGTGATTTGCTAAAGTGGATGGGAGATGGGAAGAGGGATAGTTCTTCATAATTTTCTCTAAGCCTCCTGGGCTAATTCCATAAGAAAAAATTCCAAAATTTTATATTCTCTTTGTTGGCTTATAAGAACACAGTTGAATTACATCTATTTAGTAATCTGCTGAATTCTTATTTTTAATAATTCTTGAGTCTGTTGGGTGTTACGTATAGAAAAACATTGCCCACAAAGGATAGTTTACTCTATAGTGCTTATTATTTACCAGACTCTATTCTAAGTACTTTATATTTTAACTCATTAGATCCTCATAAGAACTCTGATGAAGTAGATGTTAACTTGCCAACAGTTACTTAGCTGGAATGTGATAGAGCTGGGATTCATATTCAGGCTCTCTGATCCTACAGTCTATGCTTTGCTAGTTTCCGTATCTCTTTTTACAACTTTTTATTTATTTTTAATTTTCTGTGATGCTGCGGATTGAACCTATGGGTGCTCTATCACTGAGCTACATCCCCAATCCCTTTTTAGTTTGAACCATGGTCTCAGTAAGTTGTCTACTATGGCCTTGAACTTGCTGTCCTCTTGCCTCAACCTCCCAAATTGCTGGAATTATTGGCATACACCACTATGCTTGACAATAACTTTTATTTATAATCCCTATATTCCAATCTTTATACCTTTCATTTCTTTTGTTTGTCTTAGTGTGCTGGCCAAGAAGTTAAAATTTTTTATATGTAAAATCCTTATTTTTAGATGTTGATGACATTGATACCATGCAGAACTTGTCTATCTGTATATACATATAAATGAGTATTTAAAGCCACATCAGACATATGAGCAAAGAATAATTAGCATTGCAAAAATTGTATTATATGTAGTAGAACCTTATTGTGCCATTTTTAGCGTGTGTTTTATTTAAACATTGACATATGCATTTTAATTCTTATCAGTCTAGAGCTATTTTCCTCTTTTACATATTTGAAACTCAGAAAGACTCAGACTGTGGCCACACAAGTACTGTTGCAGAGACTCAATCAATCTTAGCTGACTTTACAACTTAGACTGTTTTCTCTTTAGTGTACTTTAAGGTTATAGACTCTTAATTATTAAACCTCAACAAAATACGGGTAGAGCGCTAGTAGGAGCACAATAGGAAGTCCAGTTTGTGACCTGGTTCACTTAAACCAGAGACAGTTTTCTCTCATGTTGTATGTTGGGGCTAAACGTTGAGATAGTGTCATTTTTCTCAACAATGTTAGAATTTTATCTTTCTACCTCCCTATGCTCCAGTATAATAAATGAGCTAGATGAGAAAGATGAGCCCATTTGGAGACAAGCATACAATTACCTTATTTCTGACACCTTATTCTGATACCTTATTTGATACCTTATTCTGACACTCTTCTGATACCTTATTTCTATACATACCATATTTCTGACTTTATGTCCAAAGAATAAATGTTTTCACTTTGCTTTCCACTGTTGAAATGAACACACACACAAGTAATGTGTATGATCTTGAATACCTGTCTTGATCATTAAATATCAGAAATGAATGAGTGGTAAAATAATACAAAAGCAGAAGCTCTGAAAACCTGCCAGGGAATGCTTAGCATGTTGAAGGGATGGAGAAGGGCACCCACACGATTGGGTTATTTGGGTATGTGTTGGCTCCAGGGGGGCATTAGATATGCTTTCAGATCTCCAAATGACTGTCATGTGGATAAGAAAATAGCATGTGTCATGTCATCCCATAAATCAAGGACTCCATTTTTTTAAATTTTAGTTTTTTAGTTGTCAGTGGATCTTTATTTTATTTATATGTGGTTCTGAGAATCAGACCCAATGCCTCACACATGCTAGGCAAGTACTCTACCACTGATCTACAACCCCAGCCTGGAATCCAATTTTTAAAGTCCATTTTCACTTGTAATTTTGGAAATTGTGTTAATATTTAGGGAACCAGAGTTCAGTTGAGTTTACTTCATTTACAAAGTATTCACTAAGACTTATTATAGCAAGAGACTAAAGAATAAAGTATAACAGCAACTGGTTTTAAAAAATTATTCTTCTTTTTCCCTGCTGATGTGTAAGCAGCCTTTTCATGGCTCATTTTACTTTCAATTACTTGTTGATTTTATTGGTCCTATTTGGTGAATTTCTTTGTGAGTCTTAGATAAAATTACTCCTTCCCTTCCTTACCCCCCACATCTGTTATATAATTACCTCCTATTTGACTTTATATAGGCCACTTGAGATAAAATTAGGCAATGCCTTTAGTATCCTGTACCTAATACCTAATGCCCATAATACCTATCGAGTAAATATACCTTTTGGTTTAAAAAAAAAACAAAATGGACTTCATTCTTTTGTTTAAAAATTGTTCTTTATTCTTCAACTTTTAAATGAGGAGGAGAGAACATGGCTTAGTTACTTTAGTAACTTGGCCTGGGACAAGTGGGAAAAACTGTTGATAATGTGTTATGATAGTCTAATGAGTGATCTCTGTGTTCTCTGTAGAGAAGTTTTTTATAATAATCTCTGAGTTTGAGACTAAATTGATTCCCAAGAATACTTGGTTATGGGGAGGTGGGGTGGAAATAATGTAGGGAAAAATGCGGCTTATCCAACTCCATGGGTTTTTGTTTATCTTTGACCATCTGCAAATGGCATTTTGATGTAGTAAGATTAGCTCAGCTTCATGACAGGTGGCCCATAAGCTCCAGTAAAAAAGAAAACTGATGAGTTACAGCTACAGACATCCTATGGAAGGTTTTAACAGCTAGTTAAAAATTGTGGTCTTTTTCTTTCACCATCCTCATCCCTCCCTTGCAGCTGCACCTGTTCTTTTCTACAGCAGTAAATGGAAGCAACCTTTAATGTATCCTTTAGTGGCATTTTTGAAAATGATATGAAAGTGTTTTGGAAACTGAAGATTGTAGAGGCATAAAAGATTCTTTCATTTTCCAGAGGACAGTTATAATTATTGAGTGATGGCATAGCTATTGAAAATTGTAAATGGCGGGAAATGGGAAATACTGGGGTCAAAATTGTATTGTTATGTGATACATGAATATGTAACAATGAATCCCAGCATCGTGTAGAATTATAATGTACCAATAAAAATATGGAAAAATAATAGAGAAAAATACTGATTATATTAAATTCTGTTTGAAAGAAGACAAGTTAACAAATTAAAATAATTTTAAAGTAACAAAAAATTGCGTAACCAGTTACTTGATAGTGTTAAAGAGGAGGATTTTCTTTTAGAGGACCATAGGCTATTGGTAAGAGATTTTTGAAGAACAAAATAAATGTGTGTGACATAAACTCACTCTCCTATCTGAGCATGAAAACTTTGAGAGGAGAAATGAAATGGTCTTCAGACTTAATCTGGATGCTATGGAAGCCAGAAGGTAATATGCAAGAATAAGCATAATTAAGAGGTTCTCAGTTTGACTTCTGTCATCAGTTAGTTGGTGAAGGTGTTGACATGGTTATTATTCTGAAGATGATCATAACTGAGGAGGCATACTAATGTGGTCTATAGAAAGTGTGGGATCAAGTGAACTGAAGAAAAAGAAAGCTGATAGGAGGAAGATAAAAATATGATAATGGTAAATAATAGCTAACATTTAATGATTACTATGTTCAGGCACTGCGATAAGATTTTGTGTGTGTGTATGTATATATATATATACACACACATAGATGAATGAAATGGTATCTCCACATATTTCCTAGGTTGGCCCAGAACTCCTATGCTCAAGTAATCTTACTGGGTCAGTCTCACAAGTATCAGGGAGTACAGGCATGTGCTTCAACATCTGGATGACACTTTACATATGTGTTCATACTGTCCCAGTTACCATGTGAGTTGTAAGTTGTTATTGCATCTGTTTTATATATAAGGAAACAATTATAATAAGACCCATAGGTTAAATAAGTCACAGTAGAGTCAGCATTCATCCATCTCTTTATCTTGGGGTAAAACCAAGTTTGCAATTGTAGTCAAGTGAATTATTCTTTTATCTTAAACAAACTGCAAAAGCTAGATTGGGAAACAAAGGACTGAGATATTTCACTAGTTTAGTATAAGTTTATGATGTGATGGCCTTCCAGAAAGTTATTACAATCACAGATGTATTGGTTGTAGAATAGTGTCTCCTACATGTGAGGTCATAGTTGTAACATGCTACTTACGAGTCAAATCACATTTACGATAAAAAAAAGGAGATGTTTTATTGACAATAGTGGAGTTTTTTTTGTTTTGTTTATTTTTTTAATTTTGTGTGTGTGTATGTGTGTGCGCGTGTGTGCGTGTGTCATGGGGGAGGGTGCAGTGCTGGGGTTCAAACCCAGGGCTTTACTAATGGTGTTTGATTTGGAGTGAATGTTCAAGTATTTTATTACTTTTTAAATTTTTTAATTAATTTATTTTTTGGTATTGTTGGTATTATTTATTTTATCCTGGGGATTTAACCCAGGATTTGTGCTTACTTGATAAGCATTCCCACTGAGCTGTATCTCCAGTCCCTTATTATTTTAAATTCAATCAAAGGTGACTGTGGAGGCCTGAGGTGTAGCTCAGTGGTTGAACATTTGCCTAGCATATATGAGGGCCTAGGTTCAATCTCCATTACCACATATATCACATACATACACGTAGACACACACACACACAATAATAATAATAATAAAATAAATGAACATGGCGATGTTTAACGTGGGAATGAATTTAATTAGCTATTGAATTTTTGAGATTTTTTTGGACATTTTTGAAATTAGAAATTTCTTACGTTATTAAGAAATAATCTTTGCCTATTACAGGTCTAGCACAGTAAACATAAAGTTAAATTAGGTCCAAAAATGAGAGTCTCTCTCCTATGCTTTATGTAATATAGATGGATTCAATACTCGTGAAGACTGCAAACCCAAAGAAGAACAGTTTAACACCTGCATTGCTGATAATGGGGTTTATTTAGTTACCTAGGAACCTTTCACTTAAATTTCAGATTCAGTATACTTTTCCAGTTGACCGTGGAACATTTAAAAAATCAATTTTAGATTAAGCCACAAAGGAAAGCCTCCATAAATTCCAGAAAAAACTGAAGTTACACACACACACACACACACTCATTCCCTGACTATAGTAGAACTTTAAATTGTACAACTCCAGCCACTTGGAGAAATCAAACAGAAATCTTTCTTAAATAAATATTGAACAGTGGATAAAATATAAAATAATTGGTTATTTAGCAAGCTGGAATGAGACTCAGGCTAAGAGTAATACTACATTTTGAAGTGAATTCATAATCCTAAATAACTTCATTATTGAATAAAAAATGTACAAATTACTCAACTTCACAATTTAGTTAAAAGAACAAACTAAACCCAACAAAAGGAATGCCAAGGAGAAAGGGAGAACATTAATAAAGATAAAAGAAGGAACAGATGGATGAAAACACAGAAACTACAGAAATAATCTAAAAGCTATTTCTTAGGGTTAAAAAACAAATAAAAGGTCAAAAACTAAAATTGAAAGAATAAAATGGATAAAAAACATAAGGAGATTTTTTTAAAGTTGTAAGATCACATCTGTGCCAATTTATTTGAAATCTTTCTGAAATGAATTAGGCAATAACCAAATGAGTTAAGAAAAAGAAAATCTGAGTAAACTAAAAATCATGAAAGGAAATTCAAAGGAATTTTCTCTAAAAACTGGTTCTGGGGCCAGATTGTTTGCCAGTGAATTCTTTTTAGCTTTCAAGGATTACATAATCCCTATGATGAGAAATATTCTACAGATTATGCATATTTCAATGTTTGCAAGTTAACTATCCAATCTGCTTTCAATCTCATTCATTTCAGAGGTTGTATTTTTCATTTCCAAAAGTTTCATTTGTAACTTTAAAAAGTCTTGCTTTTCTCTTCAGCATTTCCCTGTATACTGAATATATTTATACTAGTTCCTTTAATATTCCTTTAATATTCTCTCTGTTCTGTCAGTTCTGTTGTTTCTATTGATTTGTTATTCTCTTGATTATAGGTGATGCTTTCCTTTTTTTTTTCTTTTTTTCATGTTTCTCCAAACACTTCACATTTTTACTTGCTTTGAAGGTTGAATCTTAATCCTGCCTTTTTTTTAACCTGGTAAACTTTGATCAAATTTCAGAAATTGGAATTTTCTATTTGGTGCTAGATTTTCTTGTAGTTTTAAAAATAATTTTTGTCCAAACTTTGGTATGCAGTTGAATGTTTTGAGATTAGTTTGATGATTTTGAGACCTGCTTTATTTTTTAATTTGTTCTTATTAGTTATACATGATATTAGAATGCATTTCGACATATTGTACACAAATGGAATATAACTTCTAATTCCTCAGGGTGTACATGTTGCAGAGTCACACTGGTAGTGTAATCATACATGTACATAGGGTAACAATGTCAGTCTCATTCCACTGTCCACCTTTTCCACCCACATCCCCTCCCCTCTACCCAATCCAAGGTCCCCCCCCCCCCCCCCCCCCCCCCCCCCCACCACCACATCCCCCCCCCCCCCCCCATTATGGATCAGCAGGTGCTTATCAGAAAAAATTCGGCCTTTGGTTTTTTGGGTTTGGCTTATTTCGCTTAGCATGATATTCTTCATCTCCACCCATTTATCAGCAAATGCCATAATTTCATTCTTCTTTAAGGTTGAGTAATATTCCATTGTGTATATACATTTTCTTTATTCATCTGTTGAAGGGCATCTAGGTTGGTTCCATAGTTTACTATTGTGAATTGAACTGCTATAAACATTTATGTGGCTGCATCAATGTAGTATGCTGATTTTAGGTCCTTTGGGTGGTTCCATCCTAGTTTTCTGAGGAATCTCCATACTGCTTTCCATAGTGGTTGCACCAATTTGCAGTCCCACCAGCAATGTGTGAGTGTACTTTTTCCCCCTTATCCTTGCCAACACTTATTATTGCCAACACTTATTATTGCTTGATAATTGTCATTCTGACTAGAGTGAGATGAAATCTCAGAGTAGTTTTTTTTTTTAATATATATAGTTTTTAGTTGTGGAGTGGACACAATACCTTTATTTTTTTTTAATGTGTTGCTGAGCATCGAATCCAGGCCTCATGTGTACTAGTCCAGCATGCTATCATGCTACCACTGAGCCACAACCCCAGCTCTAGAGTAGTTTTGATTTGCATTTCTCTAATTGCTAGAGATAAGAAACATTTTTTCATGTTTTTTGATCAGTTGTATTTTTTCTCATGTGAAATGTCTGTTCAGCTCCTTAGCCCATTTATTGATTGGGTTATTTGTTTTTTTAGTGTTAAGTTTCTTGAGTACTTTATGTATCCTGGAGATTAGTGCTCTATCTGAGGTGTATGTGGTAAAGACTTTCTACCATTCTGTGGGCTCTCTCTCCATGCTATTGATTTGTTTCCTTTGCTGAGAAGAAGTTTTTTGGTTTGAATCCATACCATTTATTGAATCTTGATTTCACCTCTTATATTTGAGGAGTTTTGTTGAGGAAGTCAGGGCCAAAGCCGACATGATGAAGAATTGGGCCTACTTTTGCTATTAGGTGCAGGGTCTCTGTTCTAGGGCCTAAGTCTTTGATCTACTTTGGGTTGATTTTTGTTCCAGGTGAGAACTAGGTGTTTAATTTCATTTTGTTGCATATGGATTTCTAGTTTTCCCAGCACCATTTGTTGAATAGGTTATCTTTTCTCTAATATATGTTTTCGTGCCTTTATCTAGTATGAGATAACTGTATTTATGTGGGTTTGAGACCTGGTTTATTTTGAGGAAGATTTGTCAGTGTGGGTCTAGAGCAGAGAGCATCTTTTACCCCTAGACCCAATTTAGAAGTTGATTTTCTCCTGAATACCTTTACATACTATCTCACGTATAGTGAGGTCCTTTCATTCTGTCCTTTTTTGGGGGAGAGTTGCTGAAGACTGAGCCTAGAGCCTTGTGTGTGCTAGGCAAATGTTCTACCACTGAGAGAGGTCTCCCCCCGTTTTCACTCTTACCAACTGAGAATATAAACTCCTCTTAGCTTTTTATGAGTTTCAGAAATTCTTTTATCTGTTTCTTTTTTTTTCTTTTTAAAATTTCTTTTCTTTTTTTTTTGTACACAAATGGGGTACAACTTTTCATTTCTATGGTTGTACATAATGTAGATTTACACGATTCATGTAATCTTACATATGCATAGGCTAATACTGTCTGTCTCAGTCTACTCCCAGCCCCTGCCTATTTCTTTCTAAGTGTCCCTTTCCTCGAGCTCAGGTGTTTACTTGACAAATCAGTACCCTGCTTTAACTTTCTTCCTCTTCTCAGAAATTCCACTGTTGCTCTGACTGTTGTCCAGTGTCTGAAAACTGTTTTTTCATCTGTTTTATCCAGTTTTCTATTATCTGACCTGGGGAGGATGAATTTGTTACTACATCATGCCTGTTTGTGGAAATTCTTATCTTTTTCATCTTCTTTTTCTGTGAATTAAGATGTGGGCCCAAGTAAAAGAAGCCAAGACACTAGCTGGCAAGTTCTCAGTGTTTTAGGTATATTTATTTGGCTTATCTATAACTGATGTCCCTGTGGTCCAAATCCTTTGATAATAATAGGTGTTTTTTGACTGATATACCCCTTTCTTTTTACTCTCTTGAACCTATTGAAGTGGTAGGGTGGTTGGCCAAGAATTATGATATTTTGGGGGAAGAGTTATAGCTCAGTGGTAGAGTGAATGAATAGAATGTGCAAAGCTCTGTGTGACCAAAATAAATAAATAAATAAATAAATAAATAAATAAATAAATAAATAAGGAAAGGGAAGGAAGGAAGGATGGATGGATGGATGGATGGATGGATTGTGGTTTTTTGAGTCTTGGTTAAGTACTGCATAGCCTTTATAAGTTCTTAGTACTCTTACCTTTAACTGGATTAAGACCTGTATTTATTTGCTTTCCTCTAGCTATTTCTCTTTGCTGTTACCTCTAATTTTATGAGGAGGTTTTAAATTGTATTATTAGCTTGTTATCTCACCAGTTGTCCTTTTTAAACTGAGCTGGGTTTTCTTTACATGCATTGTATGTTTCTGCTTCACAGTAACCTAGGATCTTGCAAAGATTTGATCTTATGTATTTTATCTTTAATTTTGTTACTTGCTTCTCTGTACTTGCTATTCTATACTTAGAAATGAATGAGTGAATAAATGAGTAACTAAATAGATGTAGACAAACATTTGTATGTGTACAGAATGAATTTTCTCAAATCTAAGACTATTAATGATCTATGCCATAGAATTACTATTTTGATGGAAGAAAAGAATATATACAGCTTATTTTTTAAAAACGTCTTAAAGTACACATTTATCCACATTACCATCTTCTTTGGTATCATGAGATTGAGCTGAATTCTTTTCCACATCCTGACATGCGGCTTTTCCTCACATGTGTTTGCTTTCTTAATCTTTATATGTTATGATTGTCAGTATAATTTTCAGTCATTTGGGAGATGTTTGGAATTTAACTGCTTTTCTGTTTTGTCTTAACTTATAGTTTCAGTTTTTCTATTGATAAACCATGAATTAAATAACTTCCTCTTTGAGTCAGCTGGAAACTTTTGACAGATTGATATCCAGCACTTGGGTGACAGTACTTCGTAAAATGCAAATTGGTCACACCAATATCTTCCAGCTCTGATAATTCTGTGATCTATTTTGAGAGACTGTGCAATTTCTGCTGCCTTTAATTGCCCTTGCTTGGTTTGAAACGGACATCTTTTGCATCATAATAGCTTTTTATTTCAGTGCTTTATCATAGTTCAATCTTTCTGGAAACATTTTCAAGCAAGTTAAACTTTCAAATTTAAGTTAAAATTGAACTGAATATAAGTTTATTTTTGCTGTTAACTCAACAGATAACATCTAAGGGAAGGTATTTCCCATAGGTTAACACACAGGCAAGCAGTGACCGACATTACAACTTAGTCTTGTTTAGCTACTGGTAGATTTCAATTCTGATACCTCTCTGAGTTTCAGAAACTTAAATATATTATTTTAAGAAAAGCAAATGTCTTTAGAATTGAGAAGACATGACTTGGGAATTTAATATATAATAAGCAAATGTAAAATCTGTTAATGGTAGAATTGTTTAATAACTTTTGGGATGATTAGATAGTAGTTAGAAAAGCTTATGTTGAACCTACCCATGTGCAAATTTTATGATTAAATTTTTTAAAATAGGAAAACTAGTGAAAATATACAAAGAATATAAAGCAAACAACTAAAAAAGTTGATTATAAAAAAATTAAACACATTTATGGAAGAAAGTTAACTTGATTAAAACTAAAAGGAGAATCACAGTTAAAGGTCAGCCTGGGCAACTTAGTCAGACCCTGTCTCCAAAAAAATAAAAATAAAAGAGAGAGAAATAGAGAGACTGGGATGTAACTCAGTGGCAGAGTGCCTTGGGTGCCCAGTACTATGAAACATTTACAGATATGACCTTAATGATTATGGTATTGTAAAAATATTTACAGCACTGAGAGTCCAGTAAGTACATTGATAAAGGACAATTCATTGGGCAGCATAAAGTAAACACACATAAGGAAAAGAGTTCCTCATTGGTAATAGAAACAGTAGTGAATAACTTTTTCTTGCTTATTGAGCAACTATAATAAGTCTATAACTATAATATATAATTCCTAACTATAATAAGGAATCCAGTGCTCATGCATTTCTTCTGGAATTGGGACAGCTCATTTGGAATTAATATATATCTCGAAAGCCATAAACATATCCAAGGCCATTGATTTAATGATCCTACTCTTCACCCAAGTAAATATTCCAAGGAATAAAAAAGCTGTATGTGAGCTATGTTCACAATAGTATTACTTATAACAGTAAAAGCTGAAAATAAAATAATTGGTCAACACTGGGAAATATGATGCATTATGCTAAATTAATACCCAAATAATTCATATCCATTACATGTAAGTGTAAGCACTGTGACAGCAGGGATCATATCATTTGGTTCTCTGCTGTGAAACCAGTGCCTTGAAAAGCTTGGCATAAAGCAAGTACTCAACAAGTACTAATCATGTTTTTAATGATATTTTTTGAAATAGATACATTGATGGAATAATGTTAAGTTAAAAATTTTTTAAAAACATATACATACAAAACCTGTTCTTAAAAACGTTATTAAGTAAAGGAGATGGGGAGCAAAGTGATCAGTGGAATTTGGTTTTAAAGTTTAGTAGGTCTATATATTCTCTTAGAGGGCCAGGAGTTGGGAATAGTACCCTAGGAGGGATCAGTTTGAGGAAAGACCTGGTAGTAGGAATTACCTGGGGGAGAGTTAGGTAGGAAATGAGTTTCTGAGAAGGGCAGGATTATTGAGTAGACTTCTAATTCGGGCTAGTTGGTGGGATTTCATTATTCTGCAATATGGGAAGTCAGTGATGGTTTTTCAACAGAGATTAACATTGAAAGAGCTTTATTATTCTGGAGTTAATCTGGCTTTGGCGTATAAAACAGATCTAGGGAGATCACTGCAGACTGGAACTTCACATAACAAGTTGTTTCAGTAGTTGTTATAAAGCTATTATGTTTTTCACTGTAAACTATGGATAGAAATATAGTAATTTGCTTCTTTGCACAACTTTGTCATGTAAAAGGACAGTGTTTTTAGAAGATTGAATAAAAATTGAAATATAATACAGAAAAATATTTTGCAGATTATCTTATTTAATGTTATTTATAAATATGTTTAAGTTTAAAATAGAACTGTTTTAAGAATCATCTTTTGGGACTAGGGATATGTTGCTGAGTGGAAGAATGCTTATCTGGCATGCGGGGAGTGCTGGGTTTGATATCAGGTATTGCAAAAAGGGAGATACATCTGTTGAATTTGTCCCACAAATATGTAATTCTTTTAGTCTTCTTTTTTTTTTAAATCTCTCCTTTTTTCACAGAACACAGAAGATATGTCACAGAACACAGATATGTCAACTATCACGTGTCAAAAATTTTGCTAGAATGTGTTTTAAAAATTATAATCTAATGAAGAATCAGACTTTTAAAAATTGTGAATTGAGGGCCTAGTTTTCTCTGTAGTACTTTATGAAAAAGTAAGTTTGTTTTTTCCCTAGCTTTTAACATGTTGGCAACATTTGGGTACTCTATGTTGACATTATGAAGCAGGTTTTTATGCTGAATTAGGATCCTGAAATTTATTTGGAATAAACTAAGAAGAGATTTTCAAAGACAATTTGTTAATTTTTTGTACAACACAAAGTGTGCATTATATGATGAAAAAACAATAAGTTCTCTTTAGATAAACGTGTACAGATTCTTTTAAAAATATTTTATCAAGTAGTGTTTTTGAGCATTAATGTTTAAAATTAAAAATTAAAAATTTAAATGACAGTTTTGGACCATCAGATGATTAATTTTTAATTAAACTGACAATTCAATTGAATTATTTGAATAGTAGTTTAAAAGGATATACCCAAGTGACTAATTAAATTATTTTATTTTCAGAGTTAGAGGTTCAGTTGGAAAGAGCTTTGCGGAGTAGGAGATGCTCTACCCAAATTCTGAGATTTAATAATTATTTATCAAGTATGATTGTTTGCCCTGCATGCCAGATAGTGGGTCTGTACACAAGCATAAGACATGGCCCTTTATGGACTAATAATTGTTTATAAACTGTGTAACAAATACTGAGATAAAGATTAATATGCTGTGGGAACACAGATTAATTTGGAGGTGGTACAGGAGGAGAGGGAGTTTTATAACTTTGCAGACAAGATGTCATAAGCCACCTGAGTGATGGGTAAGCACACACACCCTGGGAGAGGGGAGAAAAGGATATTCAGAGTACAGCATGAGGAGATGCAGAAAGGTGTTCTTTCTTTTCACTTAGTATAAATACATAAGCATTTTGATCCTTCCAATTGCTGGGTATAGAAAAAAGCTGTGTTATATGTCAAACCATTTCTCATAGAATTCATTTAGCATACCTTTATAGATTAAAGCAAAAATTGTGTGGATAGCAATTACGAAGAAGCTGTTGGTGGTACAATGGAAATGTTTGTATGGTTGCATAGTTGCATTCATTTCTCAAAGTTCGTTTCCCTGTGCATTTAAATTGGGTGCATTTTATTGCACATAAACTTTATCTCAGTAATATTGATTTTAAAATGATCCATGAAATCACACTTCTTCCAAATTTGTATCTAATATTTTAAAAACTGAATTTTTAAGGAAGAGGTTTTAGCTACCCATTCTTCAATGACATGTTCATCATAAGAATGAATATATAAGTTGTATATCAGAGAGCAGACTATATAAGGCACATCTTTTCATAGAACTGACTCTTTAGTGGAGGAAGAAGACAGAAAGAAGAAACATAAAGTAATATCAGATAATTAAGTGCTATAAAAAAATAAAACAGGGTCCTGGGACACACAGCCATTGAGGAGTGGTCATTTTTCTAAAGTCTGTTAAAACCCAAATGAGTCAGCCATGGCTCCATCTTATTAATTGTATTGTTCACCACTGATGAACACTGAACTCACTTAAGTATAGAACTAAGCCTGACTACCTGTGGGAATTGTAATCATGATTATAACATAGAATGTAAATATTGGAAATTAGTGCAAAATAACAAATTTGGATAAGTACAGTTAATTTTTAATCATTTTGAAAATGTTTTTATTACTGCATTATAGTCATGCATAATAGTGGGGTTCATTTTGACATATTAATAAATGCATATAGCATAGTTTGCTCCATTTCAGTCCCTTGTACTTCCCTTTCTCTCTTCTCTCCACTACTCCTGATCCCATCCCCTTTCTTTATTGTTTTTTCATTCTATTTGTTAATTTATTTTTAATTGGTGTATTATTGATATGTAAAAGTGTAATGCATTGTGATGTTGTCATACATGCATGTTGTTTTGTTTTGTTTTTGCATTACTGGGGATTGAACCTGGGGTGGTTTACCACAGAACTACATTCCAAACTCTTTTTATTTTTTACTTTGAGATATGGTCTCATTAAGTTGCTGAGATTGGCCTCAAACTTGTGAACCTCCTGGAACTACAGGCATGCACCACCACACTTGGCTATAAGTTGGTTAATATTTGGTCTGAGTATGCTTAATTTTTGTAGAAGAGAGTCAATAAATGCAGTCTGTACTCTTTCTCTTGTTCTTGTGGAACTTTGATGGCAGAAATGTTAGATCTTCTGTAATTGTTCCACAGTTCCTGAGGCTTCGTTTATTATTATAATTATTATTTTTTTCCATATATTATTTTTCATTTATTCAGATTGAATCACTTCCTGCGATCTGTCTTTAAGTTCATGTATTCTGTTATGTTCATTCTCTAATGAGTCCATCCAGTGAGTTTAATTTTGGCTACAGTATTTTTCAGTTCTAAAATTTCCATTTGGTTCTTTATATCTTCTGTTTCTTTGCTGAAACTTTGTTTTTTCCATTTGTTTCAGTAGTTTTCATAATTACTTGTTGGAACATTTTACTGATAGTTGCTTTGAAATCTTTGCCAGTTAATTCAACTATCTGTGTCATCTTGGTATTGGTATTTGTGAATTTTCTCAGTTGAGATTTTCCATTTATTGCACTGTTTTTTCATAATGAGAATAATTATTATTAAAGCAAATTAGGAAAATAGGAATAGAGAAAATAGTACCAGTGTAGCTGTGGAAGCTCAGTGTTTTCCTCCATAAAGTAGAAATAATAATATCTACTTCATAGACTTTTTGTAGAGACTATATAAGAACTTACTCGTGAGGTATCCAGCCCTGTCCCTGGTACGTGACACACACCAAGAAAATACTAGTTCATTTTTCTTTTCTTTTTCTGATCATAGCATTTTAAAATCATTACTGTCAATAGCATAGTATTTTAAGGGAAGGATTCTTTAAAAGAACACTTAATCCCCCCCACACCAGTTCTTTAAATGGAGATTACCTAATACAAAAATCAGCCTGTTTTTTAATACTGGCTTAGCTTTTTTTGTTGGGGGATGAACCTTTTTGTTGTTAAAGCTAGGTGTTTCCTCCTTGTCATCCTTAAGCTTAAGAAATTCCTCAATTTTATTCTGTTCTGTTAGAGAATCTTCTCTTTCAACACCTATCTAGGACAGAAGTGGAATGAGATATTGTTAGTAGCCCACTTGCCACTGAGGATGACAAGTACACTTTCTCTTTTTTGCTTTTAGGGTTTTACAGCTAAGCATTAGATAAGATAGGAGGAAGAGGTAGGGAAGGTGTGGTGGTGACAGTGAGAAAACACAGGGGAGTGAAAGAGCTTGGTGGGAATGTGTGACAGTGTCTTAAATCCATGGGTATCCCCTGGGTCACTGAGTTGGTTATTGAAAGGCTTTTGACTTTCGTGATGGAAAGATTTTCCTGAGGAAGTGACATAAGCTGAAATTTGAATGATGAGTTAGAAGTTACTAGGTGAAGGAGGAAGACTGTACCAACCAGACAGAACCAGCATATGTAAAGTTATATTTAAGGTACTAAAGAGATGTAAGAGCAATTAAGATTGCGGCACCAGAAAAGGTATAGACAATAGGTCTTTGGAATAGAATAGAAAGTCCAGAAATAAGACTCCCACAAATACAGACAATTGGTTTATTGACAGAGGTACAGAACCAATTCAGTAGAGAAAGTATAGCCTTTTTAGTAAATAGCGTTGGCTTTGCATTCATATGTGAAGAAAATAAACCATGATTTATACTTTACATCTTTATATAATGACTAATTCAAAATGAATCACGGATTAAAATGTGAAATGTGAAACTATAAAGCTTTTGGAAGAAAGCAGAGGAGAAAAATTTTGTGACCTAAGGTTAGGGAAAGAATTCTTAGACATGACACCCAAAGCACAATCCATTAAAGGAAGAAGTGGTAAACCAGGCTTCATAGAAAGTGAAAGCTTTTGCTCTGTGAAATCATAGTTAAGAAAATGAAAATGCAAGCTACAGGCTGAGAGAGAGTATTTGCAAATGACACATGCAATAAAGAATGTGTTTTAGGTATACATAAGGAACTCTCAAAACTCAATTGTAAGGGAACAATTCAAATTAAAAACAAGCTGAAGATAGACTTTTTATTAAATAGGGTGTAAAATTGGTAAATAAGCACATGAAAAGATGTTTAAAATCCTTGCTCTTAGGGAAGTACAAATTAAAACCATGATGAATAGAATAGATTAAATTAAAATAAAATAAAATATAAAATCATGATGAGATACCCCCATATCCCTATTTGAATAATTAAAACAGGAAATCACGACCCTAGCATGTATGGGCAAAATGTAGACACACTGGAGCTCTCTCATTCATTACTGGGAACAAGGAAAAATGGTACATACTTTTTTTTCTTTTTTGTTTTGTTTTTTTGGTGCTGGGAATTGAATGCTGGGTCTCTGATGTGCTAGCAAGCAACTCTACCGCTGAGCTACACCTGCAGCCCCATACATTTCTTTTTAAAAAAGATGATGGAATGAATTTATATTTAAAGAAAGTCATAAAGATAAATTTATATACTTCAGTGTCCTGTAATAGGATATTAATCCTATAAAACATGGTATCTATTCAAAACTAAGAAACTAAACTGGAACGTAAGTTTTAACTAAACTCCATCCTTTGTTTGGATTTTTCATTGTTTCCACCCAGTGTCCTTTTATACTATTCCAGAATTCACCAGGATCCTGTTTTCTTAGTTGCCTCTAGTTAGTGAGGGTTTGTTAGTCTTTCCTTGGTTTTGATAACTTTTGGTACTTTTGAGTAGTACTGGAAAGGTATTTCACAGAATGTCCCTTGATTATTGGGTTTATCTGATATTTCCCTCATGATTAGATTTTGAGCTATGGTTTTTTTTGGGGGGTGTACATCCCCAGAACCCTTTAAAAAAATTTTTTTTTTTTAATTTTGAGACAGGGTCTCACTGAGTTACTTAGGACCTTGCTAAGTTGCTGAGGCTGGCTTTGAACTTGGAATCCTCCCTAGCCACTGAGATTACAGGCGAATGCCACCGCAGTCTGCTGGGATATGGTTTTGGGGCAAGAATACTGTAGGAGTAAAGTGTCCTTCTCATCACATAACATCATATCAGGGATAAGTAAACAATTATAACTGGTAATTTTGCTTGTTTTGGTACTGGGGATTGAACCCAGGAGCACTCTTCCTCTGAGCTGCAGCCCTAGCCCTTTTTATTTTATTTTATTTTATTTATTTTATTTTTTATTTTGAGAGAGGATCTTGTTAAGTTTCTCAGATGGATTTTAAACTTGGTCTTCTGAGTTGCTGTGCCCAGTTAACATTGGTGATTTTAAATTAACCTTGCTAATTTTTTTTAATACTCTGGAAAACATTCTGTACTTTTTATATAGTTAAATATACACTAGCCTTATAACCCAACAATCACACTGTGGGCATTTACCCTAGAGAATAAAGTTAATGTTTATACAAAAACCTATATACAAATGTTTACAGAACCTCTGTTTATAATCACCAAACCCTGGAAACAACCTAAATTTTTTTAATGGGTGAAAAGATAAACTATGGTATATCCATACAGTGGATTACAGCTCAGTAATAAAAAGGAACAAATTATTGATACATGTCACAACTTCAATGAATCTCAGAGGCATTGTGCTGGGTGAAAGAAGATAGTCTCAAAAGACGATATCAATCCACTTATGTGACATTCCAAGTATGAGACTGAAAAGAGCCATTCTGATACAGGAAAGTTAGGGGTTAGGTGTGGCTGTAAAACATGCTAGTGGTGGGAGTTGTAAAACTCTATACATGCACTTAAATTCATAGAACTCTGCATACAAAAAAAGTCAATTTTGCTGCATGGTCATTTACAAAATAAAAAAATTTAAATGTAAAGATAAAGTGAAAAATTCATATAACTGGAACATAGAAAATGATAGTAAAAATTTTATGAGGTAAGAGTGACAAATGTAGAGAGGAGATAAATCCTTTCAACCTGGTAGTATTTATGCATTTAGTTTAAGAGTCTGAGAAACTAATAAAGGATGTTAAGTAGGAGAATGACCTGTTTAGATTCGTTCATTCATACATACATACATACATACATACTTACATACATACATACCAGGGATTGTTAAGGCCAGGGGCACTTAACACCTGAGCTACATCACCAACCCTTTCTTTTTTTTTTTTTCATTTTAACATTTGTTCTATTTAGTTATAGATGACAGTAGTGTGCATTCTGACACACTGTACACAAATGGAGTACAACGTCAGCCCTTTTTAAATATTTAGAGACAGGGTCTTGCTGAATTGCTAAGGCTGGCTTTGAACTTTCAATCCTTCTGCCTCAGCATCCCAAGCCACTGGGATTACAGGTGTGCACCACCATGCCTGGCTGATTTATTTTTTAAAAATAAATCTTTATATCTTAGTGTAGAAAATGCATTGGCTTGTGTGTATATGAGTGTGTGTTGGGAGTAGATAGAAGATGTATAGAGAAAGAAGATAAGGTATTTCGTATGCATATCAAAGCTATCTAAGATTTTATCTCATTCCAGTCAGAATGGCAGTTTTAAAAAATACAAGCAGTAATAAGTGTTGGTGAGGATGTGGGGAAAAAGGTACACTCACATATTGTTGGTGGGGTTGAAAGTTGGTGCAACCACTTTGGAAAGCAGTATGGAGTTTCCTGAGAAAACTTGGAATGGAACAACCATTTGACCCAGCCATCCCACTCCTTGGCACATACCCAAAGGACTTAAAATCAGCATACTATAGTGATGCAGCCATATCAATGTTTATAGCAGCTCAATTCACAATAGTTAAACTATGAAACCAACCTAGATGCCCTTCAGCAGATGAATAGACAAAGAAAACGTCACACACACACAATGGAATATTACTCAGCCTTAAAAAAGAATGAAATTATGGCATTTGCTGGTAAATGGATGGAACTGGAGAATATCATGCTAAGTGAAATAAGCCAATCCCCAAAACCAAAGGCTGAATGTTTTTTTTCTGATGAGCAGGTGCAGATCCATAGTTGGGAGTGGGTAGGGAAGAATGAAGGAACTTTGGATTGTGCAGAGGGGCGTGAAGGGGGGGTGGGGCAGTGGGAATGGGAAGGATGTTAGAATGAGATAGACATTACTACCCTATACACATGTATGAAATTTTTTTTAAATACCAGTCAAAAAAAAAAAGATAATGAAAAAAAATTTTAGTACCACATATTACTTTACTAAGATTACTCTGAAATGTTCACATTTTTCCTGTTCCCAAATGAAATTGATGTGTACTTACTAAGAACAAGGGATATAAAAGAAAAATAATCTGAATTCCTTTGCCAAAGTTAACCATCGATAGTATACCACCAATATTTTGTGTGTATATACATAAATTTTAAAAAAATGAAGCAAAGAAGGCATTTCTTGCATTTTTACCACAAATTTTTGATAACACCCTACTCCCCAAATCTAACTTTTAATATTAAGATCATCGTGATAACAAGAATAATCTTTCATTGTTTTGGCGTTACTGGGGATTGAACTCAAGGGCTCTCTACCACTGAGGTACATCCCTAGGCCATTTTTATTTTTTGCTTTCAGACAGGGTCTTACTAAGTTGCCCAGACTGGCCCCTAATTTGCAGTCTTCCCTCCTCAACCTCCCTAGTAGCAGGGGTTACAGGCATGTACCACTGTACCCAACTGACAAGAATAATTATAATTACAGTGATTCTTTGTTTCTGCATATTTTTTATTAAAAAAATACAATGTGGGTTGGGTTTTATTGTTGTTATTTTGTTCTTTATACTCCTGTTTTTAAAAAAATTTTTTTTTAGTTGTAGTTGGACACAATGTCTTCATTTTATTTATTTATATGGTGCTGAGGATCAAACCCAGTGCCCCATACATGCGAGGCAAGCACTCTACCACTGAGCCACAACCCTAGCCCTATACTCCTCCTTTTTTAAATGAAAAAATGAGATTCAATAACCAACAAATATATCGTCTAGATGTGTCTAGTCAATATTTTGTTTTCACAAGTGTCATCTTTTAAGATACTGTGTACATGGTTCTTAGAATATTATACTATTTTTGTAAAAGTGAGTGGACAGTTGAAAAAGTTGATACTGATATTGTAAAGCTTTATCAATTGAACATCTGTTAAGACTGAGATGAAAATGATGATTTTTTGTTACAGTCAGGTAATTATTAAAGAATATTATCTATGTTCAAGAGATATTTTATTTTGTTGTTATTTGTAGTGCTGGGATTGAACCCAGGATCTCACACATGCTAGGCAAGTGCTCTACCACTGAGCTACACCCAGCCCTTATCTTTGTTCAGTATGTGTAGAAAGAGGACACAATTTGAAGAAAATGTAGAAAAGTTGGAATTATATTGTGGTCAACTGGTCAGGTGAAATTAGGGCATACTGTATGTAGTCTAACTTTCTAATAGCTATCTGTGATAAATTTTCATGAATTTTATCTTTCTGTTTCTTAATTTTTTCTAATTAGTTATATATGACAGAATGCATTTTGACACATTGTACACAAATGGAACATAACTTCTCATTCCTCTAGCTGTACATGGTGCAGAGTCACACCAGCAATGTAATCATACATGTTTATAGGGTAATTATGTCAGTCTTATTCCACTGTCCTTTTTCACCCTCACATCCCCTTCCCTCCCCTCCCTTTCCCTCCCTTCTCCTTTCCTCCCCTTCCCTTCCCTCACTCCCTTCTGCCCAGTCCAAGATTCCTCTTTCTTGCCTGCCCCTCCATTATGGATCAGCATGCATATATCAGAAAACATTCGACCTTTGGTTATTTGGGTTTGGCTTATTTCACTTAGCATGATTTTTCCATCTCCATCCATTTATCAGCAAATGCCATAATTTTATTCTTCTTTATGGCTGAGTAATATTCCATTGTGTATACATACCACAGTTTCTTTATCCATTCATCTGTTGAAGGGCATCTAGATTGGTTCCATAGTTTAGTTATAGTGACTTGAGCTGCTATAAACATTGATGTGGCTGCATCACTGTAGTATGCTGATTTTAAGTCTTTTGGGTATAAACCAAAGAGTATATTATACTTCTAAAGTAAAGAATTTCCAGCAGTAATAGTATGGCTATCAGAAAACCTTTCCGTCAAACTTTAAGAAGTTACCATTTTTCTGAAGGCAAAAATGGTGGAATATTGGTAATTTCATCATTACCCTATAAACATGCATGCACTTAGTGTCTGACCCCCACCCCCTTGGATACATTCATGACTACAAGTTCTTGATTTTTAATATACAGAAGGGGATGTTATGTGGTTAATTTTATAAGAGATGGTTCTTGGTTCTATTTCCATATAAAATTTAAAACCAAAACAAAAGAGAGCAGAGAAAGCAAAAATGTGAATTAATTTTGTGTGAAAATAGTTTGTCCTAAAGAAGTAATTCTTAATTTTGAAATATGAACAAGATAAACTTAAGTCTATTTTGGACATTCCCACAGTCCTGCTCCTTTTCCATTCTCTGCATAGGTAACTGATGCTGAACATTTGGTGTCTATCTTTTCAGGTATTTTCCATCTATTTATAGATAGGTATATACACACATATATATATACACATATCCATACATATACACATAATATGAATATACATGCATACTTGTAGGAAACATAGTATTGGGTGGGTTATCATTTACAAATGTTACGTAGTTTGGTAATGATTTTTTCTCTGTAACACATTTGGAGTTAGTATGTGCTGATCAGTTTTTTGTTGTTGTTTTCCGTTTCTGCATTGCATTTATAAACTACTATACCTGTACTAGAGTGACTGCTGATAATTTATTATTTTTAAAAATTACAGTGAAGAAAGGAGTATCTTTGCATGCATCTTCTCATGTACCCACTTAAGAGTTTCTTTAGGGTAGATAAAGGTAAGTGGAATTGCTGAGCCATATGGTTAATGCATTTTAAATAGGTTTTATTGTGGAAAATTTCAAACATATGCCAAAGTAGACAAAATAAAATAATGAACTACTTTAGCTTCAACAGTTATCAATCCATTACCAGTCTTGTTTTTATTTGTATTCCTACCCACTTTCTACCCTCTCGTATTTTGAAACAAATCCAGTCATCAAGCCATTTGATCTGTAAATATTTCTCTCTAGATTTAGAAAGATAGATTCTTCTCCTTTTTTAGAAAGAGCAGACTCAGTACTGTTATCACACTCAGAATTAACAGTAATTGTTTCATATTGCTAAATATTCATTGTTCAAGTTTTCAGTTGTTTTAATGTCAAAATACTTTTGATCTAAGATCCACATAAGGGTCACGTTGTGATTAGTTGATATGCTTTTTTTGTTTTTTAAATTCTTGCCGTGCATCCTTGAAGAGACAGGCTTATTTGTCCTGAAGACTTTTGGCATACTTTCTGTTCTTTGTAATTTTCTGTATGTGTTCAGTTTGAGTATAGAGCTTGGTGAGATTTCGGTTTGATTTTTTTTCTTCTTGTCAAAAGTATCCTATAGAAAGTGTTGTCATTATCTGTGTGGAGGCACATAGCTATGTGTGCCTTTTTAATTTGGAAGCATTGACACTTTTTCTTCCAGAACTGTTGTATCAGTTTACATTGTAAACTTTTGTTATCCAGCTTTCCCACATTTAAAAAAAGATCAGACTAGTGGAAAATATCTTTTGTCTTTAATCTTAATTCCCTTTATTTCTAGTTAATTATTTTGCCTACTTTTTTATTTTTTAGGATCATTTACATTTTTCTCTAATGGGAATTGCCTGTTCACACATATCCTTTGTCTTGTTTCCTGTTGGATAGTAAACATTTTTCCTACAATTTGTATAATTTATTTAGATCTTTTGATTCATCTTTTTTTCTGGTATACGATATCAAATATTTTCCCTTAGGTGATGGCCTGTCTTTCATTTTGATTATATTATTTTGATATATGTAAAAAAATTATAAAAAAGTCAAATTCATCAGTCTTTTCCTTTATACCATATGTAACTTTTTAGTTTGAGGAAGACTTCTTTGCTCAGATACATAAACATATTCACTTACATATATTCATATTATTATGCAACAAAATCTCTAGACCTTTATCTTGCAAAACTGAAACTTTGTCCTCATTGAAACAATTTCTATCACCTCACTTCTACTTTTTTTCTAATAGCAAGATTTAATTTCCATGTTGAGGTATTCCAGCCACCTTTTTTTTTTTCTTTTTGATGGAGTGGACCATAATCCCCTTCACTTTTATTCAGATTGCTTGCTAGTTATCCCAGCATCATTTATTGAATAGTCTCTCTTCCCACTATATCATTAAGTTTCCATACTTACAGCTGTCTGTTTCTACAATTTCTGTTCCATTAATCTGCTTTTGTATTAGTACGCTGTTACTACCTACTTTCATTTATTGTAGCATTCAATAATTTTGATAGTACCAATAACCTTACTTTGTTCATTTTTTAAAAATCATTAAAAAAATTTTTTTTAGTTGTAGATGAACAGAACATCTTAACTTATTTATTTTTATGCCATGCTGAGGGTCAAATCTAGTGCCTCACATGTACTAGGCAAGCACTCTACCACTGAGCTACACCCCCAGTCCCAAAATGTTCTTTTAAATTTACATTTATATGTATATACATACATATGTCTTTTTTCTATAAATTCTGTTAAAATATTGTTTAGTTGTATATATTAATTTGGGAAGAGTTAATATACTTATTATGTATATAGACTTTTTCTCCATTAATTTGGAGAATTTTATTCTGGAGACTTTTGTTTTTTAGTTACTGAAAATTGAACTCAGGACCTCACATATACTATGCAAGTTATGTACCACTGCTCTATACTCCCAGTCTTGTTTATTTATTATTTGTTTATTTATTTTTGAGGTAGAGTCTTGCTTCATTGTCCAGGCTGGCCTCCATCTTGAGATCCTCCTACCTTGGACTCCAAAGTAGCCTGTAGTATTGGTGTGTGCTCCTATGTCCAGCTCTTCTGTGGATTTTTCTGTTTAAAAGTTTATTATTTCTAGATGATTTCTATTTTTGTGTTTTCTGGGAAGGGGTGATTATCATGTAAGCAGAGAGTTGAAGTATACACCTTTTTAGTACTGATTTCTCCTTACCCTGCTTTATTTTATATTTTTATGGCATTTATGATATATACCAGACCAAATAATGTATGTATTTATTATGCTTATTCTTACCTGTCTTTCTCATCCCTTCCCCTAATCCAGAAGTACATAGTTCTTTTATTTCTTGACATCATATTGAGCATTTATGTTATTTTAATTAGTGTTTTACCTGATTTTCTCTATTTGTAGGGATAGATGTGTATATTATTTAAAAAAAAAATTTGGAGATCTTTTCCTTTTCAGATTAGTATTTTTATTTTGTTTTTCTTGATTTATAGCATTGGTTAGGGTTTCTAATGCTATGTCAGATAGTACAAGTGATTTTTTTCATTATCGTTCTTAACATACACGAGAATACATCTGTATTATTACTAAGTATAGTGTTTAACATAGGTTTTTGATCATTTTAACAAAAAAGTAGGGAAGTTCTTTTTAGTTTCTAACTGCTAAGATTTTTTTTTTTTTTTTTAATCAATAGGAAAGTCATCTCAATTGTCTCTGGGGGAGTTTTCACCACTTTTTTTTTTTTTTTTTTTTTTTTGTTATTCTTGATCCTTTTTTTTTTTTTTTTTTTTTTTTTTTTTTTTTTAATTTTGATTCATTGAACACTAATGGAGTACATGTGTGAATGCACAGATGGTGTGACTCTACTTTGTGTACAACCAGAGAAACAATAGCAGTACTCCATTTGTGTTTTTGCCACTTTTTAGATGATATCACTAAGAGGTGGGGAAGTTGAATAGATACTGGTTGCGGATGAGAACTGTTGGAGTCCAGGGGTGACAGAGGCACCTGGAGTGGAGTGACCAAGATCCCAAAGGGAAAACAGTCATAGAGATTTGAACCCCAGATGCTGAGCCAAGTTTCCCCTACAAACTTTCAGACTTCAATAAGCAGTACAAGTCAGTAGGTTGAGAAGCTGAGCAGAAAGTGACTGCTTGGAGGCCGATAAGCAGAGGTTTTTGCAATCTCATTGAGCTAGAGGCAAAGGAGTCCTGGTAAATACCTTAGGTTCTCAGGGAGAAATCTCTAAACAACTGAATCCTACTAATAAGGAAGTGGACCAGGTTTTAAGAGAAGTAGAACAGAATTTAAGAAGGTTGAAATGAGCTTCAAATTAGCCTAACCTCTGGATTAGCTCTTATTGCCAACCAGAAACTAAAATTCTCCTCTGGAAGGTAATATTCACATCTGTTGTTTTTATGAGAGCATCTTACATTCAGTTTCCAAATCCTGGGCATACCAAAAGTCAGGGAAAAAGGGAGGGGAAAAACCACATAAAGAAACAAGACAGAGATAATCAGCTGTGGACTTCATTGAAAAATGAGGTGCCACTTCCTTCATTCCCCACTGTTTCTGATGAAAAATGTGCTGTCATGTGAATTGTTTTTCTCCTGTAGGTAAAGCATTGTTTCTCTTCATTACATTTTTCTATGTCTTTAGGTTTTAGAAATTTAACTGTTTGAATTGCTTTGGGTGTATCTTGTTTACAGTTCACCCGAATTTTTGAATCTGTAAATTTATGTATTTTACCCAGTTTGGAAATTATCAGCATTTATTCTTAGAGTATTTAGAATACTTTTTTTTTTTCAGCCCTGGCCTATTTTTCTGGAAGACAGATCTTTTGTTGTAGTCATACAGGTGCTGAAGCTCTGTTTGTTTTCAGTCTTTTTTCTCTTTGTTGTTCAAATTTGATACTTTTTATTATATTCCATTTCAGTTATTCACATTTTTGTCCCCTCCATTCTACTATTACGTTTATCCATCCAGTCTTTTATTTTAACTATTGTGTTTTTCAGTTCTGAAATATTTATTTGGTGGTCCTTCATATCTTTTCTTTTTTTTATCTTCTATATATCTTTCAATTTGAGGCTTTTTTATTTTTATTCTTTTTGTTTCAAGTATGTATGTAATTACTCTTTGAGTCGTTTTTATCATGAGTGCTTAAAAAGTCCTTTTTAGATTCCCCATAATCTTGATATTGGTATCTGCAGATTGTCTTTTTCATTCAGTTTGAGATATTCTGGGTTCTTGGTATGATGAGTGATTTTCATTTGATACCTGGACATTTTAGGTATTATGTTCTGAGAGTCTGTAATTTATTTAAATGTTCTGATAGAGCTGGCTTCCTCTGTCACTACTCCAGCATGGGAAGGTAGAAAGTGTTGGGCCTCATTACTATCCCATGGATAGACATCTGGGTTCTCTACTTTGTCTTTTCTGACACTTCAAGATAAGGGTTGATTCCTCCTTACTGCTAATCAGGGATGGGTGTTCTGGCCTTCACTGACTTCTCCCTGGCTAAACATGAGGAGTACTTCATGTTATTCCCCACATGGCTTCCACAGGGGCATGATCTATTTATTGTCAGGTAGTGAATGGCCTAATTTGTAGCTAGGCCTCATCTGATACCAGACCCCTGGCAGAGAGAGGAAGGGGCACCTTGATACTTCCAGGTTGAAGTCCAGGTCTGCACATGATCTTTACTGAAAGCATGGGGGAGGTGGTCTCATTATCAGCTGTCAGGGACTGCTCCCTACTGGTCTTCTCTGACCACTGTGGTAGGGAGAATTGGATGCCTCTTCCAGCTTGCTCAAGGGTGCTTCAAGCTAGCTTCCCCTTCACCTTTGTTGTTAGGAGAGGGCCACTGTTCTGTTTTGTTCTTTTGTGATGTTTGGCTGAGTATTATAGAT